>CANSNZ010000618.1:0-288616 GCA_947646795.1 Beta lomatogona | reverse complement strand
GACCCAATGCTACTAACGATGCTCGCATTACCACAATCAACGCACAAGGACAATAAAACCCCTCGGCTCCCTTTGCAGCCTGATGACTTAATGCAGCATCACAAAATTCAAAGACCCCATCCACGCGAATTCACACGTGTCACGACTACCATACATCCATGCACGATTCATTTCAACCAAACCTAGCTCTAATTAAACCTGACAACAGAGGACCCGATGTCAATGACGAATTTCACTACATTATTAGAGTTTATACACGATATAAATTTAAGGAAATTAGGCATGCTTTCAAGGGTCCTTATCACTCCAACCTAACCCATCCTTAGATGTCTAATCTCACTAGTGAATGTATTGCCTTCAGGTTCAAATCTACGGAAAATCTGCAGCATTTCCTTCACAGTTCTCCAAGTACACGATGTCGATATAAATTTATTTATATCTACATATGTACCAAGAGAACAAAAGTAGGGAAACGACGAGCAAGATTTTCCTCTAGAATCGAACTAAAGACATACATTCACCACCTAAGTGAGATTAAACATCTAAGAACGATCCCAAACCGGGGACTATTCAAGACTTACTCTAATGAGTAAGTCTCGAGACAGTATCTAGGCATATGATATGATGATGCAAACATAGGTTTTTAAAAACAACAAAAACAGTTTACATCTAATCTCAATTCAACGATAAATATATACACATTTGCACATATAAACCAATTTACTATGAAAGAAAGTTAAATATGAGTGATAACATACCAATGTAAAAGTTGTCAATAGAGAAATCGAGCTCAACACTCCGTCACTAGCTAGCTTCAATAATCAACAACAAAGTATAAAGTTAAGATTAGTATAAATTAGCAAATTAAACAACACTAAACCAAACTAAGCTAAACTAAACTAATTAAATAGCTAAACCAATAATCATATTCAACGTTATACTTTGTTAGTTCAAAAATAACTAGTTAATAAGTACTACTACTACAACAACAACAACTACAACAACTACAACTACAACAACAACTACAACCACTACAACTACAACATGACAACCACAACAAAGCCCTAGTTTTGTAACCTAAAAATCAAACTAACTACTTTAAATAAAATCAAATAAACTCAAATCAATCAAATTTACAACCTTTAACTATAATACAACCTAATTTCACCGACAATTATTCATAAAACTACAATTAATTATAAAACTTAAAGCTTTAAATATGAGATTAAGTAAAGTTGAGAAATTTTAGGTACCTAAGAAGAGGAGGAGGAATGTAGGTGTTAAGGGCACGGTGGACGTGCGGCGGTGGACGTGCGGCGGTGGAGGACGACACAGTGCGGCCGTAGAGGAGGACGCTTGGAATTGTTGTTGTTGATGAAAAAAAGGGAGGGAGCATCTAGGGTTTGTTGTTGATGAAGCGTGGAGGTGCGGCGATGGAGGTGCGGCGGTGGTGCGTGGAGGAAGTGAAGGAAGGAGGGAGTTCAAACTTCGAACCTAAAGAAGGAGGGAGTGCAGGTGAGTGTTCGCACAAAAATTGTAATCAACTCGACCAATTTCACGCGGGATTTAGGAAAAAAAAAAAGAACCAAAATAAACCGTTGCGATTCAGAAAACCGCAACGGTTAACTGAAAACCGCAGCAGTTTCTTTTAACCGTTGCGGTTTTCTATAGACCGCAGCGGTTTATGTTCCCCCTTTTCCCCCAAATTCTACGACAATTTACCGTGGTATTCTTAAGGACCGCAGCGGTTTTCTTGTGACATTTAGCGTTTTTTCCACTAGTGTAAACTAATGACGTTAATTGGCGAAGTTTGTATCTTGAAAAATGGAAATAAATTTTTTTTTTCCTTGGAAAGTATGCTTGTTTATGGCTAATGTCAGTAAACCATAACCCAAAAATATAGTTTAGACATTCTTGATTAGTTTATCTCTCCTCTTGCTTAAGTTCAACAATGGGGTAAATTACTATGTACTACCACCCATTCTCTCTCCTTCAATTCGTTTCTTATCACCTTTTCTATACAAAATTATAAAAAGAGAGCAATATTCTACATCAATTTTACTTACACCCTTTGGCCAACATGTTCATTAACCAGGTTTA
Source organism: Beta lomatogona (assembly GCA_947646795.1). Lineage (NCBI taxonomy): Eukaryota > Viridiplantae > Streptophyta > Magnoliopsida > Caryophyllales > Amaranthaceae > Beta > Beta lomatogona. Next base: position 286,516 of record CANSNZ010000618.1, on the reverse strand, counting down.
ATTAGAGACAAGATGAATATAGCTTTCTAACCTAGGAACAAATAATGCAAAATTAATTCATATTTTGATCAAATCCATTAAACAGGTCTAGTTTGATGATCCAAATTTTGTTCTTGTGCTAGATTCGATATAGGTTTCTTTAGGCTATTTCTTGTAGCCTATGTAGTGTATTCTTTAAGGATTGGATTATGTTCTGAGCTTGCCTATATACAAACCTGAAGGTAAATAAGTGAAAAAAAGGGTTAGAGGCTTATGTACCAATTATCCTCCTATTGGGTGAACTCGTACACGAGAAGGTGGACAGTCTTAGTGCCAAAGTTGTGGTTGCAGTTGGACAGCACAGAGTGCAGCTCCATGTCGTCGATGACACCGTTACCAAGAAGACAAAGATTGACATTACAAAAGGAAATGGGCACATGATTAGCGTGGTCTCTCGGGACACAAATCTTAGCAACACAAAAGGGTTTGTGTTCCTAATAGAAGCCTAAATGCAAAACCTAAAAAAAGCATTAAAGCCCACTTGCAATCATCGACATCCAAAACTAAATGAAAAATGATCTTATCAAACTCTCTTGAGCGAATTGTGTTTATAACATACTTGCACTCACTCTCCACAATCACTTTTATGTACGCATGCTCAAAAGGCAGTTAAAGCCCACGTATGATCATGTTTGCCTCTGTAACTCACTGATCATTAAATTGGCTGGCAGCGCCCACACAAGGCTAACCTATATTATCTTGTATGATAAAGCCTTTTCTATAGTAGTCCCGCGACTTCCTGTAGCAACACGACACCTTTTTGTAGCAGTCCTGCAATTTCCTACATTAGCATTAGTATCCACATCGTCAAATATATATATATAAGGCAAGGGGTAAATGGGAAAAAGAACATGACAATGTACCAGAGCCATGATTTTAAGCATAGTTTCTAATTTCACTATTGAATTCCATTGCATCTTATTAGCAACAAAACCATCTATTATCAAAAGCAATAAGGCCTTACTTTTGTTGAATTATCTAAATCACAGAAGACACATATAATAGTTGAAAATATTCTAGAATCATAGTCGATATTATTCCAGTCAATTTTTCCTATCTTTTGTAAATTACAGTTGGCTAATATAATGTTTATTTGTAGTAATTGATGGAAACAGATTGCTTATAAGCATGATATTACTTTTGACTAACATATGTTATCTTGAATGCATTATCATGTTATTATAGTTCGTATTTGTAGAATTAAGCATATTATTATTTCAAATTGTTTGTGATGCGCATTGTATTTATTGGGAACAAATATGTAAAAAAATGTATACTTCCATCGCTTCACAATTATTATAACACTTGCCTTTTTTAGCAATTTTGTAATTGATGCAACACTTCTACACATTGGAAAAAAAATATACCCACATTGGACCAATTACACTAAACAACTTTTCTATCTCCTCAATTTAACGTAAACACAATAATCCATTTCTTTTCTCCCTAAATCTCCATGACAAAAGCAAGTGTTGCAATAATTTTAGAGCAGAGAAAGTACCTATCAATAATCGTTAATATTAACATTAGAAGTTGAAATTTTGATTTTACTCCAAAAAGCCGTCTACTACTCTTATATCATTTTTTATTCAACTCCACTAACTATTTACTTTAGAGAAAAAGTAGCTGGTTCTATATCTAAAACCATCTCATATGTCCTATTTCTTTTTTTTCTTTTTTTTTTTGACACCGAGTTATGTCCTTTTTCTTGTTACTTCAATAATATATGTTATCCATTGATAAAATTGTACATTTAATACAAAAAAAAAAAATCATGGCTCAAGAGTAGATTGAAGCATATCAATCGATGATAACTTCTATCCTCCACACGATAAACTGGATCATTTTTTATGGAAATATTCTTAGTTGTTACACATTTTCTACCATCCAACCTTTACATCAAAGAAGATCATAACCAGACGAGCATAAACATAGCTAAAATGGTCCAAGAAGATATATATGTCTACATCTTGTACAAGACACAAGTTCTTAAGATCCTTTGCTACTTACCAACACTGAAAGTAATACCCCTCTCAAAATTCATTAGCCATACTTGAAACTTTAGAAGTCTCATCTCATGTTCTTAAAAAAAGAACCTATTAGAAAACAAATACTGTCCAAAACTTCATATGTCGAAATGAAAAATTTTCGCACATGGAAATGTAAACTATTGTCTCCTCTCAGACGGACTCTAATTCTGCAAATTCTAGAAAGTCTTTCTCTACTTGCTCCCTCGCCCCTCTTCCTCTCCCTTCTTTAGTTGATCCAATAAAGTTTTCTTACTTCAGTTTTGTTCTTCCACAAAATAAATCAAACTCCAAAAGTGCTCTCATAAAAGTCAAAATTTCATCTCCCCTTCTCAGTTCTTCTCCCCCCCCCCTTCTCACACATCTAATACTACCTCCGTTTCATATTAATCTACACACTTACACTTTTGACACTATTCACAAATTTCCCTTTGACTATCATTTGTGAATTATGGTTAAGAGAAAATATAGTCACGTGGGGTCTTGTTTGATTCGTCTCGATATGTAGTTTTAGAATATCGACTTTTTATATTTTTTACAAATACAAAATTAGAGATATAAAGGCTCAAAGTAGTGCATCGGCATGCGTGAAAAGTGTAAGTGTGTAGATTAATATGAAACGGATGTAGTATAACACAATCTGACACACCTATAAAAAAAACAGATAAGCAAGTAAAGTAAACTGAAAGAGAACTATAGAACGTGCGACAGCGACATGAACTTCATTACACTCCCAAATAACAAGAACAACAAGAAGAAAAATGCATCTATTAAAGGGTAATAACTAATAACCTTGCGTCATTGTTCCATGACCACCAGAAACAACTTGATATGTATATTAAGGCTTGAAATTGAAAAATGACTGCGACCATAAGAATATGTCACTTGTTGTTACACTTGATGAGATTCATCACATATAATTGCCAGTTGGCCACATTTGATAAATGTTGAGGTTCTTGCATTGTCAATTGTCAATGAATCAATCCTACTTGAACATATACCAAGGCATGAATTACCCAAAAATGCACAGTTGCATAGAGATCAGCATAAAAATACATTGCGAATCATGATTAATCTCTTCTAAACCCCTTCAACTGAAACAAATGAGACCAAATATCCATATCCAACAAGCATACAAGAATCATTCGGATGATATTACAATTTAATTAACCTAGCATATAAAAGAAAAAGGATAAAAAACAGAGAGGAGATAAACCAGTAAACATGCTCGCAACCTTTAACAAAAGCAGTTTCCTGAAGCTCGATACTATCCAAACAAATGGCACAAACACCATCATCAACCACCACAGCGCTCAATTGACCCCCTTTTCCCTCTCCTCTTTAATTTCCTCCTGTTTCAATCAAAAACCCATAAACAAAAACTCAACAATTGTAGCATCAAATCACAGTCAGGACTCATAAAAGCAGGTTGATTTAGTTTGCAATGAGTCGTCAATTAAAACAGCTATTAAAGCAAATTAGTCACAAATCCATAGGAAATATCAAGGCTGCAACAGTCTGCAATCAATGAAGAAGGCTGATTCAGTCTGCAATCACTCTATACAATGAAATGAACCTGATTCAGTCTGCAATCAGTCTATACACAATGAAATTCATAATAATTAAAGCAACAATCCCACATTGCAATCAGTCTGCAATCAGTCTCCAATCACTCTGCATAGTTTAAAAAGTCGATTTTAGAGTGAGATCTTTGTATGCTGATCTGAGTTATTTTAGTTTGCATCACTTCCCTCATCCTCCTCCACCCTTTCATCTCCTTTCTCTTGCAAACCTCCTTTGTCAACTTCCTCCTCATCATATTCACCACGTACCGTATGTTTCTATAGAAAACAGGCATTATTCAGGAGTGTGAATGAGAACAAAGATCTAGGTTTTAAAAAAAGTAGCATGGCTGCCAGATTCAGGCTTTTCCCATTAAGATAAATTGATAGCATACCTTAATAAAACATTTAAGACAAGCATGGGTCGCAATATCCTTCAAGGGTATATGAACATAGTCTATGAGCCTCATTTCTACCTAGCTTCAACTTGAAGTTCTCAATTCAAACACCAACCTCAAACTATTCGGTTCTCGTTAATCTTTACCCCAACCTCAAAGACTCTTTTAATTTCTCATTTTATATGGATCAAATACATAAACGTTTTCAGACTGCCAAAGTTCTAAAGCAATTAAGGGAGTAAAAAGGAAATAAAACAAACCCCTTTCATTTCTCACATTACAAGGATCATATACATCAACATTTTCAGACTGTTAAAGTCCTAAAGCAATCATGGAAGTAAAAAGAAATAAACGAAGGTGGCACAATTTGCAAATAAAAAATCTCAATTGTTTAAATTTTACTCATCTCAAGTTCGCATTTCCTTCATAAAAGCTAGAAAAAAAAATAACCTAAGAAAATCGAGAACAAAAGAAATGTACTCAGAAACAGAGATATGTAGATAAAAGGAGGTTCTAAACCAAAACAAATCACGAAAATCATAATTTAAAAAATAGCAATCAACTACATTTTCACAATGAGACCAGATTTTCGGCATAAACAAAATCAATTTGGAAATATGAGACCAACCTTTCTTATCCCCCCCCCCAACACACAATTATTTGTTTGAGTGCGTAAATGTACATGTGCACTGTTCGAAGCTATGTGCTGCACAGGTACTTCTTCTAGGTCACGTACTCGTACCCGTGTTTATGCCGAAAATATGGTTACCATTAGAAAAGCGTCAACCAACTGCAGAAATTCAACAATGTCAGATAATCATCAAAATTAGTGTAGTTCGCAAAGAAACTTTACACCTTATGTAACAGTAGTACCAACCGAGATCAATATCATTTACCATTTTGTGCATTGTCAACGTTCCATTCCCTAGCTCTAAGAAACCGAGTAAAAGTTTCAGTTGGGTACCCTCGATGCATATTCTGATATACACTATAAAAAGAAAGGGCAGCTAAGCAAAAGCAATCCTAGTCTTAGAACTCCGAAAAATATAAACACTACAAATCCTTCAGATAACGAGCACAAGAAACAGAACCATGATCACTATCAACTCCAAATACATGTGATAACAATTATAAGCGGGAGCTGCATCAAAATTCAGTCAATTTGATATTATGGGTCAAGAATGAAGTTTCAACAGCAAACAAAATACAACCATCACCAATCACCATATCCATCAACAAGGTAAGGAATTCACATCTCGGCCCACTAACTATAAGGGTCATGCAGAAATTTGGTGGCAGATCTAGTTGATATAGATTAATGGCCTTAGAATACTCTTCAACCACCCATATATTGATGATAGTTTACCAGATCAAAGCTTTCAGACCAAAGAACCAGTTCCAGAAATTTCAATTACAATGATGAGATTGTTACTAAAACTCTCCACCCATATAGCTACTGTGACACTCAATTATCTATGTAAAGATGAGGAAAAGTCAAAATTGATGACTTTTTGACCAATTTGATCAGACCAATTCAACCAAACAAGCAATAATTATTTCCAAAATAGCATTAGATCACAGAATTACAAGAGATTAACACCAAAGCAGATCAGAATAATTAAAAATACCTAAAATTATAAAGAAATCTGAAAATATAGCAGAATTAGTTCAACGTACCTGAAAAGTCTGCTTCAGTGAGTCATCAACTACATCAAAGAAACCCCATTTGAAGAAATCATTCAGGGTAGATCAAAGATCACAACTTTACAACTTGACTACAAAAGAAATTGGGAAATTTAATTGGGAATAAGAAAAAAAATAAAGAGATCAAAGAGAGTACTAACCTCCTTCCATTAAAGACTCAAACTGTTTGACAGCATCATCGATTTTTCTTGTTCTTCCTATTTGAAATCCTTTTGCAAAAGGGAATGGGTCAACGTAGAAGAAAAGTTTTGAAGCCAAAGGATTAATTTAATCAAAATCTCATTTTAATACAGTAATCTATCAAGTAATTAGAGCTTATGTACCTTATTTTTATCAAGTAACAAAGATCACTGCCAGATAGTTGAAGTCCAACCAATTCTTCAACTTCTCATAGCAGCAACTTGGACTAAGCATATACAATTAATGGCAAAAACAACCAATTTTAATTTATAAGCACACGAAGACACAAAAACCTAAACAAAAAATCACCGTCAGATAGTTCAAATTCAACCAATTCTTCTACTTATAAGAGCAGCAACTTGGAGTAAGAAAATGCAATTAATCACAAAAACAATCAGTTTTAACATTAAAACACATAAATATACAAGAAAGAGAAAGAGAAAGAGAAAGAGTAAATAAATATAGTACTTGGTGATGCAGCGCTTCAGAGGAAGGTCCTCGACCAGTATACAAGTAAAACTTATCACCTCTTTCGTACCATCAAGTATCTCACTCAGATCACTACAAAATTCAACACACAAAAAAATCAGAAAATTCAACAGTAAAATTGAACAACAACAACGAAAAAGAGAGAGAGAGAGGAGAGTGAAAAAGACCGATGAGCAAAGAAGACGCCGTGACGAGGGAAGACATGAGCAGGATGAGCAGCTGAATGGGAGCAGAATCCAGACGTTGACAACCGAATTGATCGATGAGTTTATTTTAATGGTCAGTTTACAATGGGAGGCCAGAGTCCGTCGATGGTGCGCACGAGTGTAGGAATAGGATGGTGCGCACCATTCAAAACGCACTAAAAAACAAACAAAACACGGAAAACTGGAAACGAAAAATAACCCAATGAACATCTTCAATATTCCACTAAACAGCTTAAAAATTTACCACATAAAACCTATTTTGAATCAACAATATGTTAATGCAGTGAACATCCGTTTATCTCCAATGAACATATAAGTAATGACAACATAAATATTTATCACAATGAACATATAAGTAATTTGAAAGAACATTTTGAAGACTTGGATGAACAAACTAACATTTGAATCAACAATATGTTAATGAAGTGAGAAATGAACAATAGTAAATCCCACAAATGTTTATTCCAAAATTGCAAATGTCCATTGAAAATTAGCGTGTGTTCATTAAACTACAATGTCCATTGGAATAATCTTGATGTTGTCCATTGAAAATTAGCGTGTGTTCATTAGACTACAATGTCCATTGGAATAATCTTGATGTTTATTGGTTTACAACGCACATGGGGTGAAAATTTTGAGGAAAGAAATTGAGGTGGGTCCCACAAATGTTTATTGGAAAACTATGAGATGTTCATTGCAGACGCTTAAACGCCGCATTTTGAAGCGTGCGCACAGGAAGCACCATACTTCCGTGCGTACCTTTGAATTTTCGGCCAAGGATGCAATTTCCAACAATTGAAAAACAAAACTTAAGATTATAAGTGTTTCGTGTGTGAAACAGTGGCCGTCAAGGGATGACGGTCGATGAAGGATGAACAAGGCTTAGCGACGTCAGGTATGCCGGTGTTTAGTATTTTGGATTGTCGGGATGCCTCACAATAGAAAAAGATGACTGACCTCGGGGGTTGCCGAGGAAACCCACTCCGATGCCTAAGTCAGACAAGGTACGTCAAATAAGTACAAGTAAAGTGGGTAGGTGAACAGTCATTACGTACCTGGGAGTCAGTGTAAATGGCTATTTATAGTACTTTATCTATAGGTCGGTTTCCCATGGGAAATCTAGGTTTTACACGTGTACTAGGACATCAGACCCGTACACGTATACGTCATGCCTCAGGCATGTTTTCACGCCGACAAACCTTTGGTTATTTGTCAGACCGGCAAGCATGGATTTTATCTATTATGTTGACCGCGTCCCTCTAGTCAACTTTTGTATCAGGCCGTCAAATACTTGCCGGCTCAAGTTTGTCTATCGACAAACACGAGGGAGTTTATATACTCCAATACAATAAGGGTATTGAAAAAGAGAGAAAAAGGGAACAAGATGGGAAACGACCCCATAGTATTGGCAAAAGAGAAGAGAGAGAGTCAATCTCTCAAAGAAGCGAGGAGAGAGAAGAGCGAAAGACAAACAGGACGGACGAGAGAGAGAGGGAAAAGCTGGAAGGGAGGAAAACGTGGAAAAAGAGGGAAGGTCAAGGATGCAATTTGAACAGATTTGCAGGGACAAAACCGTCCGCACACTATTCCTAAGCTACAGTAGACAAAGTTCTCACTTTTTTATGGGTATGGATATGGATTTGATTCATCCAGTGTCAAAAAAAACTTTGTTTTAGTGGTTCGTACATTCTAGGAACACAACAATTCCAGTACTCTTGGCAAGGAGATTATGTTATTTTATTGCATATTTACAAGTCATTGGAACATTGTGGAGCAACGTCTTCCTAATTTCGAGCCAAAAATCATTACACTCTATATCAAATCATATATCATATCATATAATTAATATATAAAGCGAGTACAAAAGCCGATCACGAGACAGCGACATTTGGCAAAAGCCAGATCACGAGGCCGCGACATTTGGCAAAAGCCAGATCACGAGCCGCGACATTTGGCAAAAGCCAGATAACGAGGCTACGACATTTGGCGTCCTCATTGGTGGACGCCATTTGTCGCGCTCATTAAGTGCCATGTCATTTTTTTTTTTAATATAAATAGAGTTCTTAATTGATTAAAATACAAATAGAGTTTAGGATAAGAATAAATAAAGTTGGGTTCACAATGAAAAACTTAAATATAGTAAATTGATCATAACTTTTAACATATAGTTCATAAAATTATAATTTTTGTACCATTAGAAAGTGTTTAAAAAGCACTTTAAAATAAGATCCATTTATATTATATTTAAATTTTTGTATTAAAGTAACCTATAAAAGGAAACATTGACTATATACTAACGTATTAAAGTAACCTAGTGCAATTGAAATTTGCGATTCAATTAACCTACTGCAATTGGAATTAGCTATTCAATTAACCTAAAACAATTGGAATTAGGGATTCAATTAGAATTAGGATTGTTATAAGATATTCAATTAGAAGTAGGATTGTTATAAGATATTCAATTAGAATTAGGATTGTTATATGATATTCAATTAGAATTAGGGTTGTTCTACAAAACCTATTCATGTTTGAATTAGAATATTAAAAAGTCAGTTTACGAGGTCGCGACAGTTGGCATCCTCATTGGACACCATTTGTCGTGCTCATTAAGAGTTCTAATTTGATTAAAATACAAATAAAGTTTAGGATAAGAATAAATAGAATTGGGTTCACAATGAAAATCTTAAATATAGTAAATTGATTATAACTTTTAATATATAGTTCGTAAAATTATAATTTTTGTACCATTGGAAAGTTAAAAGTACTTTAAATAAGATCCATTTATACTATATTTTAAATTTTATATTAAAGTAACGTATAAAATGAAATATTGACTATACTAACGTATTAAAGTAATCTACTGCAATTGGAATTAGCGATTCAATTAGAATTAAGGTTAGAGTATTAAAGTAACCGAAGGTACGGTTTCTAATAAATATACTCCTCATATTTCCTTTTCCTTTGATAAGAAACAAATGTTCCATCATTCGTCTCCTCCAAACATGAATGTTGGATAATATGGGACATGGTTAACATATTAGAAAAATGGTTGATATTGTTAATTATATTGGTCTATTGAGGATTGAAGGGCACCGTAACAACATACCGTAGCAATATTACCAATCCTTCATAATTTAACAAATTATTTGATATTTATATGATATGTGCTTTAATTTGATTTGTAAACACAATGAAAATTAATGAAAATTAAAGAAAGGTAAGTTTTATCTTGAACTTTCTCCATTAACTTTTCATTGGTCTAGAACATATGGAGGTTTTATTTTTATTGTTTTAACATGCAGGAAGATGTACGTTGTGTATTATATCGTGACATGTGCATTAACATACAAAAATATTTAGGTACTGCATGATAGAGTGAATGTCTACATTATATAGTGAGTTTCTGCATGATATAGTGAGTGTTTAAACGATATAGTAAATTGTTCAGAAATGATATAGTTTCTGCGTGATATAATATGTTTCTGAATGATATAGTGAGTTTCTTCATGACATATAAATTAGAAACCAAAGTCAAAGATAATGCCAAAAATAGGAGTATAAATAATATTTAAAAACTCTACCTCTTCCTCACGAAAAAGCCCGGGCATTTGCCCAGATCCCAATACTAGTATACATATATAGCTGGGATTGTTTTTATGTAAGAAGAGCAGAGACACTACATATTTTTTCTTGGCAATAAGCTACAATACAAAAGCCTTAAAAATTCACTTTGATCATTTCTCTCGACAGTGGCTAACGAGCTATACAATCATACTACACTCTTCCAAAATTATTTCTTCTCTCTTGAAAGCTACTAGGTCATTCTTATTTTGGAGCTTTGGTGTTCATTGGTTCAGGGTTTTTTTTTTTTTTTTTTTTTTCTCTCAGTAAGAAAGAAATCTATAGCACCAAATAGGACCAAATACAACCTAACAGCTCCAAAAACGAGCAACACTACCTACAGATCAAAAGATAAATTTCTTAACCAATCTCTATCTTTCCTAGAAGCTTTCCTAAGTAAAATACTACTCCATCCGTTTTCTTTTGTTGTTCTTGTATTCCCCATTGGAAAATTTCAATATGTTGTTCCTATTTTAAATCTTTCCATAAATAATATAATTTATGAATTAAATTTCCCATTAGTTTTAAGTTGCAATAAATGTATTCACACTATTGAGTAGTCATTTTTTTACCCTTTTACCCCTCAAACTTTTGTCTAATTGGTTGCCTACTATAGAGTAAATCAAAGAAAGATAAATGTGTTCACACTAGTTTGTAGTTACTTTACTCTTTTACCCCTCAAACTTTTTGTATCATTGGTTGTCTAACATAGAATAACTCAAAAGGGCTAGAATCTTACTTTTTGTTAATTAAATTGTATTTAAAATTGTGGAATCTTGCTTATTTTTTGAGTTGCATTGGTTTTTTCCCCGATTCCAAATGGGAACAACAAAAGAGAACGGAGGGAGTATAACATCTTTGTATAACTGTAAGTTTAATTCTATTTACAATGCTTCTCTGTATCTCAACCTTCCTATTCCAATATGCATCATTCCTCACTCTCCAAATGTCATATATATAACAGCAAATAGCAGTAGCAACTGTCTGTTTCTGCATCTTGGAGAACTTGCTTCTGTGCAGCCATTGAATAATTCGAGGACTAGAATTACTACTCACCTGTAAACCCAGCCAAGACACAATTTTATCCCAAATCGACTTGTTGTAACAGCAACTAAAAATAAGTGCTCATGCGTTTCATCTTTAGAAGAGCAAATCTGACACAATGAAGAAGGGCTTATACCATATTTACACAACCTAGCAGTAGTTTGGAGCCTATTCTGCAAACTCAACCAGGCAATGAACCTGTGCTTTGGAACCACAAAGCGATTCCACACAAACTTATCCCACCTAACTCTAGGTTGAGAACCAACCATATTACCATAACCTTGTAAATTGCACTAATCGAATACTTACTCATGACTGTTAACTGAGCCTGATCAGTAAAATTATTCAACTGCTCCTTTGCTTCACACAGTTTTTTCCAGTACCAACTTGAATCCACTGGAGGGTTATACACCGTTCGGGGGTTCTTTTGTTGTATAAAATTGATCTGGTGGGTTGTCTTATCTTGGGAGAGGAGCGCATAAATTGTATCAACCAGTGCAGTGTGACGTTTTCTCTCTAAGGATAGCGCCTAGCGTGCTTCAACTCAGGCTACTTCTAATCTCACTATTCTATTGTTATTTATTTCTGTATTGTATATGTACGTTGTTATTGTTATTATCCAAGTATTTGATTTCTAAGCTAATGATGTAACAGAAATTCTACTATTGACCCCCCAAGTTATATTCCTATTTGAAATATATATTGCATTATAATTCAGTAACACAAATTAATGGTTCGGCAAGTGGAAATTGAATTGGAGGATGTGCGTGATTGATGGTTCGACTCCTGTTACAATGTGCTTGATAGGTTGCTTTAATTGTTCTTTTCTGTTCCAAATTTCTTTTGCATTTTCAGTAGTTATGTTTCTTATATTACCTAAGTAGTTTTGCATCGATCATCTTCTCCAAAAAGGTCAACCAACCTCGTAAAGTGGCTTTAGCTAGCTATTTTAACATGCCCCCTAATTCGTCTATGGGCAGATATCTTGGAGTTTTCTTTAGCTCCCACCATCCTTCTAAAGTAGATCTTGCCCATATTGTCCAAAAAACAGAGCAAATTAACTTGTGGGAATCTGGCCTCCTTTCCAAAGCAGGGAGATTAACTATGATCCAGGCCAACCTCGAAGCCCTACTGGCGTATACATGCGCCTCAACTATGTTGACACCTGGCATTACTACCTCTATTGATTCTCTTCACATGAAGTTTTTCTGGCGTCAAAATAAAGAAAGATATGTAACCCCACTAATTGCATGGGATAAAATCTGCAGACCAAAATCCCAAGGGGGTTTAGGCCTTAGAAAAACTTTGCCAATGAATAAAGCCTTTATGGCCAAACTTGGTTGGAAAATTCTCACCGAACCTAATAATTTTTGGGTTAAACTCATTTCCGACAAATATCTTCAAAATCAGTCGTTTTTTAACTGCAAACCTAAGCCAAATGACTCACCTATTTGGAAAAAAAATTTACTTCAACGCCCATTACTCCATAAAGGCACCCGTTGGAAAATCGGTGATGGTTCTCAAATTCTTTTTTGGCTCCATAACTGGTGCCTAGAGGAAAACTTAATGACCATCTTAAAGTTAAATGAAAACCAGGTTGATGTTAACCTGCTATTAAAAGATTTCATTTTACCAGATAAATCTTGGGATCTTCCGAAATTAAAAACTCTTGTCCTTGACCATATCATCAAATGCATTAAAGGTATTCCGTTACCGTCTGCCTCCCTATTTGATGAACCTATTTGGGGCCCTAGTCCTTCAAGACTATTCACGGTTAAGTCCGCTACTTGGCCGGCTCATAACCTCGCACCTATCTAGGAAAAATGGACTCACCGTTGGATTTGGAATCTCGATATCCCGTCAAAGTTAAAGATTTTTCTATGGCAGATCTGCCATAATAGTCTTGGGGTTCGTGCAACCCTTGCAAAATGAAATATCATCCCTTTTAGTCATTGCGCCCTTTGTGCCACCCAGGAGGAATCCATAGATCATATCTTTGGACATTGTTCCAAGCTCCTCCCCCTTTGGCAGCTTAAAGAACTTAATGAATGGTTACCCCATTCCTTAACTAGTGCCACTTTTTTAGATACTTTTTCTAATATTAAAAAGAATAAAAGCTACGCTTCTAAATTTGTCTTCCTAATTTGGAGTATTTGGAAAGAAAGAAACAATATCATCTTTCATAACGACTCGCTTAATATTCATAGGATTCTTCATAAAGCAAAATTTCTTTTCTCAGAATGGAGTCTTAGGAATGCAGTTGATTGCTGCAATTCCTCTAGCTCCCCGTTTTTCCACTCTTCTCTCCATCCCTCCACTCCCAAGTACCCTTCTTCAATCTTGGTGGCTTGGGAGCCTCCATCATCTCCAATTTGCAAACTCAACTTCGACGGTTTCGTTCGTGATTCTTCAGCAGCAGCATGTTTTAGCATCAGAGATTGCGACGCCAACCTAGTCAAAGCCACGGCCTTAAACCTTGGTACATCTTCAGTCTCGGTGGCAGAAGCTACAGCCCTTCAGCATGGAGTCAGGCTAGCTATTCAAAATGCTATTACTCATCACCACATCGAAGAAGATAACCTCGTGGTTATCAACTCCATCAAAGGCATCTGGTCCCCCCCTTGGCAAATCGCCCACATCATTCAGGATATCCAGACTTCTCTCCGCTCCTTTTCTTCTTGGACTATTCGACCTATCTACCGGGAAGCAAACAAAGAAGCAGATTGGATTGCCAATGTTGGCCACCTCATAGATTCTAGTTTTTGTATTGAAAATTGTACTCATTCAACTCTTCATTCAATCCTTGTAAACGATAAAGTTGGAGCTCCCCTCGTGCGGAGGGTCTTCTAACCTTCTTTTTCCTTACTTTTATTAAAAAAAAGTAGTTTTGCTTCTTATACCAAAAAAAGGTAATTCAATTTCTTTTTCTTTTATTTTTTGAATGGAATTACTCCTACTACCGTTTGGTCTTATAACAAGTTTTTCAGAATAGTTATCTTATTATTTAAAAATCAATGTTCCTTACGCTTAAATCTTTTGCTACATAAGTTCTAATTTCTGCTTGACTAATAGTAATTGCTACTGGTCTTTTCCCCTCAAACAAACAAACAAAAACTATATTTGTACATACACCAAAAATAATAAGTCTTAGTTATTTATCATTCATATTTTGCTGCAATTTCATCATATGATAATCTTATGTTAAGTTTAAGTAAATTATTTAGATTATGAATATGATAAAAAAAAAAAAAAACTAAAGTGTAGACACGTAATCATGTCTCCCCAATTTACTACCCGATGATGATATATACCTCGTATCAATGGGTCCGATCCAAATGAAAGCATTCCAAAGAGTTAAGCCCAAATCGTTTTAAGAATCTAAAGTCTATTTATAAAATTAACAAGTTTCCAGGCTCAGTTTCAAAAACCTAATTAATCATTCATGATAAGTTATTGTATTTTTAAGCCCATTTTCAAAATAATTAATTGTATTTTTGATAAATATCTTCTATACTAAAGGATATTGTAACAATCCAAAATTTATCCTCTAGTTAAGTGATTTTCGGTTTTGCTTAATGAAAGATAAAAATAATCTTTTAGTTTCTGATAACAAATAAAATCAGGCAATATCTGCGGTTGCGCAACACGCAACATGTTGCGTCACACACACCAACGGTGCGCTGGCACGACATCGAGATAATCATCAAAATTTAGATTCACGTAGCTAATGCGTGTCGCGCATAGGCGATGCGCTCTGCATATTCGCAAATCTTATCCTATTTTCCATATTTCCTTATAAATAGACCTCGTTCTATTCGGTTTTGGGACACGACTTCATAATATGATTTCGCCCTCGAATACTTCAAACACATACCTTCAAAATACTTCAAATAATCAAAAACAACCTTTAATATCCATTCAATACAAGCTCCAAGATTGCTCCTCCCGCGGGTCGTTATTCAAGACCTAGGCGACAAAAGTATATTCATGAGGGTCCGTAATATTTCAATTCCTATTTAATTTCTTGAAGTTACTAACAAGTTTTCCATGATATAGATCTTTAAGAAGCTCATGTCTTCTTGTATATTCTTCTCCTAATTTCTTTTTCTATTTTTATATATTAAAATTAGTTTTTTGCTTGTTTAATAAACCAACAAAGTTTATTTTTAGGAAGCATGAGCATATTGCGAGAAGTGGAAAAAAGTTCAACCGCTCCGGTCAAAATAGGCCTTACAGATCTGGTTTCGGTCCGAGTGGTTGGGCTCGGAGCGATTGATAAAAGTCAACTGATCCGATTTTAGACGAAAACCGAATCAGTTGACCGGTCAACTAATCCGGTTTTCGACAAATACAGAATCAGCTGAGTTTGAATGAACATAAAAAAGCGTGCGTCTAGTTGAACGAATCAGTTGAGGGGAGATAATAGACAAAAAAGAAAAACAGATCTTCTGCCAACTTGCAATAATAAAATCAAAGCCTCAAAGCCATTAAAAAAACGAATGGCTATATTACGAAATTATAGGAAATAAAGAACGAATTTCAGAACAAAAACAATAAAAAAAAAAGAAACTAGACAAACTAAATTATATCAGTATCATTAACGTACAATGAAGATATGCAAATTATAAAAAAAGAAAATTACAAACTAAATATACAAAAACGAAATTTAACTTAAAAAAAACTAGATTTGGAATTACAAACAAAAATTGTGAGTATAATTACAAAGAAATAACGAAATAAATTTGACCACATATCTGGAATTACAAGCGAAAATAAAAAAACGAAAATAAAAACTCGATATGGAATTACAACAAGACTAGAAAACGAAAAAAATCGATAATTAAAAACCAAAAATCTCTAACTCGTTGAACGACGAACGAAGATTGAGAGAGGACAATTGCTAGTGAGGAGAGGCGAGCGACGAAAGAAGATTGAGATTTTTTGTAAATTGCCTCCAAATTGAATCGACGAACGAAGATTGAGATTGTTTGTGAATCGCCTCTGGTCGGTCCTAAATGTACCGTAAAATACCGCAAGTGTACGGGTCAATTAAAGTAAATATAAGGTAAGCGAGACATCGTTTCCCACAAGGAGGTATAATCAACTACCAAATTAAGAGACACTAATATTATCTAGACGATCCGGAAATAGTGATTGGTGGTGATAAACTAGACTAATAAAATAAGAACTATACAAATTCTAACACTAAAAACGTCAAACAAAAAGTATAAATCAAATATGAGAAATAGTTCTAGGACTTAGACTTCGTCAATTATCTTCTATACTGAAATTAAACTAGTTGTCGGATTAAAAACTATTATATTGCAATGATCAAATTTCCTATGATGTATTATCTCCTCTTCCAAGGTAGAAAACGTGTATTTATACTAATCTTACGCCTACTTCCGTGGTCATAACAATTAATATAAACCCATTACGAATAAGAAATTCATATAAAAGACCACCCCAAGTGTATAACTATTCCTAAAATTATACTACTTGACGTTTAATAATCCCACGAACTAATATTGAACTTTCACTTTCGCTAATAATCCAATACCTTAAACATATAATTAACTGGCCAAATCAATTATATGAAAAACAAACCAAAATTATTAAATTGCAATTATAATAAATCAATCCAAACAACTTAGTTCAAATCATTGATAGAAAATAAAAGACTACATCTAATCCTAGAACAAAGGAATTTAGCTAGTCATTGAATCTGAAATTAAACAACTAGTGAAAAACGAAAATCTCATAATTGACATAATAAAAATAGTATCTAATAGCATAAATCAAGAGTAGAGAAAGAAAACTCCATATAGATGAATTCGGCGACCGCCGTCTTCTTCGTCTGGCGTTGTAAGTCTTGCGTCCTCTCTATTCTGCCGTTCTTCGTCTCTAGTCCGATGCCTCTGAATGTTTTGCCCTCCTCTCCTTTTATCTCCTTTTCTTTTTGTGCATCGACTTAGGGTATAGAAACCCAAATTTGTGCCTGCTCTCTCTTGTGCCCCCGCGTGATAGTTCTTTTCTTGGCCCAGTAAGAGGTTGACCTCTTTTACTTCAATTCTGCGTGGCTTCTCATTTCTTATTTTAGTATTGTTGTACTGGGCTTCCTTTGTTTGGTGTGGTGCCCTCCTTCCTTAATCTTTTCTTTTTGTAATTAGTCTTAGGTTGTTGTAGGCTTTTCTTCTTTTCTTTTTTTTTTTTTTTTTTGTCTAAGTAACTTGTACTTAGTAATTATACCTATATAAACAATAAGAACAAAAAGTGATTAAGCTTTGGCCAGTTCATTAAATAGATAAAAATAATAGGAAATAATATGCAATGTCCCAATTTTATAATAAATAACCACTCCCTAGCAAATTATACTTTCTACTAATAAACAATGAAAACTCATAAAATTAGTACAATTTCAATTCAAAACAAGTAGTAAAAAGGTGTAGAATGATGTATAAAATAGAGCTTTATCAGCCTCCAAAATGAAACGATGAACGAAGATCGAGATTGTTGATTGCGACGATGACGACGCGTTTCACCTTGCGACGTTCGAGAGAGGATGAGTTAGAGAGAGAGAGACGAGGGGAGGGAAGAGGATGAGTGAGAGATAAAAAGGGGTAAAATCACGGTTTAGGTTCAGTGGGGGAGGAAAGAATGAGAGAGGCGTGGGAGGAATATTGGGGTTAGGGTTTAGAATGGAGTGACACAAGAGAGGTATGGGAGGGAAAATAGTGGGTTAGGGTTTACAATGGGAGGGAAATGAATGATACTTAGGTTGGGTTGTTCGTGGGTCGCGTCTTACATATCAAACGAAGCACGACGGATTAACTAATCCGGTCATGTGAACCGGATCGCTTAACGAAAAATCGGATCAATTTTCTATTAACCGATCCGCTTTCTTGAAAGGACCGGAGCAGTAAATCAGCCCAATTTTCCCTCCCAAAAATTCACGATTTACGGATTCGATATTGTTAAAACCGGATCTGTTGTGTTATGACATATAATGTGTTTTCCACTAGTATTGCTTGGTTGTTTATTTGCATAAAACAATAACATGAATCCTATTAAGTGGAGGCCAACAATAGGTGAATTTGATTTATGATCATATTCATAACCTCACCCCCGAACTCAATCTTTGATACATTGACTAATTATGAAGTCATGATGAGGAATTCCGCATTGGATAAGCCATCAAAATGTTCTTATGGTTTCCCAAATATTCAATTAGGTTTCTATGCCTTCCTTTAAAGATTTGTTGGCGACTTCTTTTTTTCAGAATAAAAAACCTTTATAATGAGGTAGTCAAATCTGCGTTCACACCGCGTAGTAGGCAATAAAAATATGCTTACAACACTACTACAAAAAGGGGCAAAGAGAAGTGTTGAAATAGACCTTATTATAGAACGCCTCGACCGATCTCCAGCTCGGCGTTCAATAAAGATCATAGAACGGGTGGAAGAAGCGTTCTATATGCCCGATTATATAGAAAACAATAGCGAGGCAAAAATTGCAATCACAGGCAAATGCCATATAACATGGATGCAAAAGTTCCAACCTAAAGTCCAGTTCTATGTTTGAAACTATTGGTCGGTTTTAGGTTCGATCCGAAAAGGGTCCATGACTAATAGATTGATCCCACGCTTCGTACCCCGCTTAAAGAGGTGGCCACATGTAAGACGCACTCTAGTCTCGGGTCAGGAACAAGAGAACAATGACATGGTTGGGTAGGTTTGCTTATGACTAAGATCCAACACTATCGCTCAGGAAGCTTTTTGGAAGGACAAAGCGCAATCTCCCCGGGGGTGACCTCACACATAGAACATGTGCTAATGAGGCAAGGTAGATTGTCCTTATGGTGGCCGAACAAAGAGCCATGCATATGCAAAACTGTATATTATTCTAAGGCGTAAAAATAAGAATGAATCGTATTTTTCAAGTTTCACCCAATCATTTAAAAAAAATTATTTTTTAAAAAATAATCCCCGATGGAGTCGCCAAATAGTAGGCGTGTTTTTATTTCGCCTACGCGGTGTGAGCGCGTATTATATTTGACTACCCCACTGTTAAGGTTTTATTGAAAATTGTTTTGTATTGAAAGAAGTCGCCAACAATTCTTTTTAGGAAGAATCATAAACCTAATTGGATATGGGAAAATCGTAGGGACAAATTATCCAATGTAGATTTCCCCGTCCTGACTCCATAGATGGTCAAAATGAACCAAAGATTGAGTTCGGGGGTGAGGGTACGAATATAGTCATAATGAACCACATTCGCCCAAAGTTGGCCTCTACCAAATATCGATTCATTGCAGATTTTATGCCAAAGAATAATCAAGCAATGTTTTAAAGCACCCTAAAATAAATTAGTCTAAATTGGTTCAAGAAACACATAAAAAGACTATATTTAGTGACAAGTTATTAGGCAATCAATATTACAGGATACCTAGCGAGGTTGTCCAAATGAATCTTATTAATGTTAGAACAGTGCTTTAGGTCTTGTTTAGCAAAAATTACATGTGGGTGATAAAAGCAATAAAGTAGGACAATCATAATAATATGCATAAAACAATCAGGCAGGCATATAATAATGTATGAAAATAAATAAAAATAAGAAAATAAAATATTACAGGGAGTTAATATAATATACAATACTTACAGTCGCATGAATTTGTGAACAATATACATTATGAATAGTTTGTTAGTAACTTCTATAAATTAATAAAAATAAATAAAGATAATAAAGAAAGATCGTTAATTTATTTGACCCTCAAAAATTATACCACCGTCTGAGGTCGTTGATTTGTACGGATCTTGGATCGAAAGTTAAACGAGCCTTAAAAAAGATTTATTTGCGTCTTGCGTTATATGTTGTGATATGGTGCGTGGGTGCAGTATGGTGTGAAGATTTGTGAGATTAGGGTGTGCGGTAATTCAGTGATAATGATCAGGGAGTTGTATGATGAATTTGATGATTATGATTGAAGGATGATAATTTAGGTGGATTGGTCGAGGATTAATTTGGGGACATAGGAGTATAGGAGATAATATATATAGGTTTGGGGTGGTTTTGGTAGTTGGGTTGCAATAGGTTTTCGAAAGATAGAAGATCTAAAAGATTTTTATTAAAAAAAGATTTTAGCAAAAAAGTTAGATAAAAGATATTTAAAATCACTTTGGGAAAAGATTTTTTTTATAAAAGATATTTTTTTATTTTTAAATTGCGCTTAGAAAATGGGTTTCATAAAATTGGGCTTTCATAAAACTATTTTTAAAGGGATTTTCGAAGATGGGCTTTAAAAAGTGATTTATAAAAAAGGTTTTGGAAATGGGTTAATAAAAAAAGGTTAGAAAATGGTTTTGGGCATAAATATATTATTTTAGCCTCGTTCTTTATTCTTTCCTCGATGCGAACCAATTGGAGCAGGGTATTAGTCATCATATGGTACTAAATGGGGAGACACGATTATGTGTCTACACCGAGCGTCTTACTTCTGCGGCTCTCAAAGCGGTTCGGATTAAAGCCGAGCTAGCGAACAAGACAATGAAGAAACCGGCCCCTCCCAAGGTTTGTAGTGCCGACTCACTTGGCCCTCGGGACGCTTTTAACTTTCGTTTTTCCGTACCATAATTTTGCTAACTTGTTGCAGGACGCAGCCAAGCCGAAGCCGGTGAAGAGGAAAGAGCGCTCTTCAGACAAAGTAGCTCAGACGGAGAAGGTTGTGGCTAAGGCCAGAGCCAAGCGTGAAAAGGCTAAAAGGGCCAAGTTGGTCGGGTCATCTGAAGCCACTAAGGTGAGGAACTCCCAGAACACCGTGGCCGGTTCGTTTGAGCGGGGTGGGGGTTCCGACATCCTTCGCACTCAACCGACTTCGAGCCGATGCGCGGCCGGAGTATTCCCCCTTCTATCTTGGCACCGAGCAAGCTACCCCTGTGGACGAGGAGCTTCCCTCGATCCCCTTCGTCGAACTCCGTCGCTCGGAGAAGAACAAGCGGGCCTAGAAAGCGCTGGAGGTGATCTGTACGCCGACCGACAGACAATATCTTGCCTCCCTCGGGAAGAACGAGAACAATGAGTTATACCGCTCTTGGCTCGATGTGAGTTAATTTCTTTGTCTTATGCTTAACCCTTAGCTTTCTTGCTGTTTGATGTTTAACGCTTTCCCATTTTCCAGTTCTCTATCCGGATGACCAGTGTCACTGCAAACCGACTGGATCTTCAAGAGGAAGTGGATCAGCTGAAGGAGAATGCAAAGAAGCACTTTATCGAGGTTTATACTGCCAAAGAGGCCAAGCGAATTGCTGAATCCAAGCTTGACGATGAAGAGAGGGCCGTTAAGAAAGACCAGAAGGACTTCGAGGTCGAGCGGGAGGGCTGGAAGAAGGAGAAAGTTGACCTTATCCTGGCTCGTGACTCGGCCCTAACTGCTAAGGGTGATGCCGAGGCTAAGCTAGCCAAGGCTGAGTCGGACCTAGCTGAAGCCTGGGGGCAAGTTGGAGTTGGGCCGAGCGTAAGATGGTCAAAGCCGAGGAGAAGGCTGCCCGGTCGAGGAGCAGTGGTTTGCCGAATGGCGGACTACCCAAGCTTGTGAGGACTATTGTGTCGATGTGGGCCAAAGTTCTCATAAGATGGGTGAGGATGAGGCCCTCGTACGGCTGAAGGGTGTGTTGGCCGAGTCATATCCTTCTGTGGAATGGAATGAGATTTGGTTTAAGTACCAAGATGCCTATGACGCCGAGGCAGCTGAGATCCGAGCTCGAATGGGTCTGGATGAAGAGGAAGAGGACGAAGATGGTGATGCTGAAGTGGTCGGTGATGATTCTACTAACTTCCAGCAAGGTGCTGAGAAGGCCGAGGGGGCGAGTGAGGCCGACCCAGGTTCTGGGGAGCCTGAGGGCGCTGCTAGTGCCGACCAGGGTGCTGTTAGTGTCGACCAAGGTGTTGAGATTGTACCACCTCCCCCATCCTCTTAGGTTGTTTTCTTTGTACTTAGCAGTATCATCCTTTCTTTCTTTTTTTTGCCGACTCATATTGTGGCTTGCTCTGTAATCTCCTTGATTGATGAAATGAAGACTTTTGGTTCCTATGAATGAAAATTTTTCGTACTTGGTGTTTGTTATTTGCAGTATCGTTTTTTCTTCTGGCTACTCGGCTGATGTGCCTTATGTCTCGGTGACTTTGATTTGTCCGACTGGTTAAGTCATGATTATTTGTTTGAGTGGTTAAGTTAGTATTATTTGTCCGACTGGCTAAGTCTCTGTTGAGTCGACCATTGCTTTAACTGGTTAAGTCATAGCTGTCTGGATGGTTGAAACTACTTTACCGAATTAATGAACTATTTCGACTAGTTAAATAGTCTTGTTTGTTTACAAAGTGTGTCGACTCATTACAAAATATGCCGACTAGCTATGAGTTGTTCAGCTATTACACATGCCCCTATTGCAAGTAACAAACACTATACATAGAATTTTTTGAGGTTGTCCCATTCCAGGGTCGGGCTAAGGGAATACCTTCGTGGGACTCTAGTCGGAATGTGCCGGGCTTGACAACTTCTGTCACTTTGTAAGGGCCGTCCCAGTTAGGTCCTAACTTCCCTTTGAGGTGCGAGAGCCCTGTAGCTTCGACTTTCCGAACTACCCAATCGCCGAGTTAGATTGGTCTAGCCTTTACTCGGCGGTTGAATTGTCGAGTGACCCTTTGTTTGTACTATAGCCGGCAAAATAGACTCGTACCCGTTTACCCGACCCGAAATACCCGATCCGAGACCCGTTTTCACACGAATATAATGACCCGAAATGGAATCGAAACTCGACATAACCCGACCCGAAAGTAAATGAACCCTAATATAACCCGAACTCGAATCCACCTGACTTGAAAGTGGACGAACCCGATAAATGATGACCCGAACCGAAAAGTTGTTATATTAGTTATTTTTTAAACAAATTTAAGGGAAAAAACTGTCATGAAATACTATATATGACTTAGTCACCTCCCATTTATTATTTCACTTAGTTTTATTGGTCTTATATGTGTTTTTTTTATTTGCTAGATTAAAAACCCAATTTAACCCGACTCGACCTAAACGACCCGATTTATCCCGAACCGATCTAACCAGACCCGATGTGACCCGAAATTTAATAGACCCGAGATTGAACCGTACTTGAACGGACCCGACCTGAACGTAACCCGAATACAAAATTGACCCGATTATGACCCGACCCGTAATGACTCGTATGACCCTTACCTGAGCCTCTAGTTTGTACCGAATGGACTTCAGCAGGGCGTTGCCCCTTGTTTCGGGCAACAAATCCAAGTTGATGGGCTTTTCTTCTTCATTTTTCTCAAATTCATAGAAGGTCATTCGGGGTGAGGGGATGCCGACCTCTACCGGGAGGACCGCCTCACTTCCGTATACCAAACTGAATCGAGAGTGCCCTGTTGCCTCTTCGGTGGTAGTCCGAGCCGACCATAGTACCCCAGGTAGGTCATCGACCCATGCTTCTTTTGCGTCCTCTAAGGATTTTTTTATTCCTTTGAGTATCACTTTGTTAGCTGACTCTGCTTGCCCATTCGTTTGTGGCCTTAATACTGCTGAGAACTTGGTTTGTATTCCAAATCGGGCGCAGTAGTCTCGAATGGGGCCGCTATTAAATTGTCATCCATTGTCGGACACCAATACCCTTGGCATCCCAAATCTTGTAATGATGTTCTTCCAAATGAACGCCTGGACTTGTCTATCTGTTATGGAGGCGAGTGGTTCGGCTTCTGTCCACTTGGTGAAGTAGTCGATGACGACTATTAAAACCATCCTCTGTCCGGACGCTAGGGGGAAAGGTCCGAGGAGGTCCATTCCCCACTTGTCGAATGGAAGAACTGCCTTGATGGTTGTCAGCGGAGTAGTTGGTGCTTTAGGAATATCCGAGTGGATCTGACATAATGGGCACCTTTTGACCAACTCTTGAGCATCTTCCTTCAGAGTAGGCCAATAGTAGCCTGCTCTGAGAGCTTTTCCCGCTATCGTTCTTCCCCCTTGATGACTTCCGCAGGCTCCCTGGTGTATTTCCCTTAAGATGTAGTCTCCTTCTTCAGGGGTCACACACTTGAGTAGAGGGTGGGTGAAGGATTTTTTGTAGAGCAGGTTCTCATGCCATATGAACCATCCGGATTTATGCTTGACCCGCTCGGCCTCCTTGTGGTCTTCGGGTAATAATCCGTCTCTTAAGTATTCGACCACTTCTTTCATCCAAGTGGATGTCCGATTCAGCACCAATTGCTCCATGGCGTTGATGCTCGACTGACGCAGCACTTCCTACATGATGGTCCGGGGAGCTGATCCTTCGGCTGAACTGGCCATCCGAGCCAGAGCGTCTGCTTGCTGATTCTCCGACCGTAGAATGTGAACGATGCTAAACTCGGCTAGCTTTTTGATGAAGTCTTGGGTTTTGGCCAAATACATTCTCATGTTATCCTCTTTGGCTTTATATTCGCCGGATACCTGACCCACTATGAGTTGTGAGTCGGATTTGGCTTTGACTGTCGTGGCCCCGGCCAAGATACATATTTGGAGTCCGAGTATCAGGGCCTCATATTCTGCTTCATTGTTCGATCCCAAAAACTCGAACTTGATAGTGTACTCCATCTTTTCTCCGACTGGGAGTTTGATGACCAGACCGGCTCCACACCCTGTTTTGGTGGAAGATCCGTCTACCTGTAATTCCTAACTATCTTGCTCGCTGACCGGAGGCCTGGTTGTACATTCAGTTATGAAATCTGCCAAGGCCTGGGCTTTGATGGCCCTCCTTGGCTCGTACTCCAATCCGAATTCCGCTAGTTAATCTGCCCAATCAGTCATCCGACCGGAATGGTTCCGGCTCTCGATCGGTTTTTACGAGTGGTTGTCCTGTGAGGACCTAAATGGGGTGAGCCTGGAAGTAGGGTTTTAGCTTCCAACTTGCCATTACTAGGGTGAAAACCATTTTTTCTACCTCAGTATACTTAGCTTCTGCTCCTTGGAAAGCATGGCTGATGAAGTAAACTGGGTGTTGCTTTTCTTCTCTTTCGGCTATCAAAACAGCGTTGAGCACGCATTTCGAGACAGCCAAGTACATAAACAATGTTTCCCCCGGCAAGGGGGATATCAACATAGGGAGAGATGATAGGTGCGTTTTGAGGGAGGCGAAGGCCTGTTCGGCTTCGTCGTCCCTAGTGAACTCCTTTCTCTTCAAAGCTTTGAAGAATTGTAAGCTTTTATCTGCTGACCTGGAGAGGAAGCGTCCAAGGGCAGCCAAACAGCCGGTCAGACGTTGCACATCTTTTACGTTTCGAGGAGACTTCATCTCGATCACGGCTTTGATCTTGTCAGGGTTTGCCTCGATTCCCCTTTCATCCACCAGGAATCCGAGGCACTTCCCTCCCTTTACTCCAAAGACACACTTCTTCGGGTTTAGCATCATGCGTAATTTCCTTAATGTGCCGAGGGTTTCCCTCAAGTCTGAGGGGTGATCACGTTGGACCTTGCTTTTGACGATCATGTCGTCAACGTATACTTCGATGTTCCAACCCAGTTGGTCGTTGAAGATCTTGTTAATTGTCCGCTGATATGTGGCCCCTGCATTGTTAAGTCTGAGTGGCATCATTTTGTAGCAATACACCCCTTGGTTTGTAACTAAGGCAGTATGAACTCGGTCGTGCTCAGCCATTGGGATCTGGTGATACCCCGCATTTGCGTCCATGAAGCTTAGGAAGGCATGACCCGTCGTTGAGTCGACTAGCCTGTCGATCTTGGGCAGAGGATGGTTATCTTTTGGACAGGCCTTGTTCAGGTTTTTGAAGTCCACGCACATTCTCCATGCCCTGGTCGATTTTTTTACCAGCACGATGTTGGCTAACCACTCCGAGTATTGACACTCTTCTATAAAACCTGCTTCGAGCAGTTTTTTGACTTCAGCCGCTGCTGCGACGTTTCTTTCGGGGCCTTGATGCCTCAAGTTTTGTTTGAATGGATTGAACCCCTCTTTGATGTTGAGCTCGTGGCACATGATTTTGGGGTCAAGTCCAGGCATTTCTGCAGCTTCATAGGCAAAGACATCCTTGTACCCTGTGAGCACATGGATGATTTCTTTTCTTGTTTGAGGGTCCATGGCCTTGCCTACTCTTAAGGTCCGACCGAGCTTCTCATCAATTATAACTTCTTCATCGTCCTCAGCCAGCTGAGGGCGCTCGTACTGCTTGGGGTTTTCAGTAATGTAAACCCCGAGGCCTTTTGAGGGTTAATTCTCTTCTCGTTTTCTCTTCTTCGAGTCTTCTTGAACGTCGACCTTGCTCTTCAACCTGTTAACGTAACATTCTCTTGCTGCTTGCTGATCCCTTGGATCTTTCCTACTTTACCTTCATCTGTTTCAAATTGCATAAGGAGTTGGTAAATAGAAATTACAGCCTTGACCTTGTTCAGAGTTGGTCTTCCCATTATGATATTGTATGGTAGAGGGATGTCCACCACTAGGAAGTCAATTAGTAGGCTTCTTTCTTTGCCCTTCTCTCCCATCCGAATGGGCAATTTTATAGATCCGACGGGATGTACCGAGTTTTCCCCTAAGCCTATGAGTGGCTGATTGAGGGGAGTGACACCCCTTTCGTTGTACTTCAACTTCTTGAGACATTATAGTGTAATGATGTCAGTGGATGAGCCACAATCCACCAACACCCTTTTGACTCTCGTGTTGGCCACTTTCAGTTCAATGACTAGGGGGTCGTCATGGGGTGTGTGGAGAGTTCGACTGGATTCTCCGAAGGTCATGACGGGGCAGTCTGGTCGGGGGTGGTGGACGTCAAGCACTTGGTGCTTGAGACTCTGTAAGTGGGCTTTGCGGGATCGGCCGGTTAGGCCTCCTGATGCGAAGCCACCTGCAATGACTCCAATGTACCCTTCGGTGTCTCCGCTGTTTGACTGACCCACCTTTTGCTTACCTTTATCCTCGCTAGTATGTTTGAGGTAGCAGTTCAGCTTGCCTTGGTCTGCCATATTATCAAGGGACTTTTTGAGTTCTCTACAGTCCTTAGTGGTGTGTCCACACTCTTTGTGCTACTCACACCACTGGCTCTTATCTCTCCGAGCGGAGGACGTTCGGATGGGAGGAGGGCGGAGAAGTATGGACTTGTCCTTGATGGTCAAGTAAATCTCCCTCCTGTTCTTGCTGAATCGGGGGTCGTTGCCGTGGTCGTTGAACCTGTCTGACCGACCTCCCGTCTTTTGCTGTTTTGATTGGTCCTTGTGATTTCCTTCATCCTTCCTTTTCTTACTCCCATCGTCTGAGTGGCGGCATATGTTTGTCGCTTGGATGAATCTCTGAGCGCGAGTCATTACCTCAGAAAAGGTTTTTACTTCGTTTTCTGCCAAGGACCATCTCAGCCGACCAGGTTGGAGTTCGGACATTAGGGCGGCGAATGCCACCGCGTCTTGTAGATCCGAGATTTTCAAAGACTCTTCATTGAATCTTTTGATGTAATCGCCCAGGCTCTCATTCTTCTCCCCGCTCGACCCCCATCAAATGAAGACTTGTCTTCTTACGCCTTTTCCCGGCAACAAACTGATGGACGAATAGGTCTTCTGGTACCGAGAAATTAGTTATGACTCCAGCAGGCAGTTCATGGAACTAGTTCAGGGCCAATCCTTTGAGTGTTGTTGGGAAGAAATGGCACCAGGTAGCTTCGCAACTGGTTTGAACTCTCATTTGAGCTTTGTAAGTGGCCATGTGATCATTTGGGTCGGTTAGGCCCGCAAATGGTTCAATTGTTAGTGTTTTGATTTTTCCTGGACTAGGTGCCTCCAGGATCTCTTGGCTGAATGTCACCATGAATTTTAGTGCTCCATTGTTAATCCGAGTTGGCCTAGACTGCGCCGAATCTCCATGACCCTCTCGCTGAGCAACCTTCTTGTTTAGGATGTACCTAGCATCATACCCCTGGCTGAGGCGCTTCTGGTTGAGGAAGTGTCGGACGTCCTCAGGTTTGCGTCCGACGTTTCTCGTGGGCGATTTGGAGATGTGGGTCGAGCGGATCCCCCTTTAGTTGGATTCCGCTCGCCTTCTCCTTGTTTGGATCTTTGCTTGTCGTGATGGCTAGGCTCCATTGCTTCTGATCATTGCCGGCTAGGCTGACCATGGACAGAGAGGGGACGTGCTCTTCCGTTTGGGAGGGTACCAAGGCGTGCTCTCTAGGGTTGGGCGTGGCACGCCCTTGCTGGAGGGTGGTAAGCATATCCATTATGCTGCGTTGCAAGGTTTGTTGAAGCTAAGCGGCTATCAGGGTGATGTCTGCTGCTAGCAAGGGTTGAGGGTCGGCCCGCTATAGCTGTTGCGAAGGGGTAGGTCGATCTCCATTGAAATGTTCTTCGTTGGGATCGATAGTCTGGACTGTAGGAGTCCGATGGAGAGGCGTAGGTGCCCGCTCAGATCTCCGAGGATGAGGGGGCGAGGGTGCTCACTCGGATCTATGAGCTTGTGCTAAAGGCTGTTTGGTGCGAGTACTCTTAGCTGGGGTCATTGCTGAATAACAGCGAAGTGAATCTTACTGAGTGATGGCGAAGTGACTTTGATTGTAACTACCCCACAGACGGCGCCAAACTGTTTATGCTAAGAAATTAAGGATTGTAATAGGTTGTGCGATGTGATTTGGGCCCCCAAAAGCGGTCGCCTGAGCTTCGATATCCGTACGCCTGAATCCTGCAAAACAAGGTTAGACTACCCCGGGGGGGTTCAGGGATCGCCCCTCCGATGCTCAAGTCAGATATGATTGAGGTAGAGAGAGATGCTCTAGTTTGTTAGGTGAGATACCGCTTGATCGGGCCCGAGAACAATCTTCGTCTAGCAAAGTTCCGAAAAGGGTTTTAACTTGTTATTTAACCTAATTTCATTCTAAGTCGTCATTAGTGCCAAAAATACATCTGTAATATGATATTCCTCTTCATCAATAAAATTATTCTTTCTCTCTCCCCTTGGACGTAGCCAACACTCCGTTGGTGAACCACGTTAAATCTATGTGTGATTTTCTTTGTTTTACATTCGATTATTTGTTCTTTCTCACGTCTGTCATAACAAATTGGTTTCAGATCTTCGTGTTCGATTCGGGTTGAGAAAGATGTCCGGGTTGATTTTCATTGTGAGAGGATTCAACTCAAGGTGGAGGTTTGTAGGATTTGTACCTTGAATCTGTTCGAGGTTTTGCTGTTCGCAGGCCCGCCCGGTCAAGTCGGGAGTGTGCTGCCCGATCGGGCGGGGTCGAAGGTGCAAGCTGTAGCATGAAAGCTGGGCGCCCGATGGCGTCGGGCGAGTGACCGATCTGGATTGGGCTTGCGACCAGGCGATAGCCGCTCGATCGCGCCCGAGAACAATCCGAAAAGGGTTTTAACTTGTTATTTAACCTAATTTTGTTAACTTGTTATTTAACCTAATTTCGTTCTAAGTCGTCATTAGTGCCAAAAAATACATCTCGTAATATAATATTCCTCTTCATCAATAAAATTATTCTCTCTCTGCCCGTGGACGTAGCCAACACTCCGTTGGTGAACCACGTTAAATTTGTGTGTGGTTTTCTTTGTTTTACATTCGATTGTTTGTTCTTTCTCACGTCTGTCATAACATATAAATTTGTCGCCTCACAGGAAGTTGGATTTAAACGGTCGATTGCAGTAGCATCGAGTGCAGAATGTGGCAATGTGTAGCATCCACAGGAATTCCGATGAGATTCGATCGTGAAGACTCCACAATTAGCGCAGCACCCATTTTCTTTCGCGATGTTGTTACGGTTTTGACCGACTTTGGTGCTTTTGTGATGGAGTTCTATTTAAAAGACAAATAGTAGTAATTGACAAGATATACCCCGTGTTTTGCTTCTAATTTTTCGTGTTTAATTATATTAAATTAGTATTTTCTCGTTAAAAATTAAATATTTAATTACTAAAATATTTCTAGGCGTGTGATTATAGTTAGTATTTAGAATTTATATGTTGTTATATATTTTAATTATAATGGTGGGTTAGTTATTTAAAGTTTATATTAGTATCGTTAATTATTCAAGCGCTTAGAATGCTTTTTTATCGCGTAGCGTTTTTATAATTTCGTAGGACTGTCTTTGGTGATCAAATTAATCATCACGTGCGGCAAGTAGTGCTAGCCGAAAATCAACATTGTTGGAGAGGAGGATGAATAGTTTTGATGCTTCATTGGTGTCTCTTTGATCCCCTTGTAACCCCCCACTTAATCACCTATTAAACCTTTTCATTTTTCCCTTGAAAAATCTGATTTTATATCAGAAAATTCCAACACCCTTTCCCTTCATTGTTCACGCCATTTTCAAGCAAAAGTGAGGAGAAATTATCTCTTTCATCAACTACAAACTTGTTATACATAATCTTTTTGATATTTCTACACTAGTTGAAAAAAACGCAAGGACTGCGATTTAATGCAAAACGCAGCCCTTAATAGTGACGGGCTGCGGTTAGTCCAAAACTGCAACCCTTAATTACTAAAGGGCTGCGGTTTTGGGCCAATCCACAACCCTTTATAATTAATTCTCGGTGGCATATGGGCTTATATTCTTTTAAATGAAAACATTGAGCGCACAAACATCTCGGCTCACTCTCATCTTTCTCTCTCATTCGTCTCTCTCAACTCTCATGGTTGCTAGGGTTTACTCTCACACTCTAACAAATCTTATGTCCTCTTCGTCTTCTGCTGCGAATTTGCGATGCTTTCCCTCTTTCTCTCTCCTCCTCTTCCCCCAGCTTCCATGGCTGACGACAGGTAATTCTTCCTCTCTCTTCTTATTTTCTTATTTTACTTTATTATTTTTGTTTAGATCTAGGTTGGCGAACTTAGTCTGATTTTACCCTTTTTATTCTCATGATATGAAAATGGCGACGAAGCAGCAAGTTAGGCCATCGCACATCCTCATAAAGCACCGCCAAGCCAATTTTGACGATGTCGCATCTACATCTCCGATTGTAGCTCTACCAAGCGCGGCGGCAATCTAGGTTTGTTTCCTTCTTTTTACAATCTTTCTCTCTCCTCTTGATTTTTTTCATATCGGTTTGATTTCTTTGTTGAAACTTGAATTTTTATGTTTTGGTTTAATGGGATGATTTCTTCTCATTAGTTTCAAGTGAAGGCATTCATTTCGGGAGTTTTATTGTCTGCTGATTTCGATGTGTGTTTTTTAGCTTGTTCAGTTTCAGACGGTTTTATTTCAATTCTGTTTGAATGTAATTTTTTTGTGTTTAGTTTTTTAAGTGTTAATTGAATCAATTTCGGATTTTACATGGTGTTTAGCTGTGTTGAATTGTGGTTTTGCGAAAGCAGAACACGATGAAATTTTGAGGGGTTTCTGAGTATTGGTGGTTTTTTATGGATGAGTTGTTTGTGTTTCCTTCGGTGACGAATTGGCTAGGTTGATAAAATGGTGTTAAAACTATTAATGAAGAGATACTCGAGTTGAGATGTTGAGGATTCGATTGTTGTTTGGTATTTGCACCTTTGTTCGGAGCAAAATGAAAGCTTTAGGGCTAGTTGGAATGAGTGCTTGATGATCTAGCTCCGGTCGAGAGTCTTCAACGTCTGCAGATTTTGGGTTGCAATTATGTTTTTTAACTCACTAATTGCATTCCAATTTTTTGGGTGTTTGTGCAATGTCTTGCTTGAAGCGGGGAGGCTTGTTGCTTAAATAGCTTCATCTTGAGTGATTGAAAGAGTGTAGGGTATAATTTTGTAGCTGGTCTTTGTGATAGGTCTCTAGTTGATTTTTTTGTGTGTTTTTATGTGTTGTCTGCTTTTCTCCCGGTGTGAGTATCTGAGTTACTATGAGCCAGTTGGATATTTATTCGAGGACTTGTCAGAGGCTGCGTTATGTGTGTCCAGTGTGAATGATACTTTTCTCACTTTGCTGGTTTTTGTTTTTTTTTTGGAATTAGCTATGGGCTTATTGTTAGTTGGATATATTGAATGAAGAATGGTTAAAGTTTTTATGGGTGATGTGTGAAATAACTTTTGCTGGGAGTGAAGTTAGAAGCTGTTTGCAAGACTCTTCTTTGAGGAATCGTAGATGCTTGTACAAGTCTTACAATAGGTATATGATTGCCATAAGTTAACTTAGTTGAAGACCATTCTCCCAAGAAGTATGTTTTCCAGCTCAAATTCCAAACTAGCCTTCATCAACTTGAGGTGGAAGAGATTTTGCTTGTTCATTCCGTCCTTTTTTCACTGCTTAGATCTTTCTTCCTTTGCAATCTGCAATATGTCCGCGAGATGGTCTCGCTGACAACCAGTTCTTGATACTCCAATTTCCAGGTAGCTGAGAAAAGTAATGATGTGTAATTGCAAGATTTTGTTGAGAGCGAGTTCTTAAACGAACAGGCAAATTCATATACTTGGTTATACTTTTCATGAATAAATGCAGATATATGTTATAGGACCCGATAATTACTTAACTGATCTTTTCTTAATAAATATTATTAATGTAGACATAGATTACCATATCATTCATTTACTAGCTGTATACATAATATGATCATAGTTCTCAAGTTGATCAAATTTCATATACCTAGCCTTCTAGGGTGGCATTCTTTAAATATCTATTAGCTTATTATTGTTAATTGCAGGTTAATAATATATAAGGGTACTTTTTCATCTTTGATTTTTTTGATGTAATGTAGCAACAAGTTTACCTTATTTTAGTCTTGAATTTGCATTTCTTAGTCAATGCTATGTTTTTCTTATGATATGAGATAGATTGGAAGGATTTGTGACTTGCTGTATGTTGTATGATGGTTCATATTGTCGTGTTTTCGATTGATTGCTCTAAGTAAGACACCCCCACCACGCCCCCGCACACCCCCCTCCCTTAGTTTTAAAAAGCGTGCCCAAGGCGCACCTAGGCGCAAGGCGAGCTCAGGCGACGAGAAAAACGCCTGGAACAACCCAGGCGAGGCGAGCAACGCCAGGCGCATGGAGGCGCGCGCTTTGTGCGCCTTTTCAAAAGGCGTGAGGCGCAGGTTGCGCTGGCCTTTAGGGATAAGGCGCGTGTGGAAGCCACCTTCTCCTTTTTTTTTAAAAAAAAAATCCACGTTTTTAGGTTTTCAAACAGAAAACCCTTGAAATAGCATCTACCTGGCTTTCCTCTGTGGAAACTGGAAACCCTAGAACACGCATCTGCAGCCACTGCTGCTTCTCGCCGGTGGTTGGCGGTCGTTTTTAGGTCATGTCATCACCTCGCCGGTAAGTTTCTCTTCTTTCATTCGGTCTTCTTCTTTCTTCTTTCTTTCTTTATTTCGTTTCTTCTTCTTCCTTTATTTCGTTTCTTTTGTCCTTCTCCTCTGTCTTTCTTTTTCTTTATTTTCTCCTCTGCCTTTCTTTTTCTTTATTTCGTGCCTTTATTTTTTTCAGGGTCGTCTCTTCTTCTTTCTTAATTTCGTGTCTTCTGTCTTTTTATTTTCTTTTTCTTTTTCTTCCTTTTCAAGCTGGTTTCTGATTCTGTCTTTATCTTTATCACTTTTCTCTTCTTTTCTTATTCTTGTGGTCCCCACTGGGCAGTTCAGTTTCAAGTGAAAAGTTGAAAGTAAAAGCCCACATTTATGTTTTTTTTTTTTGAGGTGGTTTCCATTTGTAATTCTTCTGTCTATATTGAAGAGGACTGACTGTATTGTGGTGGAGCCCTCTGCTGGGCCATGGCAAAGTTACTTTTCCTCATCATATTTTTTTTAAATAATAATTTATAATTTTTTTAGAGAATAATATAATTTACAATTAATATGTTCTTTTATGCATCTTTGATGTTATAATTATCTTGTTTTAAGTATAAATAGGTTCCATAATTGATTTTAAAAGTTTTTGGCACCAAAGGTGCGCCTCGCCTACGGGAGGCGTGCACCTTCGCCTTGCGCCTCGCGCCTCCTTGCGCTTTGCGCTTTGCGCCTCGATGCGCCTAGCGCCTTTTAAAACTAAGCCCCCTCCATGCACAGACTCCCCTGCTCCACGGCCCCACCTACCGATGTAGCCCCCCATCCCCTAAACGGCCCATGCACACCAACCCCCATGCACGAGACCCTCCCTGCTGCACACCCCCCACCGCACCCCTCGCACCCCCTCCCATAGCCCCTGCACACACCCCCCATCCCACGGCCCCTGCACACACACACCCTCCCATGCACGAGACCCCCCGCTCCACAGCCCCCCTCACCCCCTACTGGTGAATTTAGTTAGTTATTGATTTTGGATTGAAGGAATTTAGTTAATTATTCATGGATTATTGTTATAACCCTGGTCCTTGAGGTAATCAGTTTTCTTTTGTAAATTTCAGATACACATATATATGGCTTAATAGAAATGTTTTCTTTTAGGTTGATATGCTCCCTATTTCTTCCTGATGATCGTAGCTTGTCTTAGTATTTTGTTCTTTAATGTGAACAAAGAACTAAATTCATGGTCGCTTGTTCTCTTTTTAGGGTTGGCAGCGTAAGCTTGATCCAGGCTACGACATGATGCACACACTACATACATTGTTATTCAAAGCTGACTGGGCAGAGTCCCTTGCATACACCATTGAAGGAATCATGGCCCCTCGCACCCCCTCCCATATATGCTTGACATGTGTAAATTTCAGACATTGTGGCTGGCTTTCTGACTTGTGGCTAATGCAAATTCTGAGAATAGGACGAAGCGATCATTGAATAATACCTTCAGAGGCTTATTGAAGAAGCTCTAGGAATTATGTAATTGGGTAATATTGTTCCTATATATATATATGTATAAATAACATCATTTGTAATTTAAAATAATACTTTTATGTATAAGTAATGTTTGGGGATCATTTATGACAAAAAATGCAAAAAAAAAATAATTATAAAATTTTTTTTGGGTCACAAGGGATGCGGTATTTATCTTAATTAAGGGCTGCGGTTTTGAGTCTGAACCGCAACCCTTAATTGTGAAGGGTTGCGGTCAAGAAATGCAGCCCTTAGGGCTCTTTTGACCGCAGTCCTTGGTCTTTTTTCCACTAGTGCTACCTTCCTAAACCTTCTACTAATTGAAGTTTTGGATGCTTTAGGAAACGAATTGGAGGACGAACACTTTTGCACAAGAAGAACACGTCTAGTATCATTGGTTCTACACTTCTCCTGACGTTCTAGGTAACTAGTAGTTATCTTAGAATGCTAGAAATCGCGATAGTTTTAGGAAAAATGTTTAATTGTTAGGATTATATTTAGGCTTGTTTGTTATATATTTAAATTTAGAAATTTGATGAAAATGTTGTGTAATTTGTGTGTGCCATTGGTTTTGTGTTGTGGAGAAATAGTTTTCATTGTGATTGTTGTTGTTGGTTTAGTTGAAATGTTCATCATGTTATTAGAGGTGTTGTTATTAGTTTTCTATGATTATTTCATATTTGAGGATGTTGGTACTTGTGATATTATAAATCTCCTATGGTTGTTCAACATGTAAATTATGTTTATATAATTTCATATAATTGAATTTGATGATAATTGATGTTGGAGTGTTGGAATTCATGTATTGATGTTGATAGATTATAGTTGTAATCGTGTTTAGCTTCCGTTTTATGAAATATTCGCACGCTAGGCCATGGCAGACGTGTAGGTCAGAATGGTTATTCCTCGTTTTTTGCATACGATTATCTTTTATGTCAATATTTTTTGGCAGGTTGTTTTTAGATCAATTTTGCTTGAAAGTTGTTAAGTTTGGGATGTTATTTATCTTTTGAACATGAATTGATGATGTTAGTTATTAAAATCGCGATTTAAATCTTAAAATCTTACGATTTTACGATTCAAAATATGGTAGACGATTCGATTCACGATTCTAGACGATTCTATACATTTCTGTTGACTAGCGAAAACCTCGCAAATTTAAATCATGCTAACAAAGCAAATAATAGATATATATTGTTAGTTATTGCTAATATAGTGGGTAAACAACTATTTTTTCTAATTTTTAGGTCTTTTAACTTATAACTTTAGCTTATTCAATGAAGATTTAGTGCAATATCTTGATTATACGTGTTTGTAGAATCTTACGATTCTACGGTTCGATTTTACGATTCGATTCTATAGGTCGTTTCCGATTCAAACTTGAATCTCGATTTTAACAACTTTGGATGTTAGTATTGTTGCGAATACGTTAATTCATGGTTTAGCATGAGTCATGAGTATTATTGTTGTTATGAAAACTTTTGGTTATTGAGATTATGTTTTTGATGAGGAATATGGAAATGTGAAGATTTTGGAACTTGAATTACTTGGGGTTGTGATCCTAGTTTTTTTGAATTGGGTGTAAGGCGATTGGGCATCCCTATTGATTTTGATGATGGAAGGATTATGATTTGAACTTGATGTATTTGATTTTATTTTTGAGATGTAAGAAATCCTGTGGGATAGATGTAGTGTTCGGTGAAGAACATGTCAACCACCTGCATTGCAATCTAGGGTTTAAACCTAGGTTAATTGTTGTTGTCTAATATGTAAGGAAGTATTTGTAATATCCCGAAAATTTAAACTTGCTTAAACTAAATAATAATAATCAGTGATTAAATTTTTCTTTAATTATAATTTACGATTAAAATTTGTTACTCTATATCCGAGTATTGATAAAAAAAATATTTAGTTCTTTAATTAAATATATGTTGTATGTATTACAAGAATTTCAAATATTAACAAGTGAAGGTGAGATTAATTAAGAAGAGAATTAATAAACAAATTAATTACTAAAGCTTTACAAAGTACTTCTAATTAAATAGTGGCTCAAATTGAGGGTATTAAGAATAAAAAGGAAAAGAAAAAAAAGAAAGAAAAGATTAATAATAATAATAAATAAATAAATAAAATAAAGGGGAAAACTAAGCACAACTACTGCTTCATTCATCCACCTCCAATTTTCCTTCACAAGAGACCCATCAAGGAAATTTTAATCCAAAGATGGATCTTGATACACACAGAAAAAAAAAACTCAAATTCAATAACAAACTCCAATTCAAACAAAACCCTACCAAAAATCCAATTTTTTTGTCAATTTAACCAACCCAATTCACAAAATTAGGAGCTTCAGCAATGGCTATAAATAGCCATAGTTGCTCCACCATTCATCACCCTCCCCACCATTCAATACTTCACATCAATACCTCGTCGGAAAATAGCCCCGATTTCTGCCGGAGAACCGCCACCCAAAACACCCCTCAAAGCTTCCTTATTTTCGCACCAGAACTCTCTCTCTCCTCTGTTTTCACTTCGCCACCCAAACCACCAACATCTCCTGCTCGCCGAACCGTCTGCCAGTTCCGAACCACCGCAACACCACTCCCCACCTACAGCTGTCCGCCGGCGCACCTGCGCGCCACCCTCCCTCTCACTCGCCCAACTCTCCCTTCTCTCTCCTCTGCTTGGTTTGCTGCACGCATCGCCATACCACCGTCGCGCCACCAACCCCTTGCTTCTGCCTCACCTCGCCGTGAGTCGTAGGAGCCCCAACCCACTGCCAGCCGATCTCCCTCCTCTACTCTCTCTTTTTTCGGGTTTGCTCAACTAAGCAGAGGTATGAAAATACCTCTAACTCTGTTTTCATTTTTATTTGTGTAGTTTTGTTTAAATAGTTGGACCCAAACACCATTGTTAATTAGTTATTGTTGGGCCTAAAAGTTAATCTATCTTGGTGGATCATTTTTAGCTTACTTTTGTTGGCTTAATAGTTTGAGTAATTAGTTTAATTTATATCTCTAACTCTTTGTTTTAATAAGCTAATAAGAACTAAATAATTTACTTATGTATCACTAATGGTTACTTTACTCTTGCAATTTGAGAGATGAAAATAAACATTAGGAATAATTAAACTTGTTTATGAGTTCATGAAAATGCTTAAATGTTAATGATTATATTAGCAATCACTTTAGTTAATGTTAATCATAGATAAACATATAATATTACAAATTAAACGAGTAATCTTTGGCTATAAAATTACTTGTTGATAATAAATGTAATAATAATAACTAGAGGATTAAATGTTATAATAAATTGAATATTTATATTTTCGTTGCCAAATTCTATTGGTTAGATTAAAAGGAAAGGATATTACAACCTCCCCCGGCTTCAAGATTATTAAGCAGGAATCGAGGTAACATCTATTGCTAACACCCACAATCCCCTTCTAAATGTTTTTGTGAAATGATGTTTATAATTATGTTAAGGATTTTGTGATGTGATACTTTATATGGATTGTGTCATACTTAAATTGTTTTCGAATGAGTTTCGTAAATGATAATCTTCTGAGTTATTGATGCTCAAGTATTATTCATGAAATATCTATGGCTTATGCCGATGAATGCTAAACAAACGAAACATGATAAATAAAAGTGAAAGAGGTTACGGCGTATAATGTTACGCTTATCTACTTTATGGTCGTGCACGTACCTTCGCACCCGCCGCACACCCAACAAGGGAGTCGGGCTCCTTGAGAGGTACCGCATGTTATGTTACTACTCTATTTTGGTGCGAGCGGTGTATCCAACAAGGGAGCTGGACTCCTTGAGGATCATCGCATGGTGGGAGACGTCCCGCATACCTATACTCGCCAGTTACCATGTTAAAATATGAAAAGATGATGGGAACTTATGAAGTATCAAGATGCTATTTATAATTGTTTACTTTGCTATTATTTCATTATGGATTTGAAATATGTTTTACGATATTCTCTTCTCCTTGTTTGCAAATAAAATGAATTTACGTTGTTAGGGTAGTATGTTACTGAGCTTCGGCTCACGATGTTTCTTTTGGTTTTAGGTACTGATGAAGGTGACGGGATGGCATAGAAGTGAGGATGATCAATCACTTTACATTTATGAATACTATTTTGGTTGTGTAATCTAAACTTATGATCACTAGAACATGAACTCGGTTTAACTATAGCTACGTAGTTATCTATGCTTAGCTATTTATATCTATATAGTTAAGATGCTTATGAGCTTCAATAATTATAATATGTTTAGTTTCATGAAGGAATATTTGCCTGGTATTTTCCCGAACGGAAAATACGGCATTAGCGCACCGACCATCTAAGTTCCGCTGCTAATGATGCATTAATTAACTTAAACATGATGTTTAGAGGTCGGGCGTCACGAGTGGTATCGGAGCCGCAGGTTTATGAAACCTTAAGTAAAACCGTAATGGTTTTATGTAAATTAATTTTAAGGTTAAAATGGTTTAGGTGAAATAGCATAATAAATAATAGTGATAATGAGATTACTAATTAAAGGATAGAAATAGTTGAGATCTTTAAGAGAATTAAGGAAAAGTAAATGAAGATTTAAGTTCTTCAAATTGGTAAACAATATATTAAACTATAATAACCATGAGCGTGAGTGTTAGGATCGGGAATGGGATTAATTTTCTTTACCTTTTTGATACACTATGCCTTAATTGCCTTAAATGTGATACGAATGTGAAATGTTCAATGTGATAGAAAATGGCAACAAGTGAGAGCGATCACATTGAAAGAGGAAATGGAAATCACGTGTCGGATGTGTCATTGGAAGAAATCAGGACAAGACTTGATGCTTTGCGAAGTGATCGATTTTCGGGAGAAGCCATCGGAGACGTTGCTAACGATAATAGAACGGACTTATTAAGACTTATAATGATGGAACTCTTGCAAGGAAATCAATAAAAGCTTAAATCAGAGCAAGAAGAATGCTTTAACATGTTTAAGCGATTTTCTACTCACAAACCACCAACCTATGATGGCAAACCGGATCCTACTGAGTTCAAAGAATGGATAAATCATACGGAGAAACTATTGACGCCACTCAGTGCCCCGAGAAATGGAAGGTGAATTTCGCAGTATTCTATCTGAAAGGGCAAGCAGACCTCTGGTGGAAGGCTGCAAAGGGAATGCAAAGCCAACCCGGCTTTGGATGGGAAAATCTTAAGGGAGCAATTAGAAATCAGTTTTACCCCCAGAGCCTGCAGCTCAAGATGGAATCCGAGTTCATCCATCTCAAACAAAGGAATATGTCCGTGTTAGAGTATGCTGTGAAATTCAATGAACTTGCTCGATTTGCTCCTGATTTAGTGTCTACGGATTGACAGAGGATGAACCGCTTTGAAGAAGGTCTTAATCTCGATCTTCAAGAGAAACTTGCAGCACACATGAGTACATCATTCCAGGAGTTGTATGATAGGGCTATCAACGTTGAAAGAAAAAGCAAGCTTCGAAAGGAGATCTTTGAGAACGGGAAAAGAAAGAAGAATTTTCAAAACCAACCCAACAATGGATCATTCAAGAGACAAGAAACTGGAAATCGAAGCGGAAATTTCGGGAACCATAATCAAACTCGAAAATGCTCTAAGTGCGGAAAGTGGAACCATACTGAGAAGGAATGCCGAGCTGGTACAAAGGAATGCTACAAGTGCGGAAGTAAAGATCACATGATCCGAGATTGGCCTCAATGGCGTCAAGGACAAGCCAACGGGAAAAATGAACCAGCTGGTCAGAACCATGGAAATGGTGGTGCTACAAACCGTAACCCTCCCCATGGACCTCCCAAAGCTGCACGAGTATTTATGATGCAACGAGAAGAAGCTGAAGCTGATGATACCATCATTACTGGTACTTTTCCTGGTCAATTCTATACTTGCTTATGTTCTTTTCGATTCTGGAGCTTCACATTCATTTGTCTCTGCATCATTTGCTAAAAACTTGAAAGTAAAACCATGCTCTCAATTATCTGCTATGTCTGTTGCCCTCCTAAATGGAGAATCTATCTCATGTGATGTCATATATAGGAATTGCCCTATCCTAATAGGAGGTTGTGAATTTTTAGTTGACCTAGTTCAATTTGAATTAACCGACTTTGATGTGATCTTGGGTATGAATTGGTTATCCAAACACAAAGCCGAGATAAATTGCCTTAACCATGAAATAACCCTTAAGAAACCAGACGGAAGTAAGGTATCTTATCGAAGAAGAAAAACCAAACCCAAAATCGTATCAACCTCAAAAGCCTTCAAACTACTCATGGTCGGTTTGTCGGGGATACCTTTGCAACATGGTAGACCTAACGACCCCTGAACCTTCTGTGTCTGACATTCCCATAGTTTGTGAATATCCTTACGTATTCCCAGAAGAGATACCTGGCATGCCTCCGCAAGAGAGATAGATTTTACCATTGACCTTATTCCAGGATCAGCCCCCATATCTAAGGCACCTTAAAAAAGGCACCTGCTGAGGTGCAAGAATTAAAGAAGCAACTAGACAAATTACTTGAGAAAGGGTATATTCGACCTAGTGTATCACCTTGGGGTGCACTAGTGTTATTCGTGAAAAAGAAAGATGGAAGCTTAAGATTATGCATTGATTATCGGGAGTTAAACAAGATCACCATCAAGAATAAATATCCACTACCCCGCATCGAAGACCTTTTTTATCAGCTTCGAGGAGCCAGCACCTTCTCGAAGATCGATTTGAGATCTGGATACCATCAACTCCGAATCAAACCCGAAGATATTCCAAAAACCGCTTTCAGAACCCGATATGGCCATTATTAGTTTACGGTAATGCCATTTGGGTGACCAATGCTCTGCTTTGTTTTTATGGACTTGATGAACCGAGTTTTCAAACCCTACCTCGACAAGTTCGTAGTGGTGTTCATTGACGACATATTGGTGTTCTCAAGAAGTTCGAGTGCACATGAAGAGCATTTGAGAAAAGTATTGGAGGTATTAAGAGAGAACAAGCTATATGCAAAGTTGAAGAAATGTGAATTCTGGTTGAAAGAAGTTGCCTTCTTAGGGCACATTATTTCAGAGAATGGAATCTCTGTTGACCCACAAAAGATAAAGGCTATAATGGAGTGGCCTAGACCCACCAATGTCATAGAAATCCAAAGTTTTATGGGCTTAGCTGGTTATTATCGAAGATTTGTCCAGAATTTCTTCAAAATTGCTTTACCCATAACCCAATTGGTGAAAAAGTCTGTCAAATTTGAATGGAGCGAAGAAAGTGAAGCAGAATTTTAGGAGTTAAAGAAGCGTCTTACCTCTGCCCCTATTCTCGCCCTCCCATCTGATAAAGACGGCTTTGTGGTGTATAGTGATGCCTCCAAGCATGGATTAGGGTGCGTCTTAATGCAAATCGATAAAGTAATAGCCTATGCTTCCCGACAATTAAAGCCACAGGAACAAAACTACCCAACCCATGATCTTGAACTTGCAGCAGTTGTATTCGCTCTCAAAATATGGCGACACTATCTCTATGGTGTTCCGTGCAAGATCTATACCGACCACAAAACTCTCAAATATATTTTCACACAAAAGGAGCTAAACTTGAGACAACGTAGGTGGCTAGAACTTCTCAAAGATTACGACCTCGACATTCAATATCACCCTAGCAAGGCTAATGTTGTGGCTGATGCCTTAAGCCGAAAATCTCACTTAAACACCATCCTAACCCTACCCAAAGCTATCCAAAAGGATCTATGGAAGATGGAAGTTGAGGTCATTCAAAGGAAAGCAGATGCATGCATGAATGCATTGGAGTTAAGGCCGACATTGTTGGAAGAAATAAAGGAAGCGCAAAGTGAAGATATGGAGTTAGCGAAAATAAATTAAAGGATGATGTAAAGAAAGGGAAGTCACCAGGATTTTTGATTCAAGAAGATGGTACTCTGAGATTCCAAGGAAGGTTATGTGTTCCTAATTATGAGTCGTTAAAAAGGAAAATTCTAGAAGAGGCTCACAACAGTCCTTTCTCGGTACA
The DNA here is from genome assembly GCA_947646795.1 of Beta lomatogona. NCBI lineage: Eukaryota > Viridiplantae > Streptophyta > Magnoliopsida > Caryophyllales > Amaranthaceae > Beta > Beta lomatogona. The sequence continues at coordinate 243,444 of CANSNZ010000618.1, read as the reverse complement.
CCCTGGAGGAAACAAGTTATATAAGGATTTGAAGCAAACATTCTGGTGGAGTAATATGAAACAAGAAGTTGCAGAATTCGTTTCAAGATGCTTGACTTGCCAAAGGATAAAGATCGAGCACCAGAGGCCTACATGATTGCTACAACCACTAGATATTCCCACTTAGAAATGGGATTCGATTTCAATGGATTTTATTATGGGATTACCACCATCATCCAGAGGCATGAATTCTATTTGGGTGATTGTGGATAGATTGACAAAGTCCGCACATTTCTTAGCTATAAGGAATAATTGGAGCTTGGATAAGCTAGCGGAGTTATATATGAACACAATTGTCAAACTACATGGAGTTCCAAGTTCAATCGTATCTGATCGAGACTCACGATTACAGGTGAAATTTTGTAAAGAATTGCAGAAAGCTCTTGGCACCAGACTTGATTTCAGTACTGCTTTTCACCGGGCAACCGATGGTCAGACAGGACGAATAATTCAGACTCTCGAAGATATGTTAAGGGCGTGTATATTAGATTTCCAAGGAAGCTGGGAGAAATATTTGTCGTTGGTAGAATTTTCTTATAACAACAGCTATCAAGCTAGCATTGGGATGGCACCTTATGAAGCACTCTATGGGAGACGATGTAGAACACCCCTCTGTTGGAGTGATATAGACGAAGCTAGAATGATTGGGCCTGACTTAATACAAGAAACGACGAGAAAAGTACGATTGATTCAAGCCGGGATCAAGACGCTCGCTCGGCCGACAAAAGAGCTATGCGAGATAGGCGAAGGAGGCCACTAGAATTCATGGTGGCTGATCATGTCTTCCTGAAAGTCTCACCTACTAAAGGTGTTATGAGATTTGGGCAGTCCGGCAAACTAAGTCCAAGGTATATCGGCCCTTATGAGATTCTGGAGCGAGTCAACGAAGTAGCTTATCGCTTAGCACTGCCGACAAGTTTGGATAAGGTTCACAATGTCTTTCATGTGTTAATGCTCCAAAAGTATATACCAGATCCTAACAATGTAATTAGACACGAGCCCCTAGAGCTAAGAAATGATCTAACGTATGAAGAAAAACCGATCGAAATTCTCGATCGACGAGAAAAACCAATATAGGAATAAAGTAATCCCTATGGTAAAGGTCCTATGGGATAACCATTCGTTGTCATAAGCCACTTGGGAAGTAGAAGACCAGATGAAAACGAAATATCCTCACATGTTTGCTTAGATGATGATTTTGTGAGGTTACTTACAATATGCATGTGAATACTTGACTTTGAAATTATGTGCTTGTATATATACGAGTTAATGAAAATATGATTATTAGCTATCATTATTAAGTTTCGAGGACGAAACTTTTTCTAAGGAGGAGAGGATGTAATATCCCAAAAATTTAAACTTGCTTAAATTAAATAATAATAATTAGTGGTTAAATTTTTCTTTAATTATAATTTACGATTAAAATTTGTTAATCTATATCCGAGTATTGATAAAAGAAATATTTAGTTCTTTAATTAAATATATGTTGTATGTATTACAAGAATTGCAAATATTAACAAGTGAAGGTGAGATTAATTAAGAAGAGAATTAATAAACAAATTAATTACTAAAGCTTTACAAAGTACTTCTAATCAAATAGTGGCTCAAATTGAGGGTATTAAGAATAAAAAGGAAAAGAAAAAAAAGAAAGAAAAGATTAATAATAATACAAATAAATAAAAATAAAATAAAATAAAGGGGAAAACTAAGCACAACTACTGCTTCATTCATCCACCTCCAATTTTCCTTCACAAGAGATCCATCAAGGAAATTTTAATCCAAAGATGGATCTTGATACACAAAAAAAAAAACTCAAATTCAATTACAAACTCTAATTCAAACCAAACCCTCCCAAAAATCCAATTTTTTTGTCAATTCAACCAACCCAATTCACAAAATTAGGAGCTTCAGCAATGGCTATAAATAGCCATAGTTGCTCCACCATTCATCACCCTCCCCACCATTCAATACTTCACATCAATACCTCGTCGGAAAATTGCCCCGATTTCTGCCGGAAAACCGCCACCCAAAACACCCCTCAAAGCTTCCTTATTTTCGCACCACAACTCTCTATCTCCTCTGTTTTCACTTCGCCACCCAAACCACCAACATCTCCTGCTCGCCGAACCACCGCAGCACCACTCCCCACCTACCGCTGTCCGCCGACGCACCTGCGCGCCACCCTCCCTCTCACTCGCCCAACTCTCCCTTCTCTCTCCTCTGCTTGGTCTGCTGCGCGCATCGCCAGACCACCGCCGTGCCACCAACCCCTCGCTTCTGCCTCGCCTCGCCGTGAGTCGTCGGAGCCCCAACCCACTGCCAGTCGATCTCCCTCCTCTGCTCTCTCTTTTCGGGTCTGCTCAACTGAGCAGAGGTATGAAAATACCTCGAACTCTGTTTTCATTTTTATTTGTGTAGTTTTGTTTAAATAGTTGGACCCAAACACCATTGTTAATTAGTTATTGTTTGGACTAAAAGTTAATCTATCTTGGTGGATCATTTTTAGCTTACCTTTGTTGGCTTAATAGTTTGAGTAATTAGTTTAATTTATATCTCTAACTCTTTGTTTTAATAAGCTAATAAGAACTAAATAATTTACTTATGTATCACTAATGGTTACTTTACTCTTGCAATTTGAGAGATGAAAATAAACATTAGGAATAATTAAACTTGTTTATGAGTTCATGAAAATGCTTAAATGTTAATGATTATATTAGCAATCACTTTAGTTAATGTTAATCATAAATAAACATATAATATTACAAATTAAACGAGTAATCTTTGGCTATAAAATTACTTGTTGATAATAAATGTAATAATAATAACTAGAGGATTAAATGTTATAATAAATTGAATATTTATATTTTCCGTTGCCAAATTCTATTGGTTAGATTAAAAGGAAAGGATATTACAGCCTCCCCTGGCTTCAAGATTATTAAGCAGGAATCGAGGTAACATCTATTGCTAACACCCACAATCCCCTTCTAAATGTGTTTGTGAAATGATGTTTATAATTATGTGAAGCATTTTGTGATGTGATTCTTTATATGGATTGTGGGATACTTAAATTGTTTTCGAATGAGTCTCGTAAATGATGATCTTATGAGTTATTGATGCTCAAGTATGATTCATGAAATATCTATGGCTTATGCCGATGAATGCTAAACAAACGAAACATGATAAATAAAAGTGATAGAGGTTCTGGCAGTATAATGTTACGCTTATCTACTTTAGGGTCGTGCACGTACCTTCGCACCCGCCGTACACCCAACAAGGGAGCCGGGCTCCTTGAGGGGTACCGCATGTTATGTTACTACTCTATTTTGGTGCGAGCGGTGTATCCAACAAGGGAGTTGGGCTCCTTCAGGATCATCGCATGGTGGGAGACGTCCCGCATGTCTATACTCGCCAGTTACCATGTTAAAATATGAAAAGATAATGGGAACTTATGAAGTATCAAGATGCTATTTATAATTGTTTACTTTGCTATTATTTCATTATGGATTTGAAATATGTTTTACTATATTCTCTTTACCCTGTTTGCGAATAAAATGAATTGAAATTAATTTACGTTGTTAGGGTAGTATGTTACTGAGCTTCGGCTCACGATGTTGCTTTTGGTTTTAGGTACTGATGAAGGTGACGGGATGGCGTAGAAGTGAGGATGATCAATCACTTTACATTTATGAATACTATTTTGGTTCTGTAATCTAAACTTATGATCACTAGAACATGAACTCAGTTAAACTATAGCTACGTAGTTATCTATGCTTAGCTATTTATATTTATATAATTAAGATGCTTATGAGCTTCAATAATTATAATATGTTTATTTTCATGAAGGAATGTTTGCCTGGTATTTTCCCGAACGAAAAATACGGCAGTAGCGCACCGATCGACCATCTAAGTTCCGCTGCTAATGATGCATTAATTAACTTAAACATGATGTTTAGAGGTCGGGGCGTCACAGTATTGAACTGGGTGATATATTGCATTGGGAGTTTGGTCATTCTTAGACACAGACAATAAGGAATGTAAGCCCATATGTTGTGTGGAGGTTGTGATCTGACAAACCTTAGGAAGTGGGTTGCGATCCACTGACATTCTGCTCTTATCCCATAAACTTTCTTATGTTTTACTTTATTATTTTATATGTTGATTTATGAATATGTGAGCATGATAATGTTTATTCTTTGTTATCGGTAGAATTCATGTTTAGAGACTTTGTTTTCATGTGAGTTATTAGTGTAGAGTTTCTTGTGATTAAATGATAAGTGGAGTATGTTGTGATGTTTCTTAATGATTAAAGCTTATTTCTAATGCTATCTTGATACTAGTTTTTCTAGGAGAACTGTTAGTTACTCCCCCACTGATTGTGGATATTTGTTGTTTTTCTTAGTCCCGAAAGCTAGACTTGTTACAATTTGGGCACGGGAAGTGTGTTTTGGAAGTTTCACTAAGCTTATTATTTTTGTTATAATAGATGATATCTATGAGGACTTTAGAAAGGCTTTTAATCTTATAGGTGTGAAGTAGATGGTTTTGGCCATCTTTTTATTCAAAGATACTAAGTGTGAGATCAATCTCTTAGTCATGAACCCTTTTAAGCGTAACCTAAGCCTGACCATAGTATCAAACATAGATCTTAACTTTACGTTGCAACTGCATCTTATTTCATTCCTATTTGACATCAATAATTGATGCTTGTTTGCTATGTTATACATGCTTTTCCCTTGGATGTCCCCCTCAAATTAGCCTAGATATATCGAGAAACTACCAATAAACTATTGAAACGAAAAACTTTTCCACGAAGGCCATGCACCAAATGTACGAATCTTTTGTCACACGCAAGAAACGTGCGCCTGGAGCATGACCTTGCATGGCATGCAAGCTTCTTGCGTGAGGCGTAAGTTAAAATTAGCCTACAAATATTGAGAAATGACCAATAAACTATTGAAACGAAAAATTTTCCACGAAGGCCATGCGCCAAACGCACGAATCTTTCGTGCAAGCTTCTTACATGAGGCGCAAGTTACTTGCGTGGCACGCAAGACTCGTGATGTGTCGTATTTTTATATATATATTTTAGGTGCATTTAGGTTGCATTACAGGGGCATTTAGATGCATTGTAGTTCATAATTGCATATTATTACTTAATCTGCGAAATATTACTCCTTTTGTGTGTTTTTGGTACTCTTTGATTAATTTTAGGTATTGGGAACATACTTGGAGTATTATTGGACAAGCTCGAGTACTTGGGAGTAATTGGAAGCAAGCTACATTGATAAGGATCGTTATGAACATATTTGAGTGCAATTTGGAACTCAATTGGAGTTGGAATTTATTGAAAGATTCGTGGAAATTGAGTCATGTTCACTGTTTTATTCATAACTTTTGACTCGATGCTGATAATGGGTTGGTCCAGCGGCATTGGAAGTAGGCTTGAAGAGCTTTCCAATGATGGGTTGCATGGCTAAGGCGAGTTGTATTATGAGAGATATGGGCTTCGCAAGTTGGCCCGATGCCGCGAGAACTTCTTACGCGCACACGGTTTCTAATTTCGGCCATTTAATGATTTATTTGGCTTCATTATCTTGTAATTTGGTTTTCAACTAGTATTAGGAGATTTGACTATATATTAGAGGATTTCTAATTAGGTTAGACAGCTATTACTCACTTTTCAATATCACGTTATTTTGTTTCCCTAGTTTATGCCCTAGTTTGTTTTCTATAGCTACTTTGGAGATTCAAGATTCAAGATTTCATATTCATCTTCAATATTAATCAAGTTTTATTTTAATTATGTTTTCTGTTATGTTTATTGCTCTTTTTGCCATGATTAGCGAGTAATCTTCTTATCTAGGATTGAGTTGAGCCCTAGTATGGATTAATCATGTAAATTATTCTCTAATTCCCATGTTTTTGAATTGTATGTTTAGGGTTTGATGAGATTGTTCTTATTGTCAATTTTACATCTTGATTTAGCCCTACTTTTATATTATCAACGAAAGTTGGAGTTGAGATTAGGAATATTTGTTTGATGTTAAATTGTTATTTTATTAATTGAGTTCATCAACGAAAGTTGGGTCTTAATTTAGATGATCTTGTCATTAATTTGAATTCTCCCATGAAAATAGATGAGAACTAGAATTGGGAATTATTTTACATTGGTTCTTAATGTTTCTAATTATGTGTGTAAGCCATGAAAATAGGAGACATGCATTTAGTTAGGCCTTTTGCTATCACGAAAGTGAGCTCTAGGTATTGAGGAATGACCGAGTATTTAGTTTCGGTTCGCAGCTGTGCTTTATTACTGAGTCATAAGAGAATGTCAATCTCGCCTAAGCTATAATTGAATAACTGGGATGTCAGTTATTTTTTGATCAATTCATATTAGTGGTGATACTTAATCTTAGTGTTTTAATTGTCATATTTTGTTAATAGTTTAGCTATTAGTTTATAGATTTTTCTTGATATCTGAAAGTAGCTATTTCATAGTCTAAAATCAACAAGTATTTAGTCTTGCACCTCCCTGAGTTCGACCCGTATGTGCTATGAAACCGTTCACTTGCGGTATTAAAATAAAACCCTAACAACTCGTTGCGTGTGGCGTAAGCTGCAGATAATTCATGCGGCCCAATTTCGACAGTTTATGATACACATGCGACAAGGCCACTCAAAATATTGAAATTAGATGATCTTTTCAATTATTGGATTTGGCTCATCTTACAATTGATTTTCTCTTAAGCCCAAGTTTGTTACATGCCTTACATAGTTACTTGGGTTGTTCATTAAAAAACATTTGGAGCTGCTACTAGGCGTGCATATGATTGGGTATGCGTGTGTTCATGTAATCAGCCCATATGTAGTTTGGGCCATATGTTTTATGCTTTTGTTTTATTTTCAAGCTTAAAATAAAGCCTAGTGATTACTCATGACACTAAGGCAAGTAGGCGTGTGTAGCATCAGTTTTAGGCTTATCATTTGCTGGTTTAACAAAGCTTGTAACAACAAAATGATTGAAGCATTAAGAGGAGGCGTGAATCAAGGAGCCTTTCTATCTCCTAATACGTAACTCCTTTTGGACGGTTTTTGTAACTAATTTGTGAAGTCTCTTGGCTTCTTTTTTGCTTGCTCCTAACTCTATTTAAGGAGAGCTAATGTTCAATAGAAAGCATGATGAGTTCGAATTAAAAAAAGTGTTTCTTTGTGAAACTTTCTTTGAGTGTGTCTCAAAAACCCCTATTACAACTTGAGTGTGTCTTGGTTGTTTAGGATTGATAGACTAAATTGAGTGTGTCTTGTTTAGTTGTATCAAGATCCTGTAGTTCTTTGAGTGTGTCTTGAGAACTATAGTTAAATTTTTAGTTTTCCTATCCGTTCTAATTCATCAAAAGGAGCAAAATTGTTAAAACCAATTCAACCTAAATTAAGTAAGAAAGTGAGGGTTGCATTTGGATCAGTTTATTTTACCCGTTTTCGATCCATTTTTACATTAATATTCAGGATCACTTTTACATCATCTTTTCAAAAAAAAAAAAAAAAACTTCAACTAACTCAAAGATAAGAATTAATCTTTTCCATGCATATCATCTAAGATTGAGTCTATCTTTTGAGTTCATCTAGATAAGTGGTCATGATAGAGTTTGAATCGTCATGCATCTCATCCTATCCCATCTTATCCCCTCTCTCCAACCTGTCTTTTCTAACATATCTATCCTATCCTATCCTTTTCAAAAGAAAAAAATCTTTTTCAAAATCGATCTTACCCTCTTATATCCTATCTTTTTAAAAAAAAATATTCTTCATCATCCTATCCTTTTTATAAAAAAATCTATCATCAATAGTCATCATCTTTTTCAAGATAAGAAAATTCCAAAAAAAGGGGTCATTTCAAAAACAAACTGAATTTCAAGCGCAACTCAATCCAATTCCATTTGCATTCATCTTAGGCCCATGTGCATCTTTTATGTAGTTCTTATTAAAATTTGAGTCCATGAATTCATCTTAGGCCCATGTAAGTCTAGCTTATTTGCATCTTTATGTGAACCCTAGTCTAAGTCAAGCTCATGTACGCCTTGTCTTCGAGTCTAGCGAAGCTATGTCTCCCCATTGCCATAAAGGCTCAATCATCGACTCTAGCAAAGTTACTTCTCCCTATTGCCATAAAGGCCTAATCATCGAGTTTAGTGAAGTTACTCCTCTCTATAGGAGGTTCATGAAAATCTGATCTGGTCGATCTGATCCGTGATCCGGTCCGAATTTTTAGTTTTCGGATATTTCTTACCGGACATTCAAAAAATTTTCGGATCAGATACGAATCGGAAATTTTCAATTTCGGATATCCGAAACATGGAGATTTTTTCCGATATTTTCGGATATCCGATCCGAAATATTCGAAAATACCCGTTATTAACACCGAATATTTGAAATGTTCGATGATCCAATCCGATCCGAAACTTATTTGATGTAATTTTCCTTTGAAAAATCAATTTTTAGTTTTTGGATATCTTATCCGATCTGAAATTTTGGATATTTGATTTTTTTGAATTGGATTCAGATCGCGTTTTCACCAATCCGAAAATTTTGGATATTCGAAATTTCGGATCGAATATCTGAAATGATTAGCTCTACCTCTCTATTGCCATAAAGGTCCAATCTTCTAGTATAGCGAAGCTACTCCTCCGTATTGCCATAAAGGCCTAACTGAGTCTAGCGAAGCTACTCGTCCCTATTGCCATAAAGGGCCAATCTTTGAGTTTTGCGAAACTACTCCTCTCTATTGCCATATTGGCCCGATCTTTGAGTCTAGAGAAGCCACTCCTCCCTTATTGCCATAAAGCCCTAAGCGAGCTACTCCTTGCTATTGACATTCCCTTCTCTTCTCTTCCTGACACAGATACATCTACAACTCCATCTCCATCCCCGCCTCGTTCTTCTCCTTCTTCTAGTTCCTTCATTCCTCTCTCTACTCATACATCTTGTCCGATCCTTCACCATCTCCTAGACACTCTACTAGAGTGCATAAACCTCTTGCTTGGCTTGGTGATTATGCTTACACATCTAGTTTCTCTTCTCACTTTGGTGTAATATTGTGTGTTTCTCTACTCTTTCTTAATTCATCTTCCGAGGCACTCATTACTAATTCTTCCCATCTTCTTGAACATGCTTCCTATAATGAAGGCTGCTTCGATCCTTTATGGATTGAAATTATGCACAGAGAGCTTCAAGCTTTGGAACATAATAATACATGGGACATTGTTGATCTTTCTATTAGTAAATAACCAATTGATTCTAAGTAGGTAATCAAAATTAAACTCATATCTAATAGAGAGGTAGATAGATACAAATCAAGATTTGTTGCTAAGGGTTTCAACTAGAAGTATGCCATTGGTTACTTGGAAACTTTCTCTCCTGTTACGAAAATGCCAACTGTGAGATGCATTTTTTATGTGTGACATATGGAAATACTCACATACATTACAAGAAACGAAACAGTTGAATTAAAGAAGAACACCACTCTCTAATTCATTTTAGTTAGGGTTCAAGATTATGTTTCTTGGATCCTAAACTAAAGGTTTAATTTGTTAGTCTTGGATTTAACTCACAGCAGTCACAAACTCTTCGAATAAACTTGGAAAACCCAGGAAGATCATCGGTTGTAAACAAGCACGACAACCACATGCAATACTCAAGGCTAAACGTATGTTTAGGCTAAATCTGAATTGTATTCATTAAGAAACGAGAAAACAATATATAGACTAAGAATCCTAAAGATAATGAACTACTAAAAAGATAAACATGAATAACTAATAACACGCCAAGTATAAGTCGTAATCCTATGCTTAAACCAAGTAAAACCTTTCCCAAGTAGGAAAGTAAAACCTTGAAAGCAAAAGAATCCTAACATGACTAGAACTTCTAATCCAACATGGATTAGAATTACGGCTCAAACTCTTAATAGAACTATGAGTACTTCTTCCTTTTACAATTAGAACTAGTTCCACTCATTTCCTAATTCTAATCATAGTTAGGACTCCATGAGATCACTATGCACATCTTCTCCTTTTCTAGACTTGGACCATGAGCTTCACTAAATCTTCGATTGTACTCATCCATGTTCCGAAGCAATAGAATTTCATGATCCCCATTAGTTGATGTGTTACTTGATCATGTATCAATTTTGGCCTTAGCAGCTTGCCAAGGTTGGAAATTGTTCTAGCTTGATGTTAATAATGTCTTCCTTCATGGAGATCTCCATGAGGAAGTGTATATGAAAGTTTTGACTTTCCAAATCCAGATAACAAAGTTTGCAAACTCAAGAAGTCTCTTTATGGGCTTAAACAAGCCTCAAGACAGTTGCTAAACTTGTCACTGAACTTCTTCTACAGGGTTTACCAATCAAAGAATGATTATAGTTTATTATTCATACAACATCTCGGTCCTTTGATTACCATAGCAGTTGTTTATTTTGATGATATGATCATCACTGGCAATGATTTGACTAGTATTGCATCTCTTAAAGTTCAAGGACTTCTTGTACAAGGCTCTCCTACACTCAAACTGCATCCTGATTGGACCTCTTGCCCTGATTCTACAAGATCTTTATCAGGTTATCTTTTAATGCAGAGAAACTCTCCCATCAGTTGGAAAAGCAAGAAACAAGCCACTGTTTTTAGGTCTTCATCAAAAGCAGAATACAGAGTTATAGCTAGTGCATCTACAGAGATAGCATCACTAGTGGAAAAAAGGTCATCGGATCTAGTTAAAACAGGGGTTACTGACCCGGTTTTGGGCCGGATCAGTTGGGCACAACGTGGTTGGCAAAAGTCAACTGCTCCGGTTGAAAGTCGTATCGGTTGACAAAAGTCAACTGCTCCGGTTGAAAACCGAATTAGTTATTCATTAACTAATCCGGTTTTCACAACAAAATCGGATCAGTTTTTAGGGGGTCATAAAATTAAAAGAAAAAGCTCGACTTTCTGCAGCCAAGCATGGCTGAACAACCAGATTACAGCCAAATTATGAAATAAAAAATATCAGACAACTTCCAGCAACTTTAAGCAGTCCATCTCAAAAAAAAATTGCAATCCGTCATTATTTTAATTGTAGTCCATCTCAAAAAAAATTACAAACAACCTTATATAATCAAACATTAGAAATGAAATAAATTGAAGAATTAAAAAAAATTACAATAAATAAACTAATCAAATAAAAATCAGCAACTAAATTATATTACAAGAACCCTAGATCTAAAACTAATGAAAATAAAACTCAACAATACGCCGGAACTTGCGAAAGAGCAAGGATTTCGATCGCTGAAGCTGTTAAACATCGACACGGAGCAGCCTCTTGCAGATAAACCATACTATACGTTGTTGATTACAGCATGCTCGACAATGGCCTCACTTACTACGTTCGATCCAATTCCAAACCTAAAACGCGCGTTGCTCTTGCTCTCGTTGTTAAAGCTGGGTCAGCTTCTGATTTGGTGGTTGGTGGTTAGGTGGTTGTGGATATGATTTGGTGGTTGGTGGTCGTGGTGGTTGGTGAATCAGAGATGATGATGAAGACGGTGATTGGTGGTTGCAGCGATGAGATGAGAGAGGGTAATAAGGAGTGAACTTCTCGACGCGCAGGATTTAGGAGCGAGTGGAAGTATGATTTGGTGGTTGGTAATTCGTGTCTTTGTGAGAGGGAGGAGAAATGGATGGAGGCTGGATGAAAGAGGAAGAGAGAGAGGCTGGAGGAATGTCGGTTAGGGTTAGGCTTTTGTGGGGGAGGAAAGAGGAAGAGAGAGATTGTTAAGGTTGGAATAAGGAGTGAGGAGGATCTTATTTAACTAGAGGGGTTGGGCCAGCTGGGAAACGTGTTGGGCTGTAATTTTTTTGGGCCACTTTCAATTTAGTGGCCCAAAAAATTGAAACTTATGGATGCGGTTTTGGGAGAACCTGGATCGGTTTGTTTGTGTCATTTAAGGTTTTTTTCTAATAGTGCATAGATGGTTAGGCTTCTTCAAGACCCGTAGGTCCTTGATCTTACTCTTGTCATTGCATTCGACAACCGATCGGCATTGCATATAGCTAGGGACCCAGTGTGAAAGAACTAAACATATTGACATAAATTGTCATTTTGTTATAGAGAAGGTTCTGGAAGGCCTTATTGAACTCACTTATTTGCCTACATCTCATCAACTCGCATATGTACACTCACAAAGGTTCTTCCTTCAACTCAATTTCAGTTCTGTTAAACAAGCTTGGCATGTTCCAACCACTGCCAACCTTGAGGGGGATGTTGAGGATCCTCCTCCATCTCATAATTTATTATTACACTCAACTGATGCCAGCTCAGCAAGCAATTATGTTAGTTCTATTGTTTGTTAGGGTTTGTTATAAAACCCTTTTATTGTAATTAATCCTCTTCTCTCTATTCTATTTTTGTCTTCTCTATAAATACAGCTTTTGTATTCATTTGTAATTATCTAAATTCATTCTAATAAAACAAATTTCTCTTGTTCTTTCTGGTTATCTCTTACTCTTCAACTCTTTCTATAAGCTTGACCAACAAGCTACTGATCTTTCATTGCTACAATTGTGGTCGAGTTCATGAAAGTTTTCACCCTCCACCTTTTTTTTAAAAGAGAACTTTCATTAATTGAAGACCAAAAGAGCATCTACAATAGGTATTAAAGAAAAATGGCATCTACAATAGGTATTTATTCTCTAATTTTTTTGAAAGAGAAATTTCATTAATTGATCCCTTTAAAAGAGGACTTGTCTTCAACTTCCCTCTAAAAGTGATTGTAATCTCTTAATTACCTCCACCCACCCCCATTAACCCCCTGCATTAACGTTGTTGCTGATACCCACATTAATCCAACTGCAAAGCATCTGCAAGTCATCAACATGATTCGCATGCAGCGATTTCAAAATTCCTTGATGATATCATTTCTTTTTTTTATGGTCTTGATGATATCAATTCTTTTGTTTTTTTTTGAAAGAATGATGATATCAATTCTTAGTCATACTGCATATGTGATCCCCTAATTGAAATCGTAAAGTAATGTAGATTGATTAGAGAAGATTAATATGGGTAGGAAAAATAGTTGATCCCAATATTTTGTTTGTTATTTTTGGTAAGGACATTGTTGGAGATTTAGAGCATTTGTATGGTTAGATTCATGTTACATTTATATAAGTCGCTTGGTTAAAGTGTCGTGACTTAACAACGTAGGATGTAGAAGCTATCGGTGAAGAGTGTTCGCTCCTATGATAGAGTGCTCGCTCAGAGTTATCAGGATGCTGAAAGTTGATGAAAATGGCATGACAAGGCCATGAAGCGTCCGCTCCATGAAGGAGCTTCGATTGCTCCCTTGAGGCGTGCGCTCCACAAGGGGAGCGCAAAATCCAGTTCGTCGGTTTTCCGGTTCGCGAAGCAATGCTTGTTTGCGTTGAGCGGTTATTGTCTTTTTTGACGATATGTTTAGGCTTTATAATGCTACTCTACATATATGAGACTCTTCTCACATATTGAATGGTTAGAAACTCTCTCTCAAACACAAGCAGAAAAGCAAATTAGTCATCACAAATCTAAATCACACATTTGTTCTTAATTGACATGGTTCTTAGTGAGCAAGAACATTGTTGCTCTTCTTTGTATCTTGATTGAGAATTCCGTGCAACCCACGCTCGGTATAGAGTCGGAATACTTCTTTTGGGAAAGTGATTACACGCTCGAGAAGATCCACACATTCATCGTGTTCATCTTTTTTGAGATCCTTGTTCTACTATTTTTCTTCTAAAGGACACTTAATAGTTCGGATTATTCAAAAATAACCCATAGTTAGGATCATGAAAAGCGGACAAGTAATAATTGATATTATTGTGGTCCATTTTTCCTATTATAAATATAGTTTTATTTCATATAACCCAGCCAACTATTAGAGATCACCTAGACAGGGTAAAATGCACAATAGAACTTCAAGAACAAGATACACTATGAATATAGCTGTGCATATGCTATATTTTCCATTTTTCTTCAATCCTTCAATAGACCATTGCTCTTCAGATACTCTGTAGTTGAGTCATAAATCTCTTCAATCCCATACTTGAACTTGAATCCCTCATTAACGAGTTTCTCTGATGATAAGACTGATTTGGCCTTTGAAGGGAATTCTCCAAAACTGCAAATATAAACCAGAATATAACACAGCAAAATCAGCCTCTATTGTAATGCTACAATCATTTTTTGAGTCCACATGTAGAAGGGTTTGAAACTATACTCTGTAGAAACATTGTACTGAGGGTATTTGTTGCTTAGAAACTTCGCAAGATCAAATACACAAGTGTTAACTGCGCTGCAAATGTAACGCCCTGAAGCTGATTCTTTCTCTGCTAGAAAAATGTGTGCGCGACAAACATCCTCTACATGTGTAATCGAGATCGAACCTGACCCCAATTCCATACCCTTCAAGTTGTTTATGAGGAACTCATCTCCTGCAATAGCTCGACGTAATTTCTTAACGTTATTTACGTATCAAAACTTATATTTGCTGATCAAAACTAAATCTTTACTGATTGGAAATTTGGAAACTGATTTTTACTAGTGTACTAGATTTTTTGACATATGTAGTTACTGATATTTACCTTTTTTGTTGATTACAAATGATCTTTTACGGACGAAAACTTATTTTAACATAAACCTATCTTTAAAAGTTGAACAGAACAGGGTCTTAGTCCTTAGAACGAGAATTATATATGGACCTGTTAATAAGCATGTAGCAAAAACAATGCTGCTGGGGACATCAGCAGTCAACGAAGGACCAGCAATCAGAGGTGGTATCACAGTAACAAGATTAAGGTTGTTTTCTTTTGCAAATTTCCATGCTTCCCTTTCAGCTAGGGTCTTAGAAACAGGGTAACCCTGTAAAACATTTTCGAAATTAAGCTGACGACATTCATAATATGGTAGTTTATTTAAGGTGCTAAGAACACAAATATATTGTACTATCAAGCATTTTTACATACCCAAGTTGATGGTTTTTGGGAGTAGAGGAGATCAACATCGGTCCAATCTTCCTCAGTTATCACAAGACCTTCTTCCGTGATATTCTTGATCGAAACAGCAGCTGCAGATGAAGTCAGAACAACGCGTCTCACTGTCTTTGCCTTCACGCAGGCTGTCAAGACATTCCTTACTCCAAACACCGCCGGCTTAATCATATCATTCTATATATAATCATCAAATTATGAATTTATAGGTGTCCTCATTCAGTCATTCTTTTTAAGAAAACTACATATATGTAAATCAAAATCACGATAAAATCATACAGTATAAATCATAAACATACCGTACATTTCAACCCTGTGTATAACACGGGCTACCAATCTAGTCATAACATACCTCTGGATCTTGAGACGCAAAGTTGACAGGAGTGGCTACTAGGAAAACAACGTCACAACCTTGTACCGCAACATCAAAGCTTCCTTCATCAGTAAAATTTGCTCGAAAAAATTTCAAGTCGCCAAGATCTTGAAGTGCTAAGAGGTGTGAAATCTTTTTTTCATCACCTATATGTATGACCAAAACATTAGCTACTGACAAAAAAGATGGCATTACATCAAAAATGTTGCTGCTTAACAAACAAGGACTTGGAATAAAGGAGGAAGAAGAGAGTTACCAAGGTCTCTAACAGTGGTATTGACGGAAACGCCCTTGTTCAATAATAATTTGACAAGTTGGGATGCCAAAAATCCTGTACCCCCTATGATGCAGGCTTTCTTAGTCTTTATCTCCTGATTATCATACTGTTGGACTACTCCGGCCATTATTGTATAATTTTTTGGCTAGATGTAATATGATACTTATAAATTATATAATTATATAAATTCTAGGGGTTCTTTTTAGTAGTAATTTTGGTATATCTTAGACAATCTTATTTGTTTCGATGGATTTCTTTTATATGTAAGAAAATGGTGAGAAATCAATAGGTGAAGAAAACTGGGTAGGTGAAAATGTGATCATCTAATGTAATGACATGTTGAGCACGTTTGTTTGTTGGGTAGTCCCTCCTATGCACCAAAAAAAATTTAAGGAAATGAGCACATGACCTCTTAAAAACATCAAACACTTCTGTCAAAAAAAACATCAAACACTGATCGCATTTATTCAAAGTATTAATCTTAAAATATTGTTGCGTAACCCAATATATATCACTCCCACTGTCCTACAAAGATCTGAACACTTGTTACGACACGTAGTTTAAGGTGATAGGTTGTAGTGTGGTTATCAAATGTTATTTTATGTAAAAAGTATACGTGATAGGAGTTGGTGAAAATATCTTTACTAGAGGAGATAGAAAGTTGGGTAACTTTTTATTGATTAAGGTAGGGTGTGGGTCAAAAGAAATGTAAAAGAAATAATATAGTAATAGTAGGAGTGTAGAACCATGCCAAAGTGGGAGTGTTCAAACTAATTTGGGACAAATATAAAAGGAAAGTGTTCAAACTATTTTGAGATGGAGAGAGTAGTCGTCCTTTCCCTCTTTTGATTTGGAAAAAAATATATAAGTGGATTCGGGGTTCCTCTTAACACTATCTTGGAAAATGAGATAGGATTTTCTGCAAACATAAAAAATAATTATGTATGTAACCATAGATTTTGGATAGATAAGAAAATTGTGATTGTGAATATGTGATTCTCGATATGACAGAGACTAAAGAGGTAATAATTGAAAGGAAAAAATAAAATGGATTACAAAGTACAGGTTAGGAATAATTTGAAATGGAAATGATGGGAATTAATGATCCTAATTAAAAAGAAAACTAAAAATAACCGTCATGTTGTCACGTAAATGGGGTTCGTGACCTTAAGGATTACCCAAAATTTTCCATAAGAAAATGTAAATATGATCCAATCTATGTATAGAAATATTAAACACTAATAACATTGATGACATAGTATGTGCTTTTTTTGCATCTCTACTATAAATGGGAACTCTCGAGAATTTTGGTGTCCACCCTTTTTGACCAATATACCCCTAACTAGAAAAAAAACATACATAACATTGATGCCAAAAGTTACAGTACTTGCACAATTCATCCTACTTGCCAAGTAAGGCAGATCAAAGTGAAGTTTGAAAGCATAATTCATCCTACTTGCCTACAAAGGCAGATTTAAGTACAAAAAAGCAAAAAACAAGGAAGTTTGGGACAACAACATCCTTTTACATGAGCAAACTAATGTAAGATGCAGCTTGATTGGGATACTTTACTTTGCTGATGTGGTTGAGAGTTAGGAACACTTGACTCAGGTGTCTTCCTCTTCCTATTCTTCCTCTTTTCTTGATTTTGTGTCACTGGGTCAGTGGACTTTGGCCTTCCTCCTTTGGGCTTGACAGGTTTAGCTTGTGTTGGTTGCTTGCACTTGGACTTGTTATGGCCTATAGAACCATAGTTTGAGCACTTGTTTTTCTTTACTTCCTTGCCAGCTTCCCCTCTCCAGGCTCTTTTATCCTTTTCTTGAGACTTGGCCTGCCAGGCATGATTCTGATGGGTGGAGGACTAGGCTCAAGTTCCTGTGCTTTCTCCCATTGTTTCTGTCCAGGCATAGGATGAAAAGCAGGTGCATATGTTGCCCTATACATGATAGGCCTCATGGATGTAATCTTCATAATTCAATCTTTTCTTCTCTATGCATGCCAAAGCATGACAACATGGAATGCCTAACAAATCCCACCTATAACACCCACATGTCCACTTCTGTAAATCAACCACAAAGGTATCTCCCTCATAGTCCACCTTAAACTCCCACACATCAGCCTGAGTCACATCATAATTCCTAACATACTCTTTGTGTTTCTCAACCATCTTCACCACTGAGGGCATTATTACACCCTGAAACTTTTTAAGCCCCTCCTTTTTTTGACAACATCTTTTCATAACCCATCTCCTTATCCACTCCATCATTGTCAACACAGGTTTTGCCCTAGCTTCTCTAATCACACTGTTGAAACTCTCACAATAGTTGTTAAGGAGCATACCTGATTTGCTCTTCATAGAAAAAGCATGCCTGGACCAACTACATGCAGGGATTGCATTCAAGTACTTGAAATCATCCTTATTCAATAGTTTGATGGATTATATAGCCTCATTGAACTTACTCTGCAACCAACAAAAGGAATGCACAAGTTATAACAAACACACAACAACAAAGCAAATTATAACCAAAACAGGAGAGAGAACAAACATTTTACCTTTGTTGATGCCCTAGCTGCTTTCCAAAATTCTTGCCTGTATATCTCACCAGCAAATTGCCTCGTGAAGTTGGCCTAAATATGTCTGCAACAGAACCTAGTCTCAGCATTTGGGACAATAGCCTTGAAGGCATCAAGCAGACCCTACAACACACAACAAACCATGTTAGAAAGCATAAAACAGGGGTATAAAGGAGGGTATAAAACATACAACAACATAGCTAAGGACAGGTTTTACCTTCCGCCTGTCACTCATGTTGGTGACATGTTCTTCCCTTTCAAGCATAAAGGTGATTGCATCTGCTACACTGGCAAGATCATTGACCACCAACTCTAAGAACCATGTCCAAGACTTTGTGTTCTCAACCTCCACAATGGCCCAGGCAATAGGAAAAATGTTATTGTTGCCATCCTTACCAACTGCAGTGAGTAATATGCCAGGATATGGGCCCCTCAGTTGGCAACCATCAACCCCCAAAATAGGCCTACAGCATGCCATGAAGCCTTCCTTGCATGGTTGAAGGCAAATATACATTCTTCGAAATAGGGATGGGGGCCTATCAATGGATTCAACCTTCACAAATGCACAGGTGCCCACATTATATTTCCTAATTGTTGCTACATAATCCCATACTCTCTTATACTGCTCTTCTGCATCCCCATAGATGCCCTTTGCCTTGCATAATAACACTTATGATACTTCACTTCAACTCTAAGATCCCTTCTGCATTTCAGCATAAATGCAGATACTTCCATGTAGGGTTGTCCCCCCAATCATCCAAATACCTCTCAGCAAGGTACTCAGACGTCACCTTAATGTTATGAGTTTGAAAACCACAAGAATGTTTTAGGTCTATTGTTTTAATTTGGACACAATTCTTAGACACTAGTTGCTTATATTGAACTCTAAACCCACACTTCCTAGTTGACTTACATGAACATTCAACAAATCTACCATTTTTCCATTCACACTCACACCTCTTCCTGCAATATGCTGTCAATCTCCTCACTCCATTATGTGTAAAGTAAAAGTCATAGCCCTCTTGTACAGCATGCCATTGTAAAGCTTTTCTAAATATCCTATGGGAGGGGAATTTCATGCCAAGAAAGAGTTGAATTTTACCTTTGAAGTCAACCTCGGGATTGAACAACTTGTAACCATCATCCTCCTCATCATCAGAATTCTTAAGGTTGTGCAACTCTTCCTCTGAGTCATCTAAAATCTCATCACCATCTACAATCATGTCATCTTCTAAAGCCTCTGAATTACCCTCTAATACTTCCAAAGATCTCCTTGTGTTAATTGATCCTATACCACCCAAGCTTCTAGTCACTCTCTGAGTGATATCTGCATCAACATTCTCAGCAAAGAGGTCATCATCATCCTTGTCCTCAAAGTCTGCATCACTCAACTTAACATCACTGTCATCTTCACCACTGTCCTCATTAGATGAAGCTATGTCAGAGAGTATTGGTTCCACTCTATGCCTAAGAGGTCTGGTTGAAGTTTCAGTTGAGGTTAAGTGTGTTTGAGTTGCTGAAGTTGTAGTGTTTGGGGTTTGAGAACTGGTTTGTGTAGTGTTTTTGTTGACAGAGGTTTTTGCAGCAGTTTGGGGTTTTTTGTGAGGTTGAGTGTGTTTGAGCTGTTGAAGTTGCAGTGTTTGGGGTTTGAGATCTAGTTTGTGTAATGTTTTAGTTGACAGAGGTTTTAGGAGCACTGTGGGTGGTTTTTGTGACTTTTGTTCTTTTTTGAAGCATCTTTCTTATTTAGGTCCAACCCTAGGTTTGTTAGTGGTCCCCTAATAGTGCTAGCTGACTCAGCATTGTTGTTCTTTATGTTGGAATCTACCCCCACACCTCTCTCCTCATGGACCACATATAAGTGGTAAAAGCCATCACTTTTTGGAGATTCAAAAAATTCAGCAAGCTCCTTGTCACTCTTCATCTCTTTCCTTCTAGCAAAAAGACTATGCCCATGGCTCCTAAACCAAATCCTACCTGGTTCACTGTAACCTAAATCTTTAATCCACCCAACCACCTCAAAATAACACATTTCTAACTCTCCCATATGCAAACTCAGCCCCCCCCCTCATAAGTTGTATTCCACCTCTTAGTCACAAAATTACCCCCATGATACAATCTAACATGTATAGGATCCACGCAAATATAAACTGGAAAATATGTGGTGTACCTACCGTTGAACCTGAATCATGAACAATTGCAACACAAAATCAACCAACAACTGCCATAGATGCTAAGTGAACTAAACCACACACAATTTGCATAATTACAGGGCATAACCATACACAATTTGTATAATTATAGGGCATACAAATAGACGTGAATGATAAAAACAAGATCTTTCAAACCAAAATTGAACAAAAAAAAATCTGGAATTGTACCTTGATTTTTGAACCACTCTATAGCTTGTTCTTCTCTTTGGCCCCATTGAAACGTGAATTTAGATGCTCCCTGGTTTTGTGTACGAAATTAACAGAGCAAGAAAGTAAGAGAGAAGGAACTAGAAGTCAAAAAAAGTGGTAGATTGTTGGTGAAAGCTTACCCCATCTTTTCGAATGTTGCTGAGAAGTAAATTAATTCACTTTACTGATGCTACAGTGCATGAATTGATTGCAACTTGCAATGAGAATTGAATTCACTGTTGGGGGGGAGATTTAGGGATTTAGAGGAGAAAGAGAGTGAAGAACTGGGGTCTGGGATCCAAAAAAACGTAAAAAAAGGAACACGTGCCAAGCACGTGATTTTAAGTTGCCGGAATTCTTAAGTCAACGCCTGAAAATGTTTTTTGGCAGCAATCAACAACCGGAAGACACTTTAGTGGCAGTTTTGTGCAAAAAAAATTCATAAGGCAGTTTTTCACAAAAAAGTTCCAAATAAAGGCACTTATGGACAAAAAATCCTTAATATTTCTATACATAGATTGGATCATATTTACATTTTCTTATGGAAAATTTTGGGTAATCCTTAAGGTCACCAACCCCATTGACATGACAACTTACATGATGGTTATTTTTAGTTTTCTTTTTAATTAGGATCATTAATTCCCATCATTTCCATTTCAAATTCCTAACCTGTAGATTGTAATCCATTTAATTTTCCTTTTAATTATTACCTCTTTAGTCCCTGTCATATCCAGAATCACATATTCACAATCACACTTTTCTTATCTATTCAAAATTCATGGTTACATACATGATTATTTTTTGTATTTGCAGAAAATCCTATCTCATTTTCCAAGATAGTGTTTAGAGGGAGTATTATGCAATTGGTTTTTTAGTTAATTAATTTGTTTAACTAAAATAGAATATTCTCTCTAAAATTATGTTAAATATTTAGTTTTCTATATCTTTTATCATTTGCCCTTTTTTTTTCCAAACCCAAAATTAATCCTCCACTTCTATCAACTAGGAAACTAAAAATTTCCCCCAAAGCTCTACTACAAGTTGCCGCCATCTAAACTCATATTTCATTACCCCCAAAACTTTATTGCAACTTGCCGCAAAACTCTACTGAAAATAACCACTAAACACCTAGTTATTTTCTAACAATTTAACAAAGGTGAGTTTCCGTAAGAAAGATGTTATTAGGAAACGGATGTTGTAGTTTTGATTAATGCGGAACAAATCAATGAAATAATAAGGATGAAAAAAGCAATAAAGAAAATAAACAAAAGAACATAAGGATTTATGTGGTTCAGTCAAAATAGACCTACGTCCACAGGTGGAGGATTCGAGCTCCTTCGCTATGATGGAGAAAAACAGAGAAAATAATTACAAGGAGTCCTAAAACTATAGGATTAAAGTGTATGTCTATAATGAACACCAAGAGGGTCCTTTAATAACATAAGGAAACCCTAATAAAACCTAGAATATACTCCGCACAAAATCCGGAAAGAAATTGTGCATCTCGCGTCAAAATCCCCGTCACCAGATCGGGTCGGGCGACATCCGCCCGATCGGGCGGTCATTAAATTCAAACTGGTTGATGTCTCGGGCCCGATCGGGCGAAATTCCAGTCCGAAAGTGCTTCATCAAATAACCATAACTTTCTCGTTTCTCAGCGGAATTGGGCGTATGACCTGTCGTCGTTAAAAAGCTCTTTGAACAAGCTATCATCTCCAACTTGAATCACATCAAAACCATTTGTAGATTGAGATATATGTGTGTTCAAAGTCAGCCTTATGCCATTTTTACAGGATTTCAAGTCACAAATAACAAATCTCCACCTTGACTTGAAACCGATCAATCAAGATAACTCCACCTTGAACTGAAAACCAAGACGTGATGCTCACCATAAACATAGAACCTCCACCTTAAACAAAATTCCATAAGCATACTCACTTTAGGCAATCAAGAACGGACATCTTCTATAAACAGTGTACCGATGTGTCTTCGAACACAAAACTTTGTATATCAAACCATTACATGACTTAGATTGAGAGTACAAAGTCACCAACGCCAAACATGCTTATTCAAATTGACCAAACTCTCTTCAAACACTTCTTCATCTCAACAACAAACTTAAGCAATTCTAGAAAAATTAAATTACATCAATAATTTCTAAATTGTGATTGTACTTAACAAAACACAAAAGTACCAAATTGAGATAAGAATTAGCATAATGAGAACAAAATCTAATGCATAACCAAGATTGCTACTTTATTACAAACTCAAAAACAATCTATCATAGACTCCATAGCAAAATCCACATGGTTTCTCGTTTCACCAAGAGATCTCAAAGGGCACCAATCATGAAGAGATCGAAGAAACCGCAGCCCCAAAACTTGTAACCCTAAAGTGCAAGATCATCATCAAGAATATCATTGGCGATATTTGCGGATTGGTCCTCATTGGACTTTTCCCCATTCTTCCTCTTTAATTTCCAACAATCGGCTTTGATATGACCCTTCACATGACAATAGTTACATATTTTATTCTTGCCAAAATTCTTTCCGCCATGAGCAACCAAAGCGTTAGTTTGAGCAGAATTATTAGATTTATTAACCAACTTATTGTCAATTAAATCTCTCTGAGTTAATGCATCCTTAACATCCTGCAAACTCAAATCATCTCTACCATACAATAAAGTATCTCGAAAATGCTTATACGAAGGCGGTAAAGAACACAACAACCTAATAGCCATATCCTCATCATCGATCTCAACATTGATGTTTTGCAAATCCATAATAATAGAGAAGAATTCATCTAAATGAGACTCAAGCGGTTTACCTTCTTCTAGACTGAGATCATGAAATCTAGATTTGAGTAGTAGACGGTTGGTCACACTCTTTGTCATATAAAGTGACTCCAACTTCAATCACAAATCTGCAGCAGTTGTCTCCTTGGCAACCTCTCTCAAAACTTCATTAGATATACATAAATGAATCACCGAGAGTGCCTTCAAATCGATCTCCTCCCACTTGTCATCCGTCATACCCGAAGCCTTTTTGGATGCACCTTCAGGAGCCTTGTGACAACCACTTTGAACCAAGATGACTTTCATCTTCAATTGCCATAGGCCAAAATTTACTTGCCTATCAAATTTTTCAATATCAAATTTCATTGACATAATTGAATCAAACTCATTCTATAAACACCTAAGTTCTTAAACAACCAAGCTCTTGATATCAGTTTGTTAGGAAATGGGTGTTGTAGTGTTTGATTAATGCGGAACAAATCAATGAAATAATAAAGATGAGAAAAGCAATAAAGAAAATAAACAAAAGAACACAAGAATTTACGTGGTTCGGTCAAAATAGACCTACGTCCACATGTGGGGGATCCGAGCTTCTTCACTATGATGGAGAAAAACAAAGAAAATAATTACAAGGAGTCCTAAAACTATAGGCTAAGAGTGTATGTCTATAATGAACACCAAGAGAGTCCTTTTATAACATAAGGAAACCCTAATAAACCCTACAATATACTCCGCACAAAATTCGGAAAGAAATCGTGCATCTCGCGTCAAAATCCCCGTCGCCCAATCGGGCGGTCATTAAATTCAAACTGGTTGATGTCTCGGGCCCCATCAGGCGCTGTTCGCCCTATCGTAGTTCGCTAAGGGCTCCCGATCGGGCAAATTCTAGTTCGATAGTGTTTCGTAAAACAGCCATAACTTTCTCGTTTCTCAGTGGAATTGGGCATATGACCTGTTGTTGGAAAGCTCTTTGAACAAGCTATCACCTCCAATTTGAATCACATCAAAACCATTCATATATTGAGAGATATGTGCATTCAAAGTCAGCCTTATGCCATTTCCACAAGATTTCAAGTCACAAAATAACATATGTAATGCCCCTTTTTGTGAATTTGTGATACAAGTAACAATTTTCTCCCTAATTTTATTATTTATGCTTGTTATTAACCTTACAGCCATGGTAGTTTCTTCATGGGACAAGAAATTGGTGAATGAAGCTCATAACTTCAGGGCCGTTCCTGACATTTTATAGGCCCGGGGCGAAACTAAAGCTTGGGCCCTCTTACATGTGGTGGCAGAGCTAGATTTTTCGCCACTAAGTAGTACTTTATTTGACACTTACACAACAAAATAAGTACATTATGTTTTTTCTTAAGTATACATCAAAATAGATAGTCAAAGTCATGTATATATATTCATAGTTTTAAAATCAAAATAGGCAATTAAAAAAACGGAGGAAGTATATTTTAGGGTAAGTATACTATTTTTATATAAAAAATATTATTTTTAAAACTACACCTATCAAGATACATAACTTTAGAGTATAAATATCAATTGTTATTTTGTTAAAAAAGATAGATCTGATACGAGGTAGTGAAGTGGTTATTTTATTTAGAGGAGAGAGAGTGGTGGATTATGTTTGTTGAGGAAAAAAAATATTGAAATAGCAAATGGCAATGGATTGTATAAAAAAATGAAATTGCAAAAACTAATGTAGGACAAATAAAAATAAAGTGTAAAAAGTATTGTGAAAAAGAAAAAAAAAAAAAAAAAAAAAACTTTGTATCCTAAAGGGATTTGAACCCGTGCCATCACGGCTTTGTGTACTAATAAGTACAAGTGCAAACTAACAAGCCAAACATGATTTTTGTTTAATGTAGTTGTTGTTAATGCTATTTATTTAAAGCTTCTTGGAAAATTGGGCCCCTTATGTTTATGGGCCCTGGACGGTTCCCCCTCAAAACAACCCCCAGGGCCGGGATAACTTTTATGTCCCAAAAGGCTAAGAAAGCTCGTCAAGCTAAATGTCATCCAAAATATGTTTTTTGAAATTGCATTGTAAATCTGAAATCTATTTTATGTTCCCCCATCCTTCTCCTCTAAAGTGAAACTCAAGTTATAGAGTAGTTTGGAACATTCTATTGTTTATTTACTTCCATGATTACCTGGACCAAAAAAAGTTATATGTACTGTTATCTAATTTCTTGCATAATATAGTGTCAACCCATGTAAGCTATTGTATGAAGTGAAATATGAATATAAATGGCGGCAAGTTGCAGTAGAGTTTTGGGGTAGTGAAATATGAGTGTAGAGGATGGCGGCAACTTGCAGTAGAGTTTTGGGAGAATTTCTTGTTTAGGGAATTTGGGAGAAATTTTTAGTTTCTTAATTGATAGACGTGGTCACGTGGAGGATTAATTTTTGGGTTTGTAAAAAAAAAAAAAGTAAAAGATAAAAGATATATTGACAATGAAATTTAGCAAAATTGTATGGAGAATATTCTATTTTAGTTAATTGATTTGTTTAAGAGATATGCCTTAAGCTTTGCACTAGGTGAATAGGTTAGAAAAACCGGTAAATAAAAAAAAGTAGTAGTATGTAAAAACAACGTATAACTAACAATTACTAGCTATATTAAGACAACGAAACTTTATACTTCAATATACTACTTTTCATTTAAATATACTACTTTTTTAATAGGGAAATTCTCAATGGTAACCCTAAACAATGACTTTTTCTCTTTGGTAGCCAAACTTAATTTTAATTTTCAATGGTAGCCCCGTGTTTATGGTTATAATTGGAAAAGTGGTATTAACAGCCATTTGTTGTTATAAAAAGTTGGAGAAAGGGTTGTTTATAAAGTAATTAAGGTTCTTTAGACTAGAATGACATAAGTTCCCTTAGAATACACTGATTTTCCTTTTTCTTTCATTGAAAACCTATTTAATTCCCGTATTTAGAAAGAGATGAATGAGAATGTGTTTTTTAAAGGAAAGTTATGTCTATCTACACTCTAAAATACTTTTTAAGTTTGAAAACAACCATTTTAGCAATTGTATATAACGAAAAATTGTTAATAATACCATCTTTTCATGTATGGCCATAAATACGGAGTTACCATTGAGAATTGAAATTAAGTTTGGCTACTAAAGAGAAAAATCCAGAACTCAGGGTTACTTATTGGGAATTTCCTTTTTAATATAATACGACTTGTGTGGTTGTTATATACACATCGTATCCCCTCAAAAATAATATATATATACAACTTGTATATATTTGCTATCAACTAGGCAAAGCTCCATATCACTTGATGTGTAGAAACTAGTTCACAAAAAATGAACCTGATAAAAAGAAAGCATATATTTATTACCTGAAATCTCAGAAGCATGCAGAAGAACAGATCTTTAGTCTATACTAGAATAATACATCTGATGATGAGTAGTATTCTAAATCAACTAGAATATGTAGAAAAGAGTACTACTGACAACTAGGAGCATAGTCTTGAACCAATAGCATGATCCTAGTCGAAATCCATGATTCGAGCTCCATTCAGCTGATGAAGCACAAGTTAACTGAGATGAAGAGCAGAGGTTTGGATTACCAAGAAAAGAATCTGTCTTAAAGAAAGCAAACTGTCCTTCAGATGGAACTCTACCAGACAAGTTGTTGTAGGAAAGATCAAGCGTCACTAAGCTAGTCATATTCTGCATTTCAGTAGGAATTTCACCAATCAAATGGTTATCTGACAGATTTAGACTGCTCAATATCTTCAGCTTAGAAATATCATGTGGGATTCTTCCACTAAGGTTGTTCCTACTGATATCTAAGGAGATCAGAGATGTGCAATTTTCTATTGATTTTGGTATCTCCCCATTTATGTCGTTACTTTTTACATCGATGATCGATATGTTTTTCAGATTGAATAATTCATCAGGAATGTCCCCTGATAATTTATTACTTCCTAGAAAAAGTTTCTGTAAGCTGACCAAGTTTTGAATAGACAGAGGAATGTTTCCGGTGATGGAGTTGTTCGATAGGTCTAGAGTTTCGAGAGAATCTCCTGAGATAAACAATGGAAGTTTACCAACCAACTTGTTGTGGTTAAGCTCAATAATATTGGCATTTGGTAAGTTCAATACTCGAGGTGGAATCGATCCATTCAACGAGTTTGATGCTAATCTTACCCGAACCAAGCTCGTGCAGGTACCAAGCTCTGCAGGAATAGGACCCGAAAAGGAATTTCCAAACAAGATTAGTCTTTGCAGTGTCCCTCCTTTACATAGTTGTTTTGGAATCGGACCTATAATTTGATTCATTGCGACATCCAACCACCGAAGCTTTCCATTTTTCCCAAGATTTTCTGGAAGTTGAGAGTTAAATTTGTTCCCCCATAGCTGTAATTCCCTAAGATTAGGGAGCTCAGAGATGCAATCGGGGATTTTACCTTCCATTTTGTTATTAAATAGGTTGAAAAATTCAAGTTTCTTCAACTGGTCAAAACTTTCTGGTATTACACCAGTGAGTAAATTATTAGATAGATCAAGCATTGTTAAGTTGGTTAAACTACCTAATTCCGCTGGTATATGACCTGCAATGTTGTTGTGTTGTAGAAGAAGAACCTCTAGTTCACTCAAATACATTAAATTTAAAGGGATTGTGCCTGAAAGGGCACAAGAAGCGGCATCAAGAACTTGTAGCGATCTCAAGAATCCCCACTCGTAAGGAATCCCTCCCTCGAAGGTATTGAAATAGCCCACACACAACTGCTTGAGATTCGCCAAACGTGACAAACTCGAAGGAAGTTTACCAGTAAGTGAATTACCACTTAGTCCTAAATGCTCCAAGTTTTGAAGATTAGAGTATACCGGTGGGATCTCACCTGAGAAGTAATTTCCTGCTAAATTCAGATGCTTGAGTTTTTTAAGGCTTGCAACTTCTTCAGGAAGTGGCCCAGAGAAGTTGTTGTTGTAAGTGTCCAAAACTTCCAGTTGAGTCATTTTGCTGATTAAAGGGAAATGCGTGCTGATGTTGTTGTTTGAGATGTTGAGGAGTCGTAAGGAGGTTAAGTTTGTGATTTGTGGCGGGAGAATGCCTGTTAGATTGGTGGCTGCTAAAACCAGAGTTAGAATTTGGCTAAACTGTCCTATTTCGGGTGGGATTGACCCAGACAGAGGAATATGGGAAATATTTAGAGAGATCACTTGAGAGCTTTCATCACATGAGATGCCTGAAAACAAGCAATGCGACTTTGGAGATGAAGATTGTTTCCAATCTTCAAGGCCTGATCCCTGAGATCCTACCAAAGACGACTTCAGTTTTAGTAGGAGTTCGAGTTCAGTGTAACCATAGCAGTAAGTGTAAGAAAAGAGTAAAAGTATGAGCAGGAAGGAATTGGCCATTTTGATAGGACAAGTTCTGGTGGTAAATAATGGTATAGACTTAGTTTTCATGCATGGTATATAAACTAAGCCATAAATGTATGTCTTAGTTTGAAGTTGTACTTTGCCACATCAAGAGAATCAGCATCTTAGGTTATATCTGAGTATGCAAACTTACCAGAATTCACTAGCCTTTATATGGGAATTGATTAAAGCAACTTTTATCAATGAAGAAAGTCAAGTTACAGCCTTACAAGAGCATGATTCAAAAGAATAAGATGCCGTATTCTTCTTTAGGATTAAGAAGAAACAGGCATATGTTCCAAGAGAATTAGATTTACATTTACCTATGGTATACAAAGCACTTTGAAGGAATCACGAGGCTAACACTGCTTTTCCCAGCATCTCTTTCCATTACTTTTCTGATATGCTAGGAAGGTCAAGTTACTAAAAGCCAAAATGAGAACACATAATACTGGCAAATTATATCCTGTACTACACAGGAGTATATTGCAACGATTAATGTGATCACTCTCTAGAAAGTCTACTTTGAAACGAATTAAGATCTAATGTTAATTACATTTAAAAACACCAGTTAACTGTTGAATTCTTTCTTTTGTACATGTCAGTTGTTCCACATCAAAGAGGAGGAAAAATCACCACCTTATAAGTTCGATATGCCCAGTGGTTTCGGTTTGGAGTCTTTTTACGAACTTGTAAGTGGTTCAAACTCCCCTCCTTGGGTTTCATCTACTAGATATGAAATTTAACAAAACTCAAATTTACTATGATTTTGGTTAAGTATAGCCTTGTGGTTTCTCAAGAAACCAAAAATCTAAATTTGTGAAATTTCTGTTGTACATCTAAATGTAACGATTATTTCCTGCTCATTTGGAGCTCCCTACATGACTACATCTGTTCAAAGGGTGAAAAAATGAGTGCTTTGTTATATTTACTACACTACTTATATCAACAAATCCAAACTAGTGATTATGCCTCTTTCTGTTCCTTTTTGGTTTACAATTGAATTGCTTGTATAAAATCTCTTATCAGTGCTTGCAAATTATAACAAAACAAGGGAGTAGAGCTGTCGATTTTAACACATACAACTCCTCAACCAGGGAAGAATTATTTGATTCCAGATTTCCAGCCAAAGAATCAAACCCTGATCTTCTATCACCCACAAAGTCCTGGATATGCTCTACCATTGGCCTATGCACCCTCCCTGCAATAACTCGACATACTATCAAACCCTTTCTAAAGACCTTGCTTTGATCTTCCCTCTCCTCAACACCCATGTCTATGCTTCTATAGGCCCTTTCACTCGTCGATGTAGTGAATATTCCTAAAATACTATGGTTTATCCCCTCTTGAGTTGAAAATCCATGTCTTAAAATGCAACAAATGTTGCATATTTGCAAAGTGCATAGACTTGAGGACCCTTTTTTGCCTAATGAGCAAGCAATTGTTGTGCCGTAGAATCTGAGGAGTTCGTTCCCATCGGCTAAAAGACGAGGATGCTTCTTGCTATGTTGTAGCTTGTTTGCTCGGATTTTGACCATTTCTCTGTACTCTTCAAATTGTGCTACCTTTGTTTGTGGATTGTGGACTTTCAAGATCCTATCTACGCGGCCTCGATTCTCGAAGTTAGTCCATCCTGCCTTGAATATCATTTCTATGACTTTTCTAGATGAGTCCCCTTCAAGGATTTCAGTCACTGCACCAAGTAGTTTGAATGAAAAGATCAAGAATTGCTTCACATTCATTTATGTAATTAAACAAAATATGAATATCACATACGGAATTTGATCTCGAGTCTTTGGTGGAACCCCATTAAAGTCCTTACATATTAAGCTAGCAGGCATGTACATTGTACACTGAATATTAATGTTTAAATGCTGCTCTTGTTTCCAAAACAGGAGAATTCATTTCCAAATTTTGGCTTATTCTAATATGCTTGATATCTTACTTGACTTTAAATGATACTTCTTCTACAGGTAATTTTTTTTTTGATAAATACTTCTTCTACAGGTAATTGATTCGGGATCAAGGGATCAACCAGAGGACCAAAGGACTTCAAGGGCATAAAACCTTTATTTTTTTGTATGTAATGAGCATAAAGGCAGTGATATATAAACGGGACTCGATCCCAGATAAGGGGTGTCACACTGTCACCCCTAAATGACTTTTGTAACTAAGCTAGTTGACAACTTGACATCCATATAAGGCCTATATGAAGCAGCAAATTTGACTTCTTTTGGAATGGGAAAGATGAACCTCATAGGAGATAAACCATAGACAAGTGAACTTGCAAGATAGAACCTTATATTACCTGCATGTTTAGAGAGATAATGTTCCTCAGCATCCTGCCTTGCTAATGATTCACCACATTTATGACAAGCTTGCCTAAACTGCCCACCGGAATCACTCTCGACCATGGACAACCTTGGACGATGAAACGACGAATCAGAAACACGGTTAGGCCCAGGCTCATTAGTAATAGCTGTGAGAGAATCAAGCCCATTACAGATAGTCTTCATTCTTGGTCTTGGAACAGGGGAAGTAAGGTAACTTTTAGAAGATGAACTAGTAGCATTATTATTATGATGGTGATTGGTAAATCTAACATGATGTGTAACAGGGTTGATCAGATCACTGCTTCTTATAGACAACGGGCTGCGAATTGACGAGTTTTGCTTGATTCTCTTGCTACCATGAATCACATCTTTGAGAGTTGACTTACATGATGATGATGATGATGCAAATACTGTTGATTTAGGCTTGCAGCAGCTTCTTCTGCTCTTTCTTTTGGGTTTTGGTTCATGAACTTCAGATGGGTTTGACTCGCAATGCAATGATTTCTTTACTGCTGTCCAAACTGCTGACATTCTCTCTCTCTCTCTCCTCTTTCTCTGTGTTTCTTTCTCTGTTTTTCCTACTATGTTTTATCCTGTCTCTCTCATTCTAAGTTTAAGAAAACAGCTTTATAATACAGAAGAGGAAATCTTATGGAAAGCAATTGATATGTTTCTTTGTCAGCAAATACTCACCATATAAGCCATTCCGAATTTAAATATCGTGCTTGTAAACCTCGCGACTTGGTTTTATTGCTATATATGTTGATGCTGCACTCCTACAGGCTGCAAGGTAAAGCATTTTTTTGTTTTTTCTGTTACTGGATTATACTTACCACAAACAATAAGTTATAGATATTTATCTTAGGTCATAGTAAGTATGTAGTTAATTGTTTTTTTTTTTTTTACAATAAATACACACTGTCAAACCAACACAAAACTGAAACAAAAGACAACCACACAACACCCGAACCTTAACTATCCTTAAGTAAGGATTCAGGACCCTTGACACAGTTATTATTCTGACAAACTAATACATTATTACACGAACATAAACCCAAAGACCAAGCAAGTTTTTTCTTTACATGATACGAGGAATCCGATGAGGGAGGACAACAACTTTTCCTTTTTAATCCGACAGAATAAAATACTTGAGCGAGCTTCAAACTCCTTCTCCGGAGTCGTGCACTAGCAGTGAACCGAGCAGCAGCATTACGGCTAACATGGTTTCCTCCTTGTACCTTCGACAATCTTGAGTATCGTCGTGACAAACCACCTTTCCTCTTCCCACTGCTGAGATTTCTTACCTCCTCTTTTTCCTCCTTATCTTGAAGTTGAACCTCCTTGTTGTTTCCCATCACAGTAAACATATTTTCACAAATCTTATCACTCTCCATAGAATAAACTGAGCATTTATCCTAACAGTTGATGTTTCTTCTGATCTCTCCAGTATTTGAGCATTGTTTATGATATGATTGTCTTCTGCCTGACTTTCTTTGTCATTGTGGAAGTTCTCAATAATCTTCTCACTTTTTGAGGCAGGACTTAGGAAGGCCTTTTCCAATGTAGTTGAACAAGAAGGATTTGGCTTGCGGGATCAGACCTTTAGAACTGACAAAGAACAGGGTTGAAACATCTGAACTTCACATCCTTTCCTTATCTTGTTAACATCTGCTCTAGAAACACACAAGCGCATGGAGGGTTTTTTTCTGCTAATAAACACAACTTTACCATCATGGGAAGACGTAGTCATTTCCACATTATCAACCATCATGTGGTCTACCTTACATCCACTTCTCGATGTGGTGGGTTGTCCCTTTGCTGTGAAAAAGGGATAGGAACCTCATTCATCAAATCATCCCTATTGATATTATCATTTTTAATTGAAGCATTGTTTAGGAAGGTCTTATATGGAAGTAATTCAGAGCCACAGTCAATAGGATTAATTGAAACACCAGCTTCTTCAGCTCGATTCTTTCCTACACCCATAGACTTCACTTGCTCATCTCGAAATCCATGTTTTGAATCTTTCACATCAAACTTTCCTTGATCACGAGATTCAGAGCTTCCACACCCTAGAACCTTAGACAAATTATCACTGCCTTCCTCTTGAACTAATGGAAATAGAGCTTTCTCCAAACTAGCAAACTCAGTGCTGATGTCCTTATTCCTTGGTTCCAGCTCCTTGGCTTTAAAAATATCCTCAAAAGCCTTCTCCAAATAGCCAGATTCCTTAAACGCTAACCCTTTTTTAAGTAATGCTTTCACATTCTTCTTATCAAACCCCAGAGAACACACCTCAATAACATTATTGAACTTTTGCAATTTCAAACCACAATCTGCTAGATTCAAATGCAGAGGGATAACCAATTCCTTAAATAGAGGGTCATCATTACATAAATCGAAATCCTCATAAATTGCGGTGATAACAATTCACAATAATTCGATAGCTTTCCCGTACTTCGCAAAAGCACTGCTAAAATTTTTAAGCCTAAACAACTGATTTCCTTCTTCTTTCAGAGATGACACAAAAGGAATTACTTCCTCTGGCGCTGAAAAATTCTCATACATGTCCTCTTACATCTTTATCCTCAAATTATAAAACAGATAGATGATATTGAATAATAGCAGAAAATGCGCAAGAACCTCCCAAATCTTCTATGACAACCATATTTAAACGGTAACACCACTAGGAAATTGAGAAAAGCAGCCCAACATATACCACAAACAACTAAAACTATATGACAAACCTAGCAGCCTCCCAAAACTAATCACCCAAAACAACCAAAAACGAAGAACAGAAAAAGAGGAATTTCTCCTGATTTTGCAAATCAGAATCAGAGGATCCAAACAATACCAGAGGAACTCCGAATCACCACACAAACAATTCACAAACCGACCCTGAACATAAGACCTTAAACAGCTAGACAAAACTCTAATAAACAGATAGGGAGAACTTCAAACCTGGAAAATAAGACCAGAAATTAGGAATGACATTGAAAAGAGCGTCGCCGGGAAGATTGGATACTCGCCGGCGACTGAGAAGAGCACAGTCACCGGCGAGTGTTCAGGAACTAAAGGGTCGCAAGCTTATCTTTTTAGGAGGAAGTTTCGAGAGAGCTTCGCTTTCTGTTGTTGTTAATTGTTATTTCAAGTACAATTAATATTCCAGTTGGATCATCGTGAGGACGTTGGGCCACCCTGAGCATGGTGCTTGCGAGCGCCGAGCAACATGGTGTGCGCATTGGGTCAAGGATACTAGACAGTGTATAGACAAGCTTTTTGGTGGGCAAGATGGCATGAAGCACGAACTCGAGCACCGGAATGCACAAGTTATGCTTTTGAGCCTAAGCACAGTGGCACGACACGACTAGCACATGGGTTAGGCCACGCCGCAGACCTACCCCCATGAATTTTGTTGCAGTTAACGGCAATTTCTGCTCGCAGGTAGCTGGCTCGGCAGCACAAGGCATAGCCTAGTGTAATTCAATGCCAGCCTTAGATAATCAAGTACAGATTAATTTTACCATCTTTGTTCTTTACTATTTCTTATTCATATTTTAAGTTTCAAACATGTCATCTAATTCACTTTAGAGTCTTCATATGCTCCCGGGAGCACCTAAAACTAGAGGTCTCTCTCACGTTTTTGGACATTTTACACTTTGCTCATTTGAGCAAAATATGTGAAAAATGTGCTAAAAAAATATGCTTAAGGCCCTGTTCTTTTGGACTTATTTTCAAAAAAATAAGTAAAGATAAGTTCAGTTCAACAAAAATAAGTAAAAATAAGTTCGGTTCAAAGAAAAATAAGTTCGGTTCAAAAAAAATAAATTCGGTATTACTATTATTGTTGTAATTATTATTTTAGTTTTCAATATTACTATTAATATAGTTATTATTATTAATATTATAATTATAATAACGATGAAATTGTAATTTTTTTATTTTTTATTTTTTATTTTTTTATTTCATTTTTTTATTTAAATATTTTTTTTATTTATTATTTAGTAATTATTAATTATTATTTATTATTTATTATTTATTATTTATTATCTATTATCTATTATCTATTATTATTATTTATTTATTATTTATTATTATTTATTATAATTATAATAATTATTATTTATTATTAATTATATATTATATATTATATATTATATATTATATATTATATATTATATATTACTTATTATAATTATTATTATTTATTATTTAATATTTATTATTTATTATTATTTATTATAATTATAATAATTATTATTTATTATTAATTATATATTATATATTATATATTATATATTATATATTACTTATTATAATTATTATTATTTATTATTTAATATTTATTATTTATTATTTATTATTTATTTTTATTATTATTATTATTGTTATGATTTTTTATTATTATTATTATTATTATTATTATTATTATTTTTTATTATTATTTATTATTATTATTTATTATTATTTTTTATTATTTTTTATTATTTTTATTTATTATTATTATTATTATTATTATTATTATTATTAATATTATTATTTATTATTATTTATTATTTATTATTTGTTATTATTATTATTATTTATTATTTATTATTTATTACTATTATTATTTATTTATTATTATTGTTATTATTTATTATTATTATTATTTATTATTTATTATTTATTTTTTATTATTTATTTATTATTATCTAGCAAAAAATAAGTTCAGTTCAGCAAAAATAAGTAGAAATAAGTTTAGTTCAGCAAAAATAAGTCCAGTTCAGCAAAAATAAAATAAGTTCAGTTCAGTTGAGCCAAAATAAGTTCAAAAGAACAGGGCCTAAAAGTACAAAGTCCTAGGGAGCACCTAAACGTTTATGAATTCCCTTGGATGGGGAATATTCAATAATATTGGTTTGTGCAATAATTACCTTGCATGAAGGCTTAAATGATAAATTTAAGATGTTAATCATTTAAATGTAGATTCATAGCACTTTCCTGTTAATAGGAGTAGTTTTGGGTTTCATCAACCAATAGTAGTTGGTATGTGAGATTTAGATGAAAGTTGACATATCAATAAGATCGAAACATGTACAAGTATTGTAGTACCATGTGACAGGATAAGTGAATCTTGTTCGCAATATTAGAATATAAATTATTTATTATATCGCAGCACAATAAGATATTCTATGAACTGGGATTAAACAAGGGTAATATTGATCCTTGACCTTTGGCCTTCAATTTGTTATGTGCAGACATCAACACGCAAAACATGGTTCTTGCTGTACAAGATTTCATTTTCAACTCCAATATTGAGTTGCAGCTACAAATCTGCAAGTTGCAATATGAAAAAACTTTGTTCATAGGCTAGCATGTTATGGTTCAAGGTTTCGAGATCACTCCCTTTCCAACACAAAACAACCACCAAAAAAATAGCCAAGAAAAAGTGAGATCTCATATCATCATTATTCATCTATGGTCTTCATTGTCTTCATCATAAGTAAATTCTCTTCACCCAATTTTCGCTCATTTAACTTACTAATCGATGTTATCATGTATCCAAAGTCTAAACATATTTCAACTTAATACTGGCTTCAAACTCAACTTATCTAAACTTAGCTTAACTCTTCTAAACTCTGAGTTTTTGGCAATGTACTTAACGAATCTAAAATTACTATCCCCAAACAACAATTATCTGAACTTATTCTTGAAGAAATGAGGCATCAGCATAAGGTGTGCAGAGCCTTGAAGCAAAACTGTAGTGCAATTGTGCAAACAAGACTACAAGAGCAAGGCTGCCATGGATCTCTAGCCTTTTTTTTTTTTCTCTTAATAATTTTTCTGATGGAGAAAGAGAAAAGGAATTTGTTGATGTGCAGCTACTAAAACTACTTCAGATATGAGTTTGAAAGCATATTATCACCCTAAATTAATTACTATGATCGCCTATGTGACAGCAAAATTCTATTGCTCCTCTCACAAAAGGGAGCCAAGAGACTATAAATTCTTTTGTAGGAGTGCTAAAATCAGTTGCCAAAACACAAGGTGACAAGGGATAGGAAACATGACATTACAAAATTTACAGCACCTAGTACAGTAGAGGATCTGGTTCAGTTGATCACCGAATACAAAAATAGAGTAAAATTTCAATTATTTTAGGAGCACTATAGTTACAAACTAGTACAGCTCTTCCACATGTTCTCTTTAGAGTACAGCTAGTACAACTGTACAAGTGCAGTTAAATATAAGGGAGACATACACACCACACAGACTGAAAATATTTTATGTTTGCAAAGATCACCTTATAGAAGACGGAATGAAGAGCCAAGAACAGACATGTGATTTTTGCCCACTTTGCGTCCACGAAGGCATTCCAGATCTACCACTTGGGAGTGATCCACAAAAAGGTTCACCTGAAATTGTGATAATAAGCAAGTACAAATCATGCTGAATGTCTAACTCCGTGAAAAGAACAACTTGCAAGTGATATCAGGAAACAGTGAGACACTGATGCTGTAAGATCATTACCTTGGGACCATATTGGCTGATAAACCAGTCAGCTGTTCTCGCATCTGACGCCTCAAACATAGTCTTCTCAACACCTAGCCGACCAATAATCTTGGCGATGATGTCTGCCCTCAAAGATTCAGCTCGCTTGCAAACATCCTCAGCGTCGATCATTATCATGTCTGCTCCAGCCTCCAAAAACCTCTCCGCTTTTCGGATAAGGAGGTCTACATCTTCAACAAAATCTAGACATACAGAAATCAGACATTTTTTAACAAAAGGTCAATAAATTCATAGCAAGTCGGGGTAATAATCCGTCTTGCTATGTGCCACACCTTCCAGAAAAACATTTGAGTAACTCATACTTCCTCCGTTCTTTTTTAATTGCACCGTTTCCCTTATTTGAAAGTTTCATATTCATTGCAACGTTTCTTTATTTGGTAATATCTTCTCTCTATCTCAATCCTATCACATGGCCCCCCACTTTTTATCAATCTCTAACTCTCTCCTCTTCACATGGGTTTCTTAAAAAATGTGTCAACGGGGTTTGTTGCAATTCTTAACAGCAACCATGGATCAACCATCTTCAGGAAGCACATATATGAATAAACATCCGAATTGAAGCCATTTTCTTTCAAACAATATCCATATCAAACACAATAAAAAAAAATTTGCAATAGCACAAAGATAATCTGAATACCATAAGATCTGGGCCTTGGGACTGTATATGCTCCATATGCTCTGTTTCCAGGCAATGATATATCACATTTGTCAAATTTAACTGCAAACTGAGGCTTTACTTTCAGACCAGCATTTTTAATCATGTGCACATATCTTAAAAGAGCTTCTTCAGGGATCTCAAGCGATCCCGCATCTAGTTCGATTGTGTCGAAACCCAAGCGCTTGCATTTCTGAAGGGTATCAGACAAGGATTTTAGAACAATATAAACAAGTAATTACTTGTTAACAGCAAGAAGGTAAATCCTGATTTCTCTAGTCACCTCTATGTAATGTTTCAAAGCAGATGGGCCTTTGCGAAGTAGATGTTCACCCCAGTCACCAGTACTGATATATACATTGTGCCTGTGTGCCATGTCATTCACCTTCTGTATATAACTCTCCGGCAAGCTATGACAGCCTCCAGAAAACTTCAGACCATCGACAAACTGCCCCATTGTCTCAAAAACATCCTACGGAATGCAGAAAACTAATTTAACCATAATATGCAATGAGCAGATACATTTTCCACATATAAAAAGGGCCTTAATTTAGGGTAAGGGGGGCGAGAGGAAATATCGTTAGTGAAACGGCACAAGACATCTACAATAAATAAAAAAAGAGCCACATAATATCATATCAACAACAAACAACTTCAAACTACACATTCTCTGTAATTTTTAATGCTTGACTAGCATAGCACCTCTAGATAGTTTTCTAACTTGAACCTGGCAGGCTGCACAAAGAAAAAGGCCTGCTAAGTAAAACTTGTAGAGAACCTTGCCTCATATCCCCCCAAACATGCACCACCTCCCTGCCACGAGGCTCTTGTGGGTTCCCTTTAGTGGTGGAAATCAAATGTCCATACCTTGTTAGATTCATCTCGGTATTACTTACAAAACATCAACTTTTTGTAATATTTACTTATAGATTATTATCGATGGTCAAAGTTGTGCATTAGGAGATGTGAAACTCTACACGTCGTGATTGATAAAGAACACAGCAAGTAGTTACCATCTTCTCTGCACGTAATATTTGGAAGAAACTCAACCAGAATTGCATTGTTCTTAGTTCTAGGACCCTCATCATAGCAATTTGGAGAATGAAGTAGTTGGGCTATTCAAAACCCTCTACAACAATGAAATAGAGGACGCATGGCACTGAACCATTCAAAATTTTCATGTTGCATTCCCCTTTTCTTGATAAAAATAGAAAGATTACCCACTTCACTTGCAGGAAGAAATAGAGCAAATTAAAAGAAACCTTTTGTGTCCTTAAATGCTTTAGCAGCCCTCCAAAAATTCAGACGAACTTCTTGCTGTTCAAGGAAGCAAAAGCCTAGACTGTTGAGAACGCATACATCTCATGAAAGAAAAGAACATTAAGGCTCCATTTGTTTTGGAGGAAAACGTTTTCCAAGAAAAAATGATTTTTCCCATATTTCGTTGTTTGGTTGGTCAAGGTATTTAAAAAGAAAAACTAAGGTGGAAAAGAGTTTCCTATCCCTTTGTAAACATTTTACTCCAAAGTTTGAAAGAAAATCATTTTTCTCACTATCTCATTCCCAACATCTCCATTTCCCTTCTCAATTAAGGGGGCGTTTGGTTGCTACGGGGTAAAGGGAATGGAATCAAGAAAGGGGGAGAAGGGAAAGGAAAAGAAAACCCTTAGATTTAGAGTGGTGTTTGGTTAAGACAATGTAAATTCTCCTTCTTCCTCCTCTTACCCTCCTTCCCTCCTAGCACCACCACTCCTCCCTCTCGTTGCTATTCCCCCGCCGCCTCTCCACCACCTCGTCGCCCCCCTCCTCTTCCCCTTCCCGCGGTTCTCCCCTCCCCTCTCTCGCACCGTTGACCCCTCACCTCTCTCGCACCGTGTTCTCCACCGTTCTCCCCCCTCCCCTCTCTCGCACCGTTCTCCCCCTCCCTCCCCGGGCTGCCGCTATCTCCCCTCCCCCCGCACCGTCGCGTTCTCCCCTCCCCTCCCCGCCCGTCGCGTTCTCCCCTCCCCTCCCCGCACCGTCGTGTTCTCTCCCCTCCCCTCCCCTGCGTCGTTGCATTATCTCCCTCCCTCCATCCCCCTGCGCCGTCGTGGTCTCCCGATCCCCTCCGCTGCACCACCTCGTTCTCTCCCTCCCCTCCCCTGCGTCGTTTAGGTGGTGTTTCTCGGCGGCCGGTTGCGGTGGTATGGTGTGTTGTGGTGGAGGGGGTCGGGTTGCGGTGGTAGGGTGCGCAGTGGTGGTGGTTGGGTGGTCGGTGTGGTTGAAAGGTTGGGTCAAGTGATGGTTGGGTGGTCAAAGAGATGGTCAATAATAAGTCAAAGAAAGGGTAAGTGAAACCCTTGGGTGGTAGGGAAATGAAAGTAGAGGACTTTGGGGGGTAAGGAGAGGGTAAAGGGTTTCAAGTTTCATTTATTTCAAAGAAACAAACAACAAATAATTACCCTTTCCACAAAACCCCCAATTAAATGCCCCCTAAATAGTTTTCCATCTAACCAAACAAAGGAAAACTAATATTCATATGCATTTTCTACCACAAAATACTTTTCGGCTCCATTTGGTTGGGTGTAAAACATTTTCAGTGTAAAATGATTTTCATGGAAAACAATTTACAACGGAAAACACAATTCCAAAATTAATTTTCCGTTGTTTGGTTCTATGTAAGAAAAATTATGAAACGAAAGGAAAATGAAAAGGAAAGTAAGGAGGTAGTGAGAGCCTGAGAGGAGTGTTCAAGAGAGATACGGAAAATGAAGGAAAACATTTTTCCCTTCATTTTGAAAGTAAAATGGTTTTCCATCATTGGGAGAGCAATCTTACTCCTAGGGAAAATGGTTTTACACTCCTTTGCAAACCAAACCACGTAAAATTAAAAATAGAGGAAAATAGTTTTCCAGGAAAACGTTATACGCCCTACCAAACGGAGCCTTCATGGAAAATGTTGACCCTGAAAAATAGAGCTAAACTTTCACAAAGTTCAAAGTTAAGGCTTCATCTTTTAATGTTTAGGGTTAAGAACATCAAATGAATGAAAGCTATAACTCCGTTAACTTTTCCATCCACTGAGTTTAAAATGTTAAACTAGCACACAAGAACACAATATATTATCCGCAATCTAAACATGCCCGAAACAGAGATACATACATGTTTAAAGTCACTACGTAAGAAGAAGAAGAAAAGCTTCAGTTGAGGCCTGAGCATGTATATGAATATTCTATAAGGCATTTATCACCTGCCTAAAGAGTAAAGAGTGAATTTTTCCGTAAACAAACTAAATTCAAATTATATCTCCTCTAACTTCATGCAGTTTGAAAGAAATAAAATGTACCTAACATAACTTAAGCTTCACTACATCGTATCATCTCATATTACCCTATATATTTTGTTTGAAATTGAATATTTGAATTGGACTAATTAGATTAAACGCTGAAGAATTCAAAAATTGGCAAAGATGACCAAAATCAATTATTAGAATTCAAGTCCGAAATAAACCTCAAGAACATTTTGAGAGAAGAGAGAGTACTGAGGACTGCGAATCTCGGTGACACCGTAAATTCGAGGCTTTTCTGGACGATCTTCTTCTTCGAAGAAGCTCTTCCATCTCATTGACGCCGCCATAATTCTTTGCGAAATCGCCTACTTTTAGTGAGAGAGACAAATCAGAACAAATATTTTCAGCTCAAGTTGATGATTTTTGGCGAAAGATGAAAATTTTTAGGGATTAATATGATCATCTGTAATTCTGTATCTATATTTGAAATTAAGGAGTAGGAGGAGGAATGTGTTGGTTGTTTCTAGAGAGAGCTAAAATGTACAAATGTCTACATCAGCTATTTATCGTTTCGTTATAGGCCCTGTTTGGCAAATAGAGTTTAGAGTTTAGCGGTTAGAGTTTAGAGTTTGTTGTTAGAGTTTTAACTTTTTTATAAAGTGGATTTGACTGCGGATTTGACTGCTGTTTATATAAATGTGTTTGGTAACATTTAGCTGTTTGATAAATATTTATGATGTAAAATGACAATTATAGACATTGGTAATTTTATTATTATTATTATTATTATTACTCTCCTCATATCCTCATGCATCACCATTCACCACCTCATTTATCTCTGTCCTCCATCTACTTTCA
Organism: Beta lomatogona; assembly: GCA_947646795.1. Lineage (NCBI taxonomy): Eukaryota > Viridiplantae > Streptophyta > Magnoliopsida > Caryophyllales > Amaranthaceae > Beta > Beta lomatogona. The sequence continues at coordinate 200,864 of CANSNZ010000618.1, read as the reverse complement.
CCCAGAGACCACCACCCTCCTTCAACCCTTTCTCTTCAACCCTTTCTCTCTTCTCCATCATCTCTCCTACCAGCACCACCATCATCAACCATCATCAACCCTTTCTCTCTCCTCCATCATCTCTCCTACGACCTACCACCACCGCACCAACAACATCACTACCATCATCAACCATTCTCTCTCCTCACTTATACCACCATGGGTCCACCGAAATCAACCACCACGAACCACCGTTTATGTACACCCACTACCACAATCACGATCTCCTTTCTCCACCACCATTAGCATCACGATTTTTGTGGGTGGATTTTAGAGGTGGTGTTTGGTGTTTTTTGGGATCTTTTGGGTGATTTTCGGATTTTTTTTGGGTGGATTTTTTAGGTGGATCTTGGTGGTGGTGTTTAGGCAGATTTGGGTCTTGGTGTTTGGTGGTTTTTTGGGTGGATTTCAGTGGTGGTGTTTACCGTGGTGGATTTCAGTGGCGGTGTTTACCGTGGTGGATGTCGGTGGAAGTGTTGGTGGTTGGTAGTGGAAGCTTTGGTGGTTTTGCTTTGGCTTAATAAACTTAATAATCATAGATAATCATGGGTAAATTAGTCTCAACATTTTTGTCTTTTTGAAACTCTCATGAAAACGCTGCTATATGCAGCGTTTTTGGTTTGAGAGTTTTGACCCCCAAAACTCTTTTGCAAACTCTCCTTACCAAACACCCATATTAGAGTTTTAACTGATCAAAACTCTAAAATGGGTTCCAAACCTCTAAAAGCTCATGAAAAAGCTGAGTGCCAAACAGGGCCATAGTCGCAAAATAGGCACGCACCCGTATACCCGACCGAGACTCGTATTTCACCCGAAGTGAACACCCTAAATAGAACCAAAACTCGAATAACCTGACCCGAAGTGACCCGAAAAAATGACCCGAACCGACCCGAAAATAATAATGAAATTAATTTCACAAACATTAATTTATGTGTTTTGTTTATTTGCTAGAAAAGAAAGTCGACCTTACCCGAATTGACCCGACCCAAACCAACCCGAACCAATTGGAACAGACCCGATGTTCACCCGACTCATCAAACCTGCACCCGACCCGACCCGAACACAAAGTTGAGTCGAACATGATCCTACTCGTATGACTCGTTCGCCACCTCTACGTTTCGTGGATGTGGTTCCCACCGGAAATATCATATCCAACAGTGCAAGACTCCATGCACCTAGTCGTTATGCTCGGTGGTGCGTTCTTTTCAATACTACCCAAAAAAAATTTGGTTCGTTCATTTGTACTAATAGAGGTAATCATAGGATAGAGCGGAATGGCCATTAGCCAAAAAAAGTGGCCTATTTCAGGCCAAGACATCAGGCTGAAATTTCCCACCAAAACCCGTTATTTTGGGGGCGGGCTATGCGGCCATTTCGTGGCCATTTTCGGGAGGGACCAATATTTATCCTAATTTGCCATATCTAGGTTTCCCGTGTCCCGGTTTTTTGCCCAACAATCGAGTCAGACTCGGAGTGTGGGCCAAAAAATCGTGTCCAAAACCCCCCATTTTCGGACCGGGTCCATGTTGATCACCTCTAGTTTGTAATAGTAAGTTTTGTACTTCCTCCGTTCTGTTTTAAATGAAACGCTTGCTTTTTCACGCAAGCCAACGCGCTTCTTTAATCATCAATATCTTTAATTGTGCACACGTAAAAAATATAAAAAAGTTATAATTTGATAGTATGCATCGAGACGAATCTAACAAGATCTCACTTGACTATGTTTTTTTTTTTATATAATGGCGATAAATTGGAGTCAAAATTGATCAACGAATAGTGTCATTTCACCCAATGTTTCATTTAAAACAGAACGGAGGAAGTATAAGAATGCCTTATCGTAAATTAGCGGGGTTTTTACCAATGCTCCTGAGTTTTCATGAAATTCATCATATACCTCGACTTTTGAAAATTCACCAAATAATACCCAACTTTTATACGAGTAACACAGCACGCCCTTATTACTAACGAAATTCTAACTTCGTTAGTCATTAGTCTTTAATGAACCTCTAAATTTTGATTAACTACTATTTAACCTTTAAACCCTAATTAACCCCTGATTAACTCATCCTCTCTCTTCCCCTTTCCTTCTCTTTTCTTCATGGAACTTCTATGGCATATATGATATACCACCACTGAAATTCCCTATGTTCTCCTTCATTTCTCTCCATCTTTCCCCACAAACAACACCAAATCAAATTTTGAACCACCTTCTTTCGTTTGGTCGTCACCTCACCCACCTTTGGAAAACCCAGAAAAAAAATTATCCAACAGCTTCCTTCTGACCTACTACTTCTACATCTTCAACGCGCTCTCTCCCTCTCTCTCTCTCTATCCATCTCTCTCTCTCCTCCACTAATTCCCCTTCCTTTACCTCCTGCTTGCCATGTTTCATTTGATTTTCATGTTTGGAGTGTTGCTCACAATTAATTGAAGAATTTTCTTCATGCTAATTTAATTTTTTTTTTAATCAAATTGCATCTTTTCAAGGGGGTTTTTCCTCAATTGCTTCCCACCGGTTTTATTATTAGTTTTCCAACTTCTTTGGGCTTTTCAAGGGAGAGATTTAGAATCTAAGCTTTTGATCATCGGGAATCATGGTCGTAACAGAGCAGTGCGAAACAAGAGTTTTCAACTTTCAAGAAGAAATGCCTAGTGACTTGTTGCTACAATTCTCGTTCGTTATGCCTTGGGGTTAGAAGAGGATTTAGATTGCATGCTTAACTCGTGATTGTCTCTTTTGACTCAGCTCTCCTCCCGACGATCCAGGTAACTAGTTGTTATCTTCGAACCATAGTGATTAGGGTATTATTCGGTATTAGATTACTACGCTAGGAATTATTTAAAATACTTTTTGAATGAAATTTTTGACTAAATTTGACATGAATATACTTGATACATGCTATGTTAATACTGTGTAGAGAAAAATAATTTTCGCATGATTTTTAGTATTTATTTGATTAAATTGGTGTTTTGTGTGTTTTTGGCTAAATTGCATAATAATTATGGAACGACTGACAAAATTGATGAAATTATTTTTCTTAGATCATGTTACATGCGTAGTATGTAATTCATGCCTTAGAATAATTTTTGTTTACTTTTTACTATTTTATTTAATTGATATATATGTTTCTGTAATTTCGGTTCTGTCAGTATATTAATCATGAAAATTATTTGTAGAGGTAGAAAAGTTAATTTCTTTGAATATTATGTAGTTCCGTGAGTTTTTACATGTTATGTAAATTTTTGGTAATTTTTGGGGTCTGTTTATATTTTTAATTATTATAATGGCTTATTTGAGGAATCTGTATATTAACTGTTAAAAATACTTTTGGAGTCCTAAAATTATAAATAAAAATTGTATCATATCAGTAGAGCCATTAGGGTCGTATGATAATTTTTGTATGATTTTACTGCTCGAAATTATCAGTTTAATAATTATTATGGTGTTTTTGTTGTGAAACTGAGGATACACTTTTAAATTATTTGAGGACTTGAAAATCAGAAATAATTCATAATTTAATATATTATGGATTGCTGATTTTCAGTAGTATACAGTATGTATCATTGGGTAACCATATGTTTATGTTTGATTTATGAAAGGAAATGATTAATTGTTACTACTCTTTTAATGAATATGATTTAGAGTTAATTGGTGATGTAATTTTGATTGAATTGTGGTTGCTGTAAAACCAGTATATTATCATTGATGATGTTTGGAGATGTTCAAGTGTTATTATGAGAGATATTTGTTGAAAATTTATAAGTGATTTATTTTGAGGAATTATGAAGAACTGTTTTGATGAACTGTGGGTATAAGGCCGGGTGGCATCCCTTTTTGATGAATATTTTGATGAATGATACTTGGATTGTATGCATGATTGTATTTTGAGATAAGAATATCCGGTGGGATAGATGTAGTCCCCGGTGAAGAACATGCCAACCACCTGGTTTGCGAACTAGGGGTACACCTGGGTTAATTGTTGTCGTCCGAGAGTCGTGGGAGTTCTCGCGTGTTCTACCCCCGCATCGGGAGTTTGGCCATTCTTAGACACAGGCAGTGGGGAACGTAAGCCCATAGACTGACCTGGAGATTGCGATCTGACAAACCTTAGGAAGTGATTTGCGAATCACTGGCGTTCGGTTTCTGACTCAAAAACTTGTTGAATTCTTGATTTATTATTATTATTATATATTAGAATTATGTCACTCACTCTATCATGTTTACTTATTGTTGATGATCACTTGTTTCATCTATGAGCTTTATGATTTCTATGTGCATGTTATTGATGTAATGATTTCATGTTATTCCTTTCTTAATAATCTACTTCTGAATTGTACTTTGATTGCTTTTGTTCTGGGAGAACTGCTAGTTACTCCCCACTGATTGTGGATATTTGTTGTATATTTTGCAGGTTTTGTTGATGGGGATTTTCTTTGATTTTGGGCTCGGGTTGAGATGCGAGAAATAATTTATTAGGGGTTTTAGTTCTAGACTTCTCTTTAGTTTGAGATAGTTTTCTCATTTCGATTTTTAATCTAAGTAATTAATTTACTTACAGTATTTACTTATGTTTGTTTTTATCACTTAGTTATTTAAACACTATTCTTGTAGTAGTGACATTCCCAGAAGACGATGTTTCCGCCATCGTCCTATTCAATATATTATTATTTCTTTCTTTTCCGCCTTTGAAATTCTGGGGTGTTACAGTTGGTATCAGAGCAAAACGCTCCGAAACTCTGAAAAAGAGTTGCTAATAATTCTTTAGAATTATTAGTTAGCCATAGGATATAAAATTTGTTTAGAATTAAGTTTAGTTGTTTCACTATAATGAGAGTGTTACGGGTAGAGTAAGTAAAGGGAAGCTTTATGAGAATGTGATGTGCTCTCATGCTTATGGAGCATATGTTATATGTATAGTTATTTGTATTATTGGTGGAATTAGTCTACCAAGTTTGCTAATCTTATTTGCAGGGCCGCTTACATGTAATTTATTTTCTCTTTTATCAGAGTGCGCAGCGAAAGCAAAGTAATTTATAGACTTCTCGGTTTTGTTGTGTTTAATTTGTTTTGTGTTTTGCAATTTAGAAATAAACTTTAATTTTATTTTTATATAGTCTTATGTGTTGCATTGCTTTTATTTTATTTGCTAGTTGCTTGATAGTATATGTTATTATGTGAGACAGTATATATTTTCTGTTCTTTTTCAATTGAGTGTTGTTTTTATGTGAATACTACGTAATCTGTTTTATTATTTACAAAACTTTCTAGTTTGAATTTATATTCCAAATTATATTTTAGATCTTTGAACTTAATAAATTTTATACTTATGTTAGAGTTATTTTCTGACTTTCAAATTTTGTTATTGTTAATATTTTGATATACTCTTTTGAAAAACGTTTAATCTCAATTGTCTTCAAATTTCTCTTACCGTTTTTGACCATCTATATTTATAAATATTTTCCTTTTAATATTTTTATTTTTCATGTTAATCCTTATTTAGCCTTTAATTATGGTAATAAGTTTTGTAGTCTTTGAAAATAAAAGTACCCTAATGAGTTGTTTTGGTGTTAGTTTGAAAAGTGGATGTAAACTATTTTGTTTTAAAGGTTAGCATTCAACAACTTTTATTTTACTTACTAATTTACTTTTCTTATTAGCATTATTTTTCAAACTCAAATGCGTGAAAGGATCTTGTTTACTATTTGTTGTTTCTTGTTTAAATATTTAGTGCTTTCTCATTTCATATCAAAATTTTGGTTGTTTTCATTACTTCTTATATAATTCTCTGATTTTGACTGATCTGTTTTATATTCTTTGAAAATGAAATTTATATACTCAGTCTAAATTATAAACTTGTTTGAGTTGATATTAAGTCATAATGGGTGATTCCTTTGACTTGTATGTCAATTTGATAAGTCTAAATTTTAAACTTGTTTGAGTTGATATTGAGTCATAATGGGTGATTCCTTTGACTTGTATGTCAATTTGATAAGTTGACGCATTTTATCTGTTTTGATTTAATTTCCTTTTTCAGTTGATATTAAGTTTATATTGGGTGATTCCAGTAAACTCTAATGTCGATTTGATAAGTTGGCTTTCAAATATTGTTTTGTTGATATTGGGTTGCAATGGGTGGTTCCATGCACATTTGTGTCGACTTGGCAAATTTTATAATTGTTGTTAATAATTTATTACTTTATCGCCTATTTATTATTAGTGTTTCGTCGTTATGAAATTTATTTTAAAGTTTTCATTTTCTTTTGCGAACTTTAATTTTCATATATATGTTTAGGAGGCGTACGCTCTTATAACGTATGTCATGACTTGTGTTCGTAAGTGCTATTTTAATAAAGCAGCTAGCTACTCTTTATTAAAATGCTCTTATCTCTTTAAGTGGAGTATAAGCCCATGTGGTTACCTCTATTTAAATTGGTTTGACTATCTATTTACGAACTTTTTTTTTCTTCTTCGTTTCTTTTCTAAGAATATTTATGTATGATCGGATTTATTCTTTTATAATTTTACGTAAATATTTATTCCGGCTTCTTTTACAAAATTACCTATAGTTTATTGTGCAAAGGTTTTTACCTTAAACTTTCTAATACTTGTCTTTGGTTCTTTCACCTTTTATAAAATAATGGTTGTTACCGTACTTCTTTATTGTACAACTCTTTGGTCTTCCAAAATAAATTATATATTATTTGAGTTATCAAATTTTATACCTGCAAAGTTGTTTAGTTAACTAAAATCCATCGATTTCTGTTTTCTTAATGTTCTTTATCTAGAGTATTTTCTTTTGTCTCTTGGTTGTTCTGAAGTTTCGAGGACGAAACTCTTTTAAGGGGGAGTGATTGTAACACCCCGTATTTTTCACCCTTTATTTTTGGTGTTAGTTTATTTTAAAATGATATTCTTTTCGTAAAAAAAAAATTAATTTATTATTTTCTCTATATCAATGATTTTTATTCTTTATAATTTGGGAGCCGAATTATTATTTTATTATATGGTGTGTTAATGTGTGCATTATATTTATATTTATAATATAATTTATTAGAATTATTTTCATTATTAAGTATTTTCAAAGTTTAGGCGCGATTTAAGAATTTATCGATTTATCGCGTAGCGGGCTTTTGAAGCATGGACCCTTGTTGATTTGGGCCGAAATTTTTGTTGGTGTGTTGGGCTTGACAGCCGGCCAAGGAGATGGAGAAGGAGAGCTCCTCTTCTTTCTTTTCTTTTTATTTTCCTTGTGACTCTTTGTAGCTTTGTAACTCCTATAACCCCCTAATCATTCTCCTTCATTAAAACCCTTTATTTCAACCATTAAACATCCATAAAATTCTGATTTTTTTATTCAAAGAAGTTCAGCATCATTTGCATTAAACCCTCACCGTTTTTCAAGGAAAGGAAGAGAGAAAAGGAAGAGGAAAAGAATAGAAAGGTTCAGCCCGATTTTTCCTGTCGCACCTTCACGAAAATAACCGTAGCCGGAGATCTAACCGTTGGATCGTTTCCAAATTTGGACACAACGTTTATAACGTCTTGTTCTACATTCTCACCGGAGAGATTTATAATCTAAGCTTTTGATCATCGGGAATCATGGTCGTAATAGAGCAGTGCGAAACAAGAGTTTTCAACTTTCAAGAAGAAATGCCTAGTGACTTGTTGCTACAATTCTCGTTCGTTATGCCTTGGGGTTAGAAGAGGATTTGGACTGCATGCTTAACTCGTGATTGTCTCTTTAGACTCAGCTCTCCTCCCGACGATCCAGGTAACTAGTTGTTATCTTAGAACCATAGTGATTAGGGTATTATTCGATATTAGATTACTACGCTAGGAATTATTTAAAATACTTTTTGAATGAAATTTTTGACTAAATTTGACATGAATATACTTGATACATGCTATGTTAATACTGTGTAGAGAAAAATAATTTTCACATGATTTTTAGCATTTATTTGATTAAATTGGTGTTTTGTGTGTTTTTGGCTAAATTGCATAATAATTATGGAACGACTGACAAAATTGATGAAATTATTTTTCTTAGATCATGTTACATGCTTAGTATGTAATTCATGCCTTAGAATAATTTTTTTTTACTGTTTACTATTTTATTTAATTGATATATCTGTTTCTGTAATTTCAGTTCTGTCAGTATATTAATTATGAAAATTATTTGTAAAGGTAGAAAAATTAATTTCTTTGAATATTATGTATATCCGTGAGTTTTTACATGTTATGTAAATTTTTGGTAATTTTTGGGCGTCTGTTTATATTTTAAATTATTACAATGGCTTATTTGAGGAATCTGTATATTAACTGTTAAAAATACTTTTGGAGTCCAAAAATTATAAATAAAAATTTTATCATGTCAGTAAAGCCATTAGGGTCGTATGATAATTTTTGTATGATTTTACTGCTCGAAATTATCAGTTTAATAATTATTATGGTGTTTTTGTTGTGAAACTGAGGATACACTTTTAAATTATTTGAGGACTTGTAAATCAGAAATAATTCATAATTTAATATATTCTGGGTTGCTGATTTTCAGTAGTATACAGTATGTATCATTGGGTAACCATATGTTTATGTTTGATTTATGAAAGGAAATGATTAATTGTTACTACTCTTTTAATGAATATGATTTAGAGTTAATTGGTGATGTAATTTTGATTGAATTGTGGTTGCTGTAAAAACCAGTATATTATCATTGATGATGTTTGGAGATGTTCAAGTGTTATTATGAGAGATATTTGTTGAAAATTTATAAGTGATTTATTTTGAGGAATTATGAAGAACTGTTTTGATGAATTGTGGGTATAAGGCCGGGTGGCATCCCTTTTTGATGAATATTTTGATGAATGATACTTGGATTGTATGCATGATTGTATTTTGAGATAAGAATATCCGGTGGGATAAATGTAGTCCCCGGTGAAGAACATGCCAACCACCTGGTTTGCGAACTAGGGGGTACACCTGGGTTAATTGTTGTCGTCCGAGAGTCAGGGAGTTCTGCGTGTTCTACCCTGCATCGGGAGTTTGGCCATTCTTAGACACAGGCAGTGGGGAACGTAAGCCCATAGACTGACCTGGAGATTGCGATCTGACAAACCTTAGGAAGTGATTTGCAAATCACTGGCGTTCGATTTCTGACTCAAAAACTTGTTGAATTCTTGATTTATTATTATTATTATATATTAGAATTATGTCACTCACTCTATCATGTTTACTTATTGTTGATGATCACTTGTTTCATCTATGAGCTTTATGATTTCTATGTGCATGCTATTGATGTAATGATTGCATGTTATTCCTTTCTTAATAATCTACTTCTGAATTGTACTTTGATTGCTTTTTGTTCTGGGAGAACTGCTAGTTACTCCCCACTGATTGTGGATATTTGTTGTATATTTTGCAAGTTTTGTTGATGGGGATTTTCTTTGATTTTGGGCTCGGGTTGAGATGCGAGAAATAATTTATTAGGGGTTTTAGTTCTAGACTTCTCTTTAGTTTGAGATAGTTTTCTCATTTTGATTTTTAATCTAAGTAATTAATTTACTTATAGTATTTACTTATGTTTGTTTTTATCACTTAGTTATTTAAACACTATTCTTGTAGTAGTGACATTCCCAGAAGACGATGTTTCCGCCATCGTCCTATTAAATATATTATTATTTCTTTCTTTTCCGCCTTTGAAATTCTGGGGTGTTACACATATTATATTGGGTCATATAAGGAAATAGATAGCTAGGGGTTAATTAGACTACTTAAAGGGTTAATAGGTTACTTAAATGTAATGACTAATGGAGTTAGACCTCCATTAGTAGTAAGGGTATGATGTCTTATTTGTATAAAAGTCGGGGTTATTTGGTGAATATCCAAAAGTCTTGCGGTATATGGTGAATTTCATGAAAAGTCGGAGGCAATTGGTCAATAGTAGAAAAATGATAATTTGTGTCTGCTTATTTGTGTCGCATGCAATAAGAACTGACGCAAGTGGTCAGGAGCAGACTATTTGCGTCGCATTATCATCAACGTCTAACGCAAAAACCTACAACAAATGAATGGCAAGAGGATTTGCGTCGCGTGAGCCTACCCATCCGACGCGCATGAGTAAGAAGATTTGCATCGAACGCGCCTATTGTGCGATGCAAATCCTTATATCAGGCTATTTGTGTCGGACATATATGCGCATCCGACGCAGATGAATATAGCAGTTGGGGAGGATAAGAATTAGCAAAATAAAAAAAAAATTGAAAAAGTGCGTCCTATATAACGGATGTCCGACGCATATAACATTACAATATATAACACCCACTTTTTTCTCAGTCTTCTCTCTCTTCTATCTTTAAGATCTCCTCAATCTCTCTCACCATTCTTTCAGTCGCACTGCTGCTATCTAACCTTCATCTACTACACACTCATCGTTATTCTCTCTCTCCTCCTCTTCGCCGCCATCGCCGTCTGCATCTTCTACCTTGAACACCGCCGCCGCAACGGATCTCACTCTTCAACCTCTTCGCCGCCGCAAGCCCGTGCACTAGTAGAATAAATGCTTATTGATGCGGTCATTAAGTGGCATATTGCGGCGGTTTTGGCCGCGCAACAATTAAGGGCGCAGCAATAGGTAATTAACCTATTGCTGCGGTTTTTTACCGCAGCAAAAGGTCAATCTATTGGTGCGGTTTCTACCCTAAACCGCAGCAACATGTATTTTTTTAATATTAAAAATACAGGTCTATTGCTGCGGTTTCTTCCCAAAACCGCAGCAATAGAAGCAGGGCAGGTAAAAGAAAATTCATTTCTCAAGGCGTAAATTTTTTGTAGTTATAGTACAATTATAATATGTTACATAGCTACAACAATCCACTGTTACAAACACCCAATACAAAAGAGACAAAACAAAGAAAAACAAGCGAAAAAAAGAAACTAAATATGAGAAAAACAAACTAAAAAATTAAAAAACTGAAATGAAAAGACATAGAAACAAAATAAAACTAAAACGTAAGAAACTAAAATATTAAGTAACTAAAATGAAAAAACTAAGAAACTGAAATGAAAAAACAAAGAAACAAATTCAAAAAAAAATTAAGAAAAACTAAACGACGTGAATGAGAGCACTCTACTCGCCGCCTACTCCACTCCTTACCACTAAACGACGAAGCCTCAACCTCAGCCTTGGCAAGGCTGCCCCATTTTCTTCAACAAATCTACACCAAAATCCACCAAAAACTCACAAGTCAAGTATTCAATCACCAACAACAATCACGTAAATTTCTTCTCATTGAAATTCAAAATCGATCAACAGATCTGGAGAAATGAGCATCGCGTGGTTGAAACTCACAAGTCAAAGATCAAATGAAGATTCTTCGCATTTTCGATCGAAAATAAGCGAAGAGAAATGAGCTTACATTGAGGAGAGAGAAAAAAGAGCATTGCGTGGTTGAACGACGAGATCTAGAGACAATGAGCATCGCGTGAACAGACGGGAAACGTGCGCCGGAGCGACTGAATTTCGACTGTGAACGGATGAGTGATGAGCTTTGTGTGAACGGACGAGCGACGTGCGCTGGAGCGACTGAATTTCGAGCGTGAGAAGACGAAGCGAAGAGAAGAAGGAGACCAAGTGTGAGGAGAGAGAGAGAGCGGCGTCTAAGAGAAGTAAAAGGAAACCTAGTTGGGCCCCTTTTGTTTATAATTTTAAAAGTCTATTACTACGGTTTTACGTAAAAACCGCAGCAATAGTTCAAATATTATTTTTTTTAATATTATTTAAATATATTGTTGCGGTTCTTGACAGAAACCGCAGCAATATGTCTGGTCAAATAGTCAACTTTTTTCAAAAAATTTCTCGTTGAAACCATATTGTTGTTGTTTTCGGCCGAAACAGCAGCAATATGGTTATTTTATATTTTACCTTTTCTTTTACGTGATATATTGGTGCGTATGGGTAAAACCGCAGCATAAGCAATTATTCTACTAGTGGTGGTTCTTTCCTCTCTCTTTAGCCGTGTGTTGGTGGTCAGTCTAATGGCAACTTCATGAAGTCCTTCGTTTTCGCTGTTAACTTCAAGTTCCAGGTTTGCTGAATTACTTTGAGTTTCTTTTTTTTTATTAAAAAAAGTAGTGAAATTGTGCGAAATTGGCTGTTTTATTGATCTTCTGAAAATCTGACATTATTATTATTGCGATTTTAGCCCTTTTCTCATGATGATGCCTACTCCTCTTCTCCAGAACCTTTCTTCCGGTATTTTTTCAGATCTACTTTCTTTCATTTCTCTATTATTTTTTGGTAAAAAAATGTTTTTGCTGATTTTATATTTTCGATTGTATGAAGATCGAAACTCGGACATGTGTCGGCCATCTGTAAATTGGGGTTTCATCTAGGGTTTGAAACTTTGAAACTGTAAAAATTAATTATGGAATTATATATTAGTCGTTGATTTTTCTTTGGTTTGCGTTATGTATTTGAATTCAAATTATGTATTTTTTTTATGATGTGAAACTGATTTACAGGAAGATCTGTTGAGTTTTTGTTGTCAGTTGAGTTTCTATTTTTTTTAACAAAACTGACCCATTTGCGTCGGATATGACATTCAATCCGACACAAATCCCCCCTTTTTTAATAAATAATGACCCATCTGCGTCGCATGTTACTCTGAGACCGACGCAAATCAGAATCATTTGCGTCACATATTGCTCGTTGTCCGACGCAAATCCTTTCATTTGCGTCATATCTTCTACTAAGTCCGACGCAGATGACTGATGTATGCTTGCTTGGCGAGGCGTCATGTGTGTCGAACATGGAGTTCTGTCCGATGCAAATATTTATGCATCTGCGTCGTGTCCGAATCCGACGCAGATCATGTCTCCCGAATTTGTGTCGAGACCTGTGGCGTCGGACCGATGTCTGACGCAAATGGTGGTCCCAGGTTCGACGCAAATCGATGATTTGGTACTAGTGGATGCCGTAAATTCAGTGTACGTCCACCTCACTTTGTTCTCTAAAAGAGTCACTTTATGAGTTAAAAGGATCACATCTAGATAAGGGGTCACCTCGTGTCTCAAAGGGGTTACCTGTACCATAACTGACCCCTTTATAACAGTAAGTTACCCACATCTTACCATAAATTATTATAAAACTGTCTTATATGAGACTTATGGAATTTATAATCCAAACATTATTTTCATACCAATTTGAATGTGAGCCCTCACATTTATTTGCCAAATCAAACTCTCATGTCATATACTTTTGCTGGTCTTCTACACTTTTCTTACCTTTTTTTCATACTTTGGTTCTCTATCTCTCTTTTTTTTCATTTTTTGATTGGTCATAGTGAAAACTAAAAAGCGAAGTGCGAAACTTAATATAAACAGAGATAATAATATGCTCCCTGCGTTCCTTATTGATGTTCCTACTTATAATCTTGACACTATTTATAATTGCATAGAATCTTCTAAATTTTTCCCTATATATATAAGAAAAGTATTGGTCATATTTTTGATTTGATTTGATTTGTCTCAACGACTATTTTAATAATATCATATTTTTGTAATTTTTATTAATACGTAATTACATATATTAATATTCAAATATGTGCATTGGCAAATGTGCAAGTTAAATTAGGAACATCAATACGGAACGGAGTGAGTAATTCCATTCATTCCACTTGGTTGCAACACGTTGTTTATCTGGAATTTTCAAATTTTATTTTCATATGCAATCCATATTTCAATTACTTGTTAATTATCCATTATATTACCAATACCAATTCGTAAATTGTAATTTTCATAATCAAATCAACTTTTGTTAAGTAAATTTTGATGTAATGTACTTCCTCCGTAATAGAATGAATGCAACAATTGAATATTTTATACCTTGCAAATAATACCTAATTGTTGCATTCTTTCTGTTACGGAAGAAGTACAATGTATAATGAAGAAGTTAAAAAAAAAAGTTTTTTTTAAAGACATTTTGTTGAACTTTTTTTAAACCTTGGCAATCAATAATGATGGGGTAGCACGGTTAAATCATGGGCTAGCCCGGTGCCGTATGAACCTAAACATCCGTACTTGGGCTGTACCTGGATAAGCCAGAGCCAAATTGATTCGGATCATTGGGATCTTTAGTTTGACCTCGCTATGTACAGGAAGCTCGGGTTGGTATGGGGTAGTCCTCAATCTTGTGGGCCAAACTTACTTCTATTGAATCATAATTCAATTGCTCTTACTTGTTTTTTTTTTTATAAGTAATTGAAAGTATATATTAACACCAAAACTCATTTACAACCTAAATCCAATCAAGGGGATAGCCAACTAACTAGGTTGGACCCCTCCCCCCAAGACAAGCAAGAAGCGAATCAAATTTAGTTTTCCTGCTTTTAGCAATCCATCTTAGCAGTCTGTTAATATCCTCCAAAGGAGTCTCCATTTCCATCCACCCTTTAATCATATTCAGAATCTGCTTTTTATAGCAGCATTGAAACAAAATATGATCCTGAGTCTCAGGCATCACTCCACAAAGCCAACAATCAGAAGGAACACTACTATCATATATAGCTATTCTATATGTTGTATAGAGTCTTCCTCTCATAGCCAACCAACTTATGAACTTATGCTTTGGGACACTCATTCTATTCCAAACATATGCATCCCAATGAACATGATCTCTAGGTTCATCCATTTTATGGTTGTAGGCGTGTTTTTAATTTCGCCTACGTGGTGTGAGCGCGTATTAGATTTGACTACTCCATTCTAAAGGTTTTATTGAATATATGTTCTTTTAAAAAGAAGTCGCCAACAATTCTTTTTAGGAAAAATCATAAACCTCATTGAATATGGGAAACCGTAGGGACAAATTGTGTGACTTATCCAATGTAGATTTCACCGTCTAGACTCCATAGATGGTCAAAATGAACCAAACATTGAGTACGGGGGTGAGGGTACAAATATGGTCATAATGAACCACACTCGCCCATTGCTGGCCTCTACTAAATATCGATTCACACTAAATTTTATGCCAAAGAATAATCATATAAAATTTTAATACACCCTAAAAATATTTAGTCTAGGTTGGTTTAGGAAATACATAAAATACTATTTTTTTAGTGACAATTTATTTTGCAATCAATATTACAAGGTACCTAGCAGTTTGTCCAAATTATCTGAATTAGTTAGAACAATTCTTTAGGTCTTGTTTAGCAAAAATAACATGCGGGTGATAAAAGCAATAAATCTGGACAATCATATAATATGAATAGAATAATCATGCAAGCATATAATAATACATAGATATGAATAATAATAATATGAATATAAAACAAAGTATAGAAAAGGGATTAGAATATACAGTAAAACGGTTATTAATTAAAGATCTACATCATGAATAAATTGTTAGTAACTTCCAGGCAATAAATATAATTGAATTATTAAAGGATCCTCACGAATTATACCTATGCAGCTTAGGTTGAATAGCGCAACGATCTTTAGGCGGAGCAATCGTGGAACCACGACCGTAGTATGACCAGAAACTGGAAAAGTAATTGAAGTATTTGTGTTTGAGTGTTCGTAATTTAATTTTTAAGTATTTGATAGTTTTTTTTGTCATCGTGAAATAATAAATCGAAAAAACTGTCCGTAATTCGGGAAATCACAAGTATTTATAGGAAAAAGGAGTGTGCGCCTCACGCACCAACCTGCGCCAAGTGCAGGCCTACGTGTCAAGCGCACGTCCACGCGTCAGGCGCACATTGGTGTGCCTGAGGCGGCCAGCCCAATCAAGGTTGCACACTTGTATACGCGTGTTTAAAAAAAGAAACTTGCGTCTCACACAGGATCTGCGCCAGGCGCATGACTATTTGTGAGTCACAAGTCCACGTGTCAGGTGCTCATTGGCGCGCCTGACGTGGTCTGGCCAATGTGCTGGACGCACGTGGTGCCCTGAGCGCGGCCGTCGCGTCCAGCGCATATTCTAGTTTTTTATTAAACGCGTGTTTTGAAGATACTTTTCTATCCCTAAAATCCTAAAATTGAATTTTACGGAATAAAAATCTAATTTATGTTTAAAGATAATAAAAATATTTATTAAAATAATAAATATTTAATTGGGCCCTTAAAACACTTTAAGTGGACTCAAAATATTTTATGGGCTTAAAATACAATTAATCATCATGAATAATTAATTGGGCTTTAGAATATCATTTCGAAACACAATTTTGGATTGGTTATTCGGATTGCTCTTCCGCTAGGTCGCACCAACTAATATTGCGGAATGTTTCATCATTGGACCCTTAAATGGGGAGACACGATTATGCGTCTACAGAAGCCCCCACTTTGACTGAGGTCAGGAAACCGAAAGTCAAAGTATACGGTGTCGGGACATAGAACGATTCTAAACGCTCTGCAGTTTAGAACTGATCTATGTACGTCGGTCTCTGCAAAACAAAGTTAGTATGGAGGACAATAACTACAAGCAATCTGATTACCTGCAGAAGAAGATGTTCGCAGATAGGTGCAAACAACTCACATAATAATGCACATGCTGATGCAAAAATGCAAACTTAGACTCTTTAAGGATGCATGAGACGCTATGCAAGGATTAAGGTTATGCAAAGCTAAGAGATGACACGTCATGCAAGGTCACGATTATTCAAGACTAGAATGTATGAAATGCAATGCAAGCTTAGGGTTTTGCAAGGCTAGGAGAATTGTATATGTAGAATGATGGAATGATCAGAAATAGAATGATTTTCGGAAACTATTTTTAGTAAATAATCGGGGTCCGTAAACGAGATCCACAAATTACAACTCTTCAGGAGTTTGATTTGGAGGAACCACTACATATATAGGAAGCCCCCAGTTCGGGTGAGCTTGCCTTGAGTTAGGTATTTCGAGCCTTGATTGAAATGTAGTTGATCTGTCTTGAGCATTCAAAGTTCTTCGTTGGGGATTCTTCTTTGGGGAGTGATTTTGGCAAAGCCATGTATCGCCAAAAACCATGGAATTGCCAAAGAGTCCTTCAGGGACAAGGAGAGCTTGGATTGAAAAATAAAAAAAGGTTTAAATTTATGACTCAAATAGATATAGGTGGGAAAAGGCTTTGACGTAGCTAGGTTCAAACTCGAGTCTATGTCGGGATCTAGAAAGAGTATGCTCCTAAATTCTAGAAAGTCAAATCATGAGACCTTGATCAATTTTTAAGCGATCGGACCTCGAGATGAGGATTCCTACGTATCCTTGCGGAATCAGACCATTCGTAATTCTGGATCTGGTTTTTTTTTTTTACATTTTCTTTTTTTTTTTGTCCCCTAACTTTTGCTTAGGCCACCCTTTCTGGTTTTCAACCTAGCGGGCTTGGACATACCTTGAATAAGGAGTTAGGGTTGATGAAAGATTGAAAGGTTTAAGGCTTAAGGCTTTGATGAAGGTTTAATTGAATGGGCTAAGGTAAGGATTATGGATTTGGATTATATGGGTTTTAAAGGTTTTGATGGATCGAAGAGCTCTGAATAAAGGGTAGAACTTGTGTGCAAGCCCCCTAGCTTGACTTTTCTTTATGCCTTTGGCTTTTTCTTTTTTTGTACTTTTTTCCTTTTGTCATGTGCGTTTTCTTTTTGCTTTTGCTCTTTTTTTTCGCACTTTGAATTTATTCGCTTTTTTTTTTTGCCTGCCATTGATTTTTTTTTTATGTAGTAAGGCTTGCACACAAGTTATTGGTTTAGGGTCTTGGAAGGTTTGAAGGATATTTGTGGAGCTTTGACTTGAAGGGTTATCTGGCTAGTGGAGATGATGTTTTATGGATGATGGAGGAAAGAGGAAAGAGAGGATAAACTCCTAATCTAAAGTATTGTCCTTTTTCATGTTTCTTTATTTTTTTTATTTTTTTATATTTCAGATATCTTTTTATTATTATTATTGGTCAAGTTCATTAGGTGATTTAAGTTTCATCATTGAACTAGAAGCATAAATAAAATGATGGAAGGTCAATGAAAATGAAAATGCAATTATTTTATTAATTAGAAATAAATAGAACAAGGCTGGTATGAAATAAAGTTCTAAATGACATAGACTCGACAAGAAAGGAAATTAAGGAGCTAAGGGAGGGACTCTCTGACTCAACCTAGAAAATTAGTGTTAAATGACCATGCCCCGGCATTACTTAGGCACTGCCCAAGGGGTTACCGCTATTGCCGACTTTTGCTGCAGGCGGAATTGACAATCTACTGTCTTCAACCATATCCTATAGAGCATGCATCAAAGTCCAACAGTACGATGTCATATGCCCATTTCCTTGATGGTACTTGCAGTAGGCATTAGGATTCCATTTAATGGATCTTTTCTCAGGAGCAGGGTCTGGAGTAGGGGCAAGAGGCTGAAGTGCTCCTTTTGCATGGAGCCTAGTGAAGGCTTCTTCTAGAGTCCCGCCCAATTGAGTGAATATATGAGGTCCTTGATAACCTCTCTTATCAGTAGTTAGGGCATTGATGTAGTTGCTTTTAGAGCTAGAAGGGTTGTTATTACTCTTCTTGAAAGAGTCGTTATTGTTGGAACCCTTGCTCTTGTTGGCTTGTACCTCTTCTTCAATCAGCAGGCCTACCTTATAGAGCTTCGTGAAAGACTCTAGGAAAAATCGATGAGAATACCCCCAACTTTGGAGCGTCTTCTTTTAATACCCCCAACTACGGGTTATTTTTAAATACCCGCAATTATTGGGGATGTCCGCTAAAAATACTCCTTTTACCTGCTTTCACCGGAAGAACTGGTAAATACTTACACGTCCTTTACTTGTGATCCATGTTTGCCTCGTTAATTCTGCCCCACCCTCTGCTCATCTCTCTCCTCATCTCTCTCCTCATCTCTTTCTTCCTTCTTCAATGGCGTCCAACATCACCCTTCCCACACCCCAGCATGGACATATCAATACAAATTCAAGTCCAATACTATTGATTCATCCAAAATAACGTGCAATAAAAATCAAGCATAGAATAATCAAAATTATGAACTTCAAAAGCACGGAAATTTCACAACGAATTCAAGTCCAACACTATCGATTCATCCGAAATAATATGTAATTCGACGCCATTTCTGAGCTTCGTAATTCGACCTGTAATTTAATTTTGTCTGCCATAAATATTCAAAAAATGAAAAACAAATGAAAAGTGAGGTGGACTGGAGGAGAGAGAAAATTCAAAAGAAAGAAAGAATTTTACATTTACAATTTTTAGTTCAGAATTTCGCCTACTATTTTTCCTTCGTCCCCCACATTCCAGCTTAAAGTTCTTTGCTTTTCCATACTTCTATCACTAATCATCAAAATCTATGATTATAGTGATCAAATACACCCGAAAATCTTATGGCTAATCTATTTCTTCCACATCTCCTTTTCCTTAGAAATAGTCTTAGCAATTCTTGCAAAATCAGCAAACTTTTTTCTAGGATTAGTATTAGAACCTCAATTTAATGAACCACTTTTATCAACTTCTCTCCAAGATTTATGGGATAAAAGATGGAATCTCATGGTAACAAGCATACTCAGGCCTATTGTATAACTACCCACACTGGATCTTTTCAACAAAATCGTCGGCCGTAAAACGGCGCTGCTGCCTGCAGTAATGGCGACATTTCTAGTTTCAGCAATTATGCACGAGCTAATTTTCTACTACATTTGGCGAGAATCTCCTACTTTTGAGGTGACGTGGTTCTTTCTCCTCCATGGATTTTGCCTATGTGTCGAGATCTCATTTAAGAAGTTTGGAATAGAGAGAAAATGGTGGGTCCCTCCAAGGTGGTTATCGAGTTTTGCAACGGCGTTGTTTGATCACTATAAATTATAGATTTTGATGATTAGTGATAGAAGGGGAGCGGCCGGGGAAATCGAAGGGGAGGGGGAGGGGTAGGGGTGGTAGTGGGGTTGAGGGAAGGTGGCGGTAGATGGTGGGGGGGGGGTGAGGGAAGGTGGCGGCGGGTGGTGGGGGGTGGGGGTGGGGGTGGGGGTGGGGAGTGGGAGTTTTGGTTTACAAAAGCTAATAGAGAAAATAAAAGAGAAATAAAAATAATAAAATTACCTTGCTAACAAGTTACAGGTCATATGGGTGCAATTTTGGCTGACCTCCCTAATAGTTGGGGGCATTTAAAAATAACTCATAGTTGAGGGTATTAAAAGCGAACGGGCCAAAGTTGGGGGTATTCTGATCTATTTTTCCAAGACTGTATGGGTTGGAATTTAATATGATCCCCATACTTAGGCTGCAGGTTACGAATCACCAGTCGGACTTGATCCTCTTGAGATGGCCTGTTAGTCATTTGTGCAGCTTTTTCCCTCCATCTATTAAGGAAAGTGACGACATCTTTGTTGGAGTTCTGTTTGGTTAACTCCAAATCACAAAGGCTAACGGGAAGTTGAGTATTGTATATGTATTGTTTGTGGAATTCTTCTCTGATATAGTCCCAGTCATTTAGCTTGGTCTTATTTAATAACCTGAACCACTTGGATGGATGTTCATCCAAGGTTAAGGGAAAGACATAAGAAAACAGGTCTTTGCTGATGCCCTTGAGAGCCATAGATATGGAGAAAGCTCTCAAATGATCATCTGGGTCTTCGACCCCCTTGAATTTGGGGAGGTCACCCAATGTTATCTTTTTAGGGATTTTTCCCTCAATTCAGGATCAATGATTTCATGGCCATGAGCCTGACTCTCGAGTGCAGGAATTGACTGGATCAATTGCTCAAGTTTTTCAAACCTCAGTTCTATCTCGGTCTTGATAGGAGATGGTGGTGGCGGTAGAGTGTCATCCTGCTCTTCTTCCTCAGTTAGTTTCTCTCTCAGTGCCTTAATCTCTTTGTCTTATTCCGCAAGACGAGAGTTCATCAGTTGAAGTGGGGCCATAATGGCACTGAGCTGTTCATTAGCGTCCCCCATTTCAGTCAGAAGAGCCGGAGGATTCTCTGAAAAGGTGAGGATGCGTTTAACGAGTCTTGGAGTAGGTTGACCTTGTATCCTTTATGTCGGGCATTCCCAAGTTATAATCTCATGACCTGTCCTGAACAGCAATCGAATGGACCTCGTAAATTTTAAGAAATGATGCTTTCAAAATGAGAAATGGAAATGAGGGATGGAGATATGGAAATGGAGATGAGAGATGAGAAATGAAAATGAAAGTGGAAATGGAAATGGGAAATGAGTAGAAATGGCTATGATTATGGTTATGATGGCGATATGGGCCTAACTATATGCATATGCAGATATGGACTGGACTGGACTATGCAAGCATACTATACTAGACTTTGCAAACAAACTAGACTCAAAAGGATTGCCTATGCTAGCTTTGCTAGACTTAGGGAGGAATTGGCTTCGCCAGACTTGATGATTTGTGGTTGCTATAGTTATAAAGTAGGAATAGCTTCGCTAGACTCGGAGGGTGCCTTTATGGTCTTAGGGGTGACTAGCTTCACTAGGTCTAAATGGTGACATTATGGTCTTAAAGGGTGACTAGCTTTGTTAGGTCAGTGGGTGCCGTTATGGTCTTAAGGATGACTAGCTTCACTAGGTCAAAAGGTGTTGTTATGGTCTTAAGGATGACTAGCTTCGCTAGATCAAAGGGAGCCGTCATGATCTTAAGGATGACTAGCTTTGCTAGGTCAAAGGGCGTCGTTATGGTCTTAAGGTATGACTAGCTTCGCTAGGTCAAAGGATGTCGTTATGGTCTTAAGGATGACTAACTTCGCTAGGTCAAAGGGTGTCGTTATGGTCTTAAGGATGACTAACTTCGCTAGGTCAAAGGGTGTTGTTATGGTCTTAAGGATGACTAGCTTCGCTAGGTCAAAGGGTGCCGTTATGGTATTAAGGATGACTAGTTTCGCTAGGTCAAAGGGTGTTGTTATGGTCTTTAAGGGATGCTAGCTTCGCTAGACTTAATGGTTTGGACTTCATCCTATACGGGTTTTGAAATGGACTAGATTAGACTTAGGAAATGAGATGGGCCTTATATGGACCTAATTTTGGACTTGGTCCTATACTGGTTTGATGTTAGACTTAGAGATGCACATGGGCTTGACGTCAAAAATGGACTAGGATTGGATTTAGATTGGAATGGACTCAGATTAGACTTGGATTTAGCTTGATATAGACTAGGGCTCACATAAAGATGCAAATGGGCCTAGATTTTGACATGAACTATACATATATGGGCCTAAGATGGACTCTAATGCTAGTAGGCCTAAAATGAATGCATGGACTCAAAATTTAGATGGACCTAATATGAATGCAAATTGGAATCTAATGCATATAGGCCTAGATTGAATGCAAATGGATTGAATGGAGTTATTTGGATTGGATTGAAGGTGCCTGGATTGGGTTTAGAATTTTCAAAATTCATTTTTGAAGGAACCCCTTGTTTTTATCTTTTGTTAGGAAAAGATGATGGATTAATTTTGAAAAATATTTTTTTATTGAATAGGTGGTATGATGATGTTTAGTAAATGCTTTTGAAATAGAGCATAATAGAAGAGGTGTAGGATTGATTTTGAAAACAAAAAGTAAGCTTTTGAAATTGTTGAATATGGTAAGGTAAGATTGATACGGAAGATTTGTTGAACAGCAGGGAGAAGGTAGACATGCATGACAATTCTAACTCTACCATGACCGTTTTTCTAGATGCACTTTTTTAGGACAGACTCGACCTTGCATGAAAAGACTGACCCTTTTTTTGGATTAGGTGAGACCCTTAGAATGACCATGATTCTACGCACATGCAAACAGACGAACAAAAGACTTAACATACGATCGACCACCACAACGACTAAGTCGACGAAAAGCATACGATGCACAGACTGCGTGCCGCGCAGCATTACTGCACGCGGTGTACAGCCGTGAGTCTGGCGCGGGACTGGTGCGCCAGGCGCAACTTAATGCGCTTGGCGCACTACTCCCCGACATGTTTTTTCGGGGATTTAGGCGACGTTTTGGTCAATTGACGATTTTTTTTTTTGTTATTTAGACGCGATTTTATACGCAACAAATAACAACGATTTTGACAAAATAATAGCAGGCAGAAAATGCAATCACAAGCAAATGTCATATAACATGGATGCAAAAATTCCAACCTAAAGTCTAGTTCTATGTTCAACTATGGTCGGGTTTAGGTTAAGGCTGAAAAGGGTCCATGACTAAGAGATTGATCCCACGCTTCATACCCTTGCTTAAAAAGGTGGCCACGTGTAAGATGTACTCCAGTTCTCAAGTCAGGAACAAGAGAACAATGTCATGGTTGGGTAGGTTTGCTTATAACTAAGATCCAACACTATCGCTCAGGAAGCTTTTTGGAAGAACAAAGCGCAAACCCCCGGGGGTGACCTCACACATAGAACATGTGCAAATGAAGCAAGGTAGATTGTCCTTATGGTGGCTGAACAATAGCCATGCATATGCAAAACAATATATTATTCAAAGGCATAAAAGGAGAATGAATCGTATTTTTCAAGTTTCACCCACTCATTTAAAAAAAAATATTTTTTTAAAAATCCTCCCCAGTTGAGTCTCCAAATTGTAGGCGTGTTTTAATTTCGCCTACGCGGTGTGAGCGTGTATTAGATTTGATTACTCCATTGTAAAGGTTTTATTGAAGATATGTTTTTTTTTAAAGAAGTCGCCAACAATTCTTTTTAGGAAGAATCATAAACCTAATTGGATATGGGAAATCGTAGGGACAAATTGTGGGACTTATCCAATGTAGATTTCCCCGTCTAGACTCCATAGATGGACAAAATGAACCAAAGATTGAGTTCGGGGGTGATGGTATAAATATGGTCATAATGAACCACATTCGCCTATTGCTGGCCTCTACTAAATATCGATTCACAACAAATTTTTTGCCAAAGAATAATCATATAATATTTTAATACACCCTAAAAATATTTAGTCTAGGTTGGTTCAGGAAACACATAAAAGACTATTTTTTTAGTGATAAGTTATTATGCAATCAATATTACAAGGTACCTAGCAGTTTGTCCAAAGAATAATTCTTTAGGTCTTGTTTAGCAAAAATAACATGTGGGTGATAAAAGCAATAAATCATGTTAATAATATAATATGAATAGAATAATAGATTTTTTAACTACAATAATATAAACTTTTGCCCGTTCTCTCGCAATAATACAAACTTTTGATTATTTTTTAATAATACAAACTTTACATCAAAATTCCTCCAGTAGGACAATACCGGTTGTTAACTTGTTGTACGAGGTAATTAGCTGAGGTGGTTCAGGTGGGTGGGGGGTTGGGGGAGGAGGGACAAAGAAGAAAGATCATTTTGTAATTTTTTTTGACTTGTTTTACCGGTTACAAATCAACTTGACCTACTGGAGGAATTTTGATCAAAAGTTTGTATTATTAAAAAATAATCAAAAGTTTGTATTATTGCGAGAGAACGGGCAAAAGTTTGTATTATTCTTGTTAAAAAATCCTAGAATAATCAGGCAAGCATATAATAATACATAAGTATGAATAATAATAACATGAATATAAAATAAAGTACTGAAAAGGGATTAGAATATACAGTAGAACGGTTATTAATTAAGAATCTACATCATGAATAAATTGTTAGTAACTTCCAGGCAATAAATATAATTGAATTATTCAAGGATCCTCATGAATTATACCTATGCGGCTTAGGTTGAAGAGCGCAACGGTCTTTAGGCGGAGCAATTGTGGAACCAAGAATGTAGTATGATAACACTAGTAGAATAATTGCTTATTGCTGCGGTCATTAAGTGGCCTATTGCGGCGGTTTTGACTGCGAAGTAATTAAGGGCGCAGCAATAGGTAAATTACCTATTGTTGTGGTTTTTGACCACAATAATAGGCTAAGCTATAGCTGTGGTTCCTAACAAAAACCGCGGCACACTACTACATTTTTAATCAAAGGCAATGGCTAAAATTAGCTAATGCGACGATCATTTTTTATACCGTTGCAGTAGGAGCATCTATTGCAACGGTTCATGTCAATTTAGGTTCGTGAATTGAGCTATTGCAACGGCTTTACAATGACCGTTGCATGAGATAGATCTATAGCAACGGTTTAATAAGGGTCGTTGCATTAGGTGAAATTACAACAGCATTTTAATATGGGTCGTTGCAGTAGACATTAGTTTTGGCAACGAGCGCTAAATTCCCGCAATTCTCTCTTTCCCTCTATTTTTTTTTCACGAAATTTTCGAACCTTTACAAAATCTTTTAGAGTGATCAACGCAATTCCTAACTTTTCCTAAAACAAGGGAGAAAAGAGACCCATACACAGAGAACAACTGATCGAACAAAAACCCTAAGAGTTCACGAAAAATTCCAAACTCCCAAATCTTTCAACTGCTGGGAGGAAGAGGAAGAATTCACAAAATTTCTTTCAATATTATTCCAGAATTCTTCGAGAATTTACGAATATCTGCACAATTCAAGTCTTAAACGCAGCAAATAGGCGAAATTCTTCAAGAAAACCGAAGCAAAGAGGCGAAATTCGGATTATCAATCGATCTTCAAAAGGTATGTTCTTTAATTCCAATTTTTATGCGAGTTTTAGTGCCCGTGAGTCATGGGATTTCTCGGAATTATGCATAGCAGAGGCGAAATTTTGATTACTGCAGTTAATTGAAACTTATATTGGCCTAAATTATATTGGAATTAAAACTTGAAAATATTGAAAATATATAGTTGAAATTCGGATTACTGCACTTAATTGAAACTTGTATTGGAATTAATCAAGAAATTAGGAGTACCCCTACTAGGATGGGGCTTAGCTGTCGGGTTGTTGTTGTGGAGACTTTGTGTGGGGTGTGTGGAGCTGCGCATGAGGTGGGAATTCACGCCCTTCATCTGTGCGGCCTGACGAAGGGAGTTTGAGAGTTCAGCGGGATCGAGAAAATGATAAAATGAGCATTTGATTGCATACCCGAAAAACTGATTTGAAACCAGTTCCCTTTTGTCCAATATAATGTAGCCGGCAGAAGAACCTTTTTTGGTAGAGTTCCCTACATCACAAAGAGCTCTTATATTCTCTGCATTAAATCCTATCTCATTATTAAGAATAGTAATTCCGGTATCTTGAAGGATGAAACTTAGGGCATGTTTGGTATAATTGTAACAAACGGAATGGAATGGTAATACCTAAGAGAGGGGAAAGGAAACAGTAAGCATTACTGTTATCCACTGTTTGGTTTAATAGAGAAACGAAATGGGTAAGGGTGTGAAGAGGAGGGAGAGATAGGTAGAAGGGAGAGATGTTTAAAAAGGGAGTTGGAAAGTGGCAGACAAGGAGGAGTTAGAATAGAGCAGGGTGATGGAATATGTTTTCGCTGTATTTTGAGCGATAACAAATGGACAATATTTATTTCCTTTAAGTAACGGAATCGGTTTTAGATTAGGCACACCAAACACTTTGTAATGGTAATGCTTTATTGAATCCGTTTCTAACCTGTGAAAATCTCATACCAAACATTACCTTAGAGTAGGTTCAACATTCGCAGGGTAAGCATTATCATCAGCATTCTGAACCTGTGAATTTAGAGATAAGAGAAATAGGAAGGTCAAATATGTTACAATTGGCAATTGGGAAAATCATCACATTCTTGCATGACAACATCCATTACAAGAACATTTGTTTTTCTCGCTGCTTCCACATAAATAGAGATGAGAGATAAACGAGTTGCAATTTTACTTGCACTTTAAAGGGGATCAAAGATATCTACTGTGAGTTATCTCAGTTTCTTAAAGTGGTTGGCGAGTAGAAAGGAGGGTAATATCATATGATAAATGTATTCAGTCGAAGTTCTGAAAGATGTGTTCTTGACTAAATCCACTCCTATTTTAGTGGGTGAAACGCTTTGGGAGCTGGTTTATTTTTATTGAATGTTCAAAGTTTATATTAACAATTTGTTTGAAAATTTGAGGATTTTTATAATTTTTTCAAATTGGATGCTGACTTAATGTTCAGTTTTGCAACATATCGTTAAGGAACAAAATAGATAACATAGATAAAAAGTGGTGGATGCTTCAAAGATGGAGTGTTGAATATGAAGAAGGAGTTGAGGAGTACATTAGTAAGGCTTTTGCTATTAAAGCACAAGGGAACCAGATTTGTTGTCCTTGCAATGTTTGTCATTATCGTTATTGGCAGTATAGAAATGTTGTTAGGAATCATATCATTGTTAATGGTTTTGTTTCAAGAACTGATAAGTTGTTAGACTTAGATATAAATATTGAAAAAGAACAGGATGTGACAGAAGAACATGATGCAATATTAGACATGAATGATGACATAGAGGGGTTGTTGCATGATACATTGAGAGAAGGGCCGAATGAAGATGCAAAGAAGTTTTATAAATTAATAGAAGAAGGTCAACAGGAATTATATCCATGTTGCAAGAAATTTTCCAAATTGTCCTTTCTTATTCATCTATTTATATACAAGTGTGACCACAAGTTGAGCAACGTAGCAATGTCGGCTTTGTTAGGAATATTTAGAGACACGCTACCCGATGCAAATTTGCCCAAGTCTTTTAATGAAGTAAAAAATGTTTTCAAAGTATTAGGGCTAGATTGTCAGAAGATTGATGCATGCCCTAATGATTGTATGTTGTATTGGGAGGAGCATGCAAATGCAACAAGCTGCTATGTTTGCAAGACTTCAAGGTGGAAAGTAACTGATAAAGAAAAGACTAATGGGAAGGATTATAAAATTCCTGCTAAAATTCTAAGGTATTTTCCAATTAAGAAAAGGTTGCAAAGGTTATTTATGTGTCCGGAAACTGCAAAGTACATGATATGGCATAAAAATAATGATTCAGAAGATGATATTTTAGAACATCCAAGGGATGGTGAAGCATGGAAAAAGTTTGATAAGAGATATCGAGACTTTGCCAAAGATGCTCGTAGTGTGAGGCTTGGGTTAGCTTCAGACGGGTTTAACCCATTCCACAATATGAGCATTGTACATAGTACATGGCCAGTGATATTGATCAATTATAACTTACCTCCGTGGTTGCTTACGAAGCCAGAATTTTTGATGTTAGCATTGCTTATTCCCGGTCCCTTATCCCCCGGAAATGATATTCATGTTTATTTGCAACCACTAATCAAGGATTTGAAAGAATTGTGGGAGGTTGGATTGGAAACTTACGACTCTTTAAGCAATCAAAGGTTTGATATGCGTGCAGCATTGATGTCTACCATCAGTGACTTTCCTGCTTATACAATGTTGTCTGGTTGGAGCACAAAAGGGAAACTTGCATACCCTGCTTGTCATTATGAAACTGAATCCTTGTTCTTCAACAAAAGCCACAAGCGTGGCATCTGTCATTCTTTCTCAAATTCAAGCGACTAATCCAGGAGTAGATCTTGTGATTCCTGATTTTTCAATTGGTACAATACCAAGGGATGCATCTAGAGATCAACATCCAACTAGTGACTCAAATGGGCAAGCTTCTAGTGGCCTACAACTGTTAGATCGTGAGGTACCGTTCTTAGGTCTTATTTCTCTATGATCATATTTATGAACTAAACCTATGGAATATGCTACAACCATGACTTTTCCCTGATTTTATTCGTCACATGGATTATCTGCTTTTTGGTATGTCTATTGAGTTTGCCTTCTGGTTTGTTGTTGAATAAGTTCTCACAATATTTTGGTTCACACAATATATAGTCTATTTGGGTAAAAAGTCAATATTTAGGGTCTGTTCTGTTCAACTTATTTTGTCTTATCTTATCTTATCGTATCTTATCTTATCTAATCTTATCTTATCTTATCTGATCTTATCTTATCTAATCTTATCTTATCTTATCTTATCTTATCTTATCTTATCTTATCTTATCTTATCCGATCTTATCTTATCTTATCTTATCTTATCTTATCTTATCTTATCTTATTTTATTCTGAAATGAGTGAACATAAGTTGAACAAAAACATCTTATTTATCTTATCTTATCTTATCTTATCTTATCTTATCTTATCTTATCTTATCTTATCTTATAAAATCTTATATAAGTTAAAATAAGTTGAACAGGACGGACCCTTAGTCTATTTTGGTTCACACATTATTTAGTCTGTAGTGATTCTCTTTGGTTGATATCACGAATATCTGAATTCTTGTCACTATAACTTAGAGTTTCTGACCTCTTGCTGCAACCCTCAATTGCATATGTTGGTGTATTCAGTTAATTCTTTGTAGAAGTGCCAAAACATTGCTGTATTTTACTCCAATTGAGTATTCTAAAGAATGGATGTTATTTCTATCATCTTATCGTGGAACCGAAACTGCCAAACAGTATATGTGAAACTGCAAATATTCATTTTTGATATATTGAAGGATATAGTATTGATGAGGTGTAATTGAAATCTCCCTGTCTCATAGCTTTTATTTTAGCCGCATTATCTTATCTTCTTCTACTAATGTACACTAACAAGTAACAATACATATACTTGTCACTATTTAGAGATTCTGGCCTCTTGCTGTAAGAAAACTAGCTTTGGTGGAAATTTCCTAACTTAAAAACTACTTTGATGAACTACCATTAACCTAAATTTGAGTTACTTGGCGGTTGAATCTGAACTCCTGCCAAAACCGGAAGAAATAGTTCTCATAGCAACCCTCTCCTCCTATTATAATCACCCACTGAAAGAGTCATTGAATGCTTTTTTCCATCGTCAACCGGGACTTGGCAACCTATCTTGGCCTCAATCCTCTGCTTTCTGGCTAAAAAGGCTGATGTTGCTCCATATGCACCTCCAAATATGTCTAGCACAGAAAGTAAAATGAGTAGATCAAAATTATGCATCAAGTTTGACTCTGTTCCATAGTCCACTAGTGCTTTTGTATCCACTAAGTTGCCTACTCCAGCAGCAGCAACCAAGGCTGCAGCTGTAGCACTAAACCCAACACTTGCTACAGCTTTAGGACCACCATTTATGCTATTCTCAGGGTTTGATGTGGTGATATCATCAACTCCACCTCTTTCAGCTGCTACCTCAGATGTTGCAGCAGTTTTACTTTCCTGCTTCACAGAATAGTAGTTCGTAGATCTAGTCCACCTTCTCGAAAACATCAAAAGCGAGATCCCTGAGATGTAAGAGCAAATCCAAGAATTCTGAAATGAGGTGGTGATAAAATGTATAAGAATTTTTCTTTTCCTTCTTTTACAAAACTAAGAACAGAATCACACATGGCCTATACATCTAGTTTGAACTATAACCACAATTTGTATACTGCTCAAAAATCTAATGGATCTGGTTACTGAAACTATATACTGCAACAAGATTCTGAAGACACCAGACAATCTATTCTGAAACGATTTATCGGTATTGGCTCCTTCAGCATTTTGTTCAGCGCATCTACTGATCCCTGCACAAGACATGCTCATGAGAGCCTTCCTTGTGACCTATCAAATTAACAGCAAAAGTTTTGTTCATTATTGCAAATATTGACCTAGGATATCAGCATGAACGGATACTCATCAGAGAACATGGTTTTGTATCCATTAGCATAGTCAGGATCCGTTGTTCTAGTTTGTGATGCTGCATTCACAGATACAAACATATAAGCTGTCTCATAAACTAATATTATGCCTCAATTAGAAGCCTTTTACGGAGAGGACTACTATGACTAGATTGTTTAAAAGTTACTAAAACTAAAGTGTAGCTAATCTCCTTTCAAATGGCATACGACTATTAGTTACAACTTGTTTTTGCTTGAAAGAACTTGCTTTGTTTTTGCTTTGTCTGTCAAAGAGAAAAGTTTTTTTTGTGTTGTTGATGTTGTACGTTTACTAACCTATTAACAATGTTTGAATTTTTAGGTGAATAATAAACCAACTGGAGGAGAACAAACATAGACGTCTCACTATACACACTATCGGCCAGATTTAGCTAGCTATATTATAGTGGCGGTACTTGGTGGTTAGAAGGAAAGTGATTTATATGTACTTAGAAGTATTTGTGGAACTAAAACAAATATTTATTAGTTGGGTTTGATTAAGTACATTTTCGTTTTTGTTAATTAGGATTTGTCATGTATACTCTTAATTTAATTAGTTTTGGAAATTATAATACAGATATGACAATTATTTTTGGCATTTCAAGAGTATTTTGGCATTTGTTGCATCGTTACTAATATATACACAGGGCTGTAATATTATAGGTTTTCAGTAGGTTACAATAATAATCATTGCAATAATCCCACAAAAAAGAAAAAAAAAATCCGTTGCACTAGCTTAAATGATAGGCGTTGCACTAGCCAAGAATGTTGCATAACCTGCCACTAACAAAGCCGTTGCAAAAGATAGATGATCTAAGACAACGACACATTTATCCGTTGCAATAGCTCTACTAGTCGTTGCAATAGGCCTATTGCAACGCCAACAAATGCGACGGTACAAAACCGTTGCAGTAGGCCTATTGCAACAACTTTTAGCCCTATTGCAACGATTTTGTAGTGTTGCCTTTGCCTTTTAATGTAGTAGTGGCAAAAGGTTTATTTTTTATTAAAAAAATACAACGTATTGCTGCGGTTTTGGCTACAAAAACCGCAGCAAAAGGTCGTGGTACAGATAAAACAAAAAAACTTTTTTTTTGCATTTTGCCATCGAATTTGAATGATTAAACCGGGCAACAAACCCATCCACTATCCACCAAATTTTTCTAATAGTTCACTAAAAAAAATTACAACTAACAATTGAGTGCAGAATAAATTTATATATTCAACTAAAAATAATATCGTTACAAACTCAAGTTATTAAAAAAAAAAAAAGCAAAAGAACTTGTAGATTACAAACAAACTAAAAAAATGACGAATCTTCG
This sequence comes from Beta lomatogona, assembly GCA_947646795.1. Taxonomy (NCBI): domain Eukaryota; kingdom Viridiplantae; phylum Streptophyta; class Magnoliopsida; order Caryophyllales; family Amaranthaceae; genus Beta; species Beta lomatogona. Next base: position 168,985 of record CANSNZ010000618.1, on the reverse strand, counting down.
CCTAGAAATACAAAAAAAATAAGAATTAAGAACTCAAAAAAAAATCAGAATTAACAACACAAAATAAAATCAGTAATCTTCGTCAAAAACTAAAGTAGATCTTCATTCACTTCGTGGGTTCATATCTGAAATCAGTAATCTTCGCCAGAATTAAGAGCTTGGACTCGCTTGATAATCACGCTCGAACCGCACAACACAATGACAAGCCAACGACAAGCTAACGACAATCATAATTCAGCCGTTTACAGATTTTGTGGGTTCAGATCTAACTATGGTTGATCTCCGCGTCGATTTTCCTTCAGATCTGCGAGACGACTAAATAAGAACACGATTGAAGAAGAAGACGAGAGGAGCGAGACGATTGAAGACGACGAGAGGAGCGAAACGAGAGGAAGACGACGAGAGGACGAGGAAGACAACGAGAGGATCGAGAGAGTTTGGCCGGCAGAGCAAATCGAGGAGCGTATTGAAGGAGGAGAGAGAAAGGAGTGAAATGAGGGAAAGAGAAGCGTATTGAAGGAGGAGAGAGAAATATGAAAACGGCTGAAGATAAGGGGTGAACAACCCTTGCGGCTTTAAATCAAATGATATATCATATATTGTTGCGGTTCTCCCACAAAACCGCAGCAATAGATTAATATTTATTAAAAAAAATATTTTAATCTATTGCTGCGGTTGTGCCTAGGAACCGCAGCAATAGAAAATTTGAATATACTCTTGACCCGTTGACACATATTGTTGCGGTTTCCAGCCACAACTGCAGCAATATGTTTCATTCGATTTTTACTTTTTTTCCGTGGTTTATTGCTCCGTACGGGTAAAACCGCAGCAATACCACCGCAGGAATAAGCAAAAATTCTACTAGTGTCAGATGCTGGAAAAGTAATTGAAGTATTTGTGTTTGAGTGTTCGTTATTTAATTTGTAAGTGTTCGAGAGTTTTTTTGTGTTCGTGAAATAATAAATCGAAAAAACCGTTCGTAATTCGGGAAATCACAAGTATTTATGGGAAAAAGGAATGTGTGCCTCACGCGCCAACCTGCGCCAGGCGCAGGCCTACGTGTCAAGTGCACGTCCACGGGTCAGGCGCACATTGGTGCGCCTGACGCGGCCAGCACAATCAGGGTTGCACACGTGTAAACGCGTGTTTAAAAAGATAAAAAAAGAAACTTGCGTCTCACACAGGATCTGCGCCAGGCACAGGACTCTATATGAGTCACAAGTCCACGTGTCAGGCGCTCATTGGCGCGCTTGACATGGTCTGGCCAATGTGTTGGATGCACGTGGCGCGCTGAGCGCGTCCGGCGCATATTCCAGCATATTCCAGTTTTTTATTAAACGCGTGTCTTGAAGATACTTTTCTATCCTTAAAATCCGGAGATTGAATTTTACGGAATAAAAATCTGATTTATGTTTAAAGATAATAAATATATAATTGGGCTCTTAAAAGACTTTAAATGGACTCAAAATATTTTATGGGCTTAAAATACAATTAATCATCATGAATAATTAATTGGGCTTTAGAATATCATTTCGAAACACAATTTTGGATTGGTTATTCGAATTGCTCTTCTGTTAGGTCGGGCCAACTAATATCGCGGTATGTTTCATCATTGGACCCTTAAATGGGGAGACACGATTATATGTCTACAATGGTACACATCTTGAATAGAGTATTTCTGCACCCTTTGAATCTCTTGTCTACTATATAACTGCTTGATCTGTTCTTTAACCTCACAGACTCTTTTCCAATACCAGCTGCTGTCACTTAAAGGATGGTAATACCACTAATACATTTCCCTGATATAAACTATATGAACCCACTTCACCCACACATTATCCTTCTTTGTGGCAATTGCCCACACATACTTCCCCAAACTTGCTTTATTCCAATTCTTAACATCTCTGAACCCCAAACCACCAGTGCTTTTGCTATTACACAACTCCTTCCAAGCAACATACCCCTCTGTGGAGCTGAAGTAATTACCTGTCCAAAGGAATGCTCTGCGAACATTCTCCACATCTTGAATGACTCTACTAGGTAGTATAAAAATTTGAGCCCAATAAACATGGATACTCATAAGCACAGCATTATAATCAGTTGCACCCTTCCAGAGTAAGAAATGTTTCTTGTACTCCAAGCTCTTATTTTAGCTGTCATTTTTTTCAACCAAGCTATCACACTATGCAGCTGATATTCTCTTAGAGTAGATGGGAACTCCCCAAATACCTAAAAGGCAAACTACCTCTCATAATGCCAGAAACTTGTTGAATTTTGTTAACTTCATTATCCTCCATACCACAATAGTAAAAAGATGATTTCTGTACATTAGTCTTCAAATCATTGCTCTTACTTGTTGGGTTGTATTAAATACACCCAAATTCATTTTTAGGCTAAACCTTGAAATTAAAGTATTTATTTTAGGGGATTCAAGAGTTAACAATAATAGTTACATAGTGCTAACAAGTTTAAGATTAAAGTAGACTTGTGCAATCTGCTGAGATGCAACATATATATAAGAGTTCTTTGTTAGAAACAACCTTCTATAGTAACTTTTTTGCGAAAAACAACCTTTTAAAATATTTTTTGCAACTTACAACCTTAAACCAAAATTTTTTTTGCGAAATAAAACCTTTTTCGGATTTCCATCTTTGACTATTAACTATACACCATTGATCGTCAGTTGGTTGTCTTTCTTTTCTTTAACATTTCATTTCCCTCCTTTTTCCCGCCCCTAAAGTCAATAAAAAAACCTTTTGTATTCTCTATCTCTCTCTATCATTTTGGCTTAACTATCCTCCATTAAAACACTACTCTGCCACCCTACTCAAAAGTAGGGCATCATAACTCTTCCACCTACAAACACCATTAAAGGGGAGACAAGACTTCTGATGAGCATTTACTCAGCTGTTGCTGCTTCTTTTCATTAACTCTACTCATTTCAATTTTATGGTTGTTAATCATAGTCAAGGGCAGAGTTTAACACTAATTCTTTATTTTCTTCAATGGCGAAATGGAAAATCAGGCAAAGGACTTCAAGAAACACGAGGATAGGGGAGAATTACTTAATAATTCAAAAACCAAGGTACATTTCCTTATCTTAAACCCTAGAATGCATGATTATTTGGTACTCTAAGTTAGCATTATAATTTGAGGATTTAATTCAGTAAAGGTTGAATCTTTACATGATTTTAATGTTGATGCAGTAATTAACACAGTTATGTAGATTGTTTATGATTAAATCCTAAATTGACATGCCAAATTTTGAGTGGGAAATTCCCACTAGTAACCCTGTACTATGGAACATTTGCAATGGTGAACCGTTTTTTTTTTAAGTTTCAAAAATAACCCTATACTTAGTAATATTATACAAAAGTGACCTTAATGATGGTAAAACCGTTAATTCAACCGTTAGTTTTATTGGTAAAAACTGTGGTGGTTGGGTGGGAAGTCAGTTGGCTGGGTGGTGGTTGGGGGTTGGGGTTAACCTGGGTTAGGTAAATTAATAAAACTAATGGTTGAATTAACGGTTTTACCGTCATTAAGGTCACTTTTGTATAATATTACTAAGTATAGGGTTATTTTTGAAACTGGAAAAAAAACGGTTTACCATTGGAAAAGTTCCATAGGACAGGGTTACCAGTGGAAATTTCCCATTTTGAGTTTACTTTAATTTGATGTAAGATTAGTAATTATAACTGTTGTTTTTTGTTGTTAACAAAGATTGTATTAAAATTGGTATAATCTTAGTGGTGGTGCAATTACTATACTTATGATGTGTTTTTGTACCAGGTATATTGAAGATGATTGTTGATGTTGAATGTGGTGATAGTATAATTTGGAAGTCTCTTTGTGTGTTTGAAATTAGAGAAACTAAAGAGGCATTATTGGTTTGTCAGGTTTAATGGTAGGATAAATATTTTGGAACCTTGGTATAAATTATGGAGTCAATTAACATTAAGTTGCACTATAGGGGACATTTTGTGACAAACAAGAATAAGACTACATATGAGAGATGCCCTAAAGTGGAACCTGCAAAGTTCGGGATAGTTATGCATGTAGGTGTGGAAGAGATTTTTTACTTTGAGTTTGACTGCTGGGTGAAGTGTGATTTAGGCTTTAATGAGGTAGGAGAACTTTGGTTGAGGAAAAAGGGTGTACTTTGCACAATGGTAGGACAAGAATCATGAGTGATAGGGATATTCTTGAGTTCCTCCAACCTCCTAATCAGGATGGGTTTTACCATCTATACAATGTGCAGCAGGAGGAGGAAGATTTAGGAAATAGGAGGATTTATGCTTGTGGGACCACTTTTTACACAGACGGTGAAAACAATGGTGATGCTAACAGCGATATGGGAAGTAACGGGGTTGGTGGCCTGGGTCTTTAAATAATTCACATGGGGGGTACATGAGAACAAACTCACTAATAACACTAGTGAAAACCCTAGATCTGATTCTAGCTCACAAAAAACACTCCCAAACACATCTGTAGCTGTTGCGTCTCCTAAATCACCCTCAGAATCCCAATTCATTAAGCCACACTCCCTTACAACACTGCAGCAACTCCTACTCCTTCATTTTCAGGCCTCTCCATTCATCAAGCCCCCAAACAACCACTGTTAAAACCTTCTATACAAAGACTAGACAAACTGCTAATCATTTCTTTAAAAAAAAAAGCCACAAGTTACAAGTAAACTCAATCAAGTTCTACCCCAAATTACTGAAGAAGCTGAAGTGTTGAGTGGTTCTGAGAATTTAGATAGTGAGGACAGTGATATTTTTTTGAGTGATGATGATTTTGAAGACCGTAGTGGTGATGACTTGTTCAATGAGAATGTGGATTTTAGCATTGAAGATTCACTTAGGTGTAGTTTAGGTGGGCTGTCCAACACTGACAGAGGGCCTGAACATGAGGATCAGGAAGCGGATAATGGGGTATTTGAGGTTGGAATGATGAGATCTGGATGACAGTGATGATGAGTTGGTGAGTAAAATTGGGTCAAATGATGAAAGGCCTCAATACCCTGTGTTCAATCTAGATGTGGGGTTCATAGGCCAGATTGTACTAAGTAAAGGCCTTAAGTTCCCATCAAACCAAGTCTTTAAGAAGACTTTGCAATGGCATGCCATTGAGGAAGGGTTTGACTACAACTACCCGCACAACAACAACAATAACAACAAGAAGGTGTTAGTGTATTGTGCAAAGAGATGCGGATGCCCCTGAGAGAGGGCAAGGATTTTAAAGTGCACATGCAATTAGAATGAGAAGTGTAGGTTTAAGATTCATTGCAGAAGATTAAAGGGAGAAGATAGTTGGCAAATCAAAAGTTATAGGCCTAAACACATTTGTGGGCATCAACATGTGAATTCTAAGTGTACTTCTGAGTACTTGGCACTTAGATACTTAGAGGACTGGAGAGAAAACCCAGTTTATAACCTCAAAGCCTTCATTAAGAGAGCTATAAAAGAGTTTAAAGGGTAAATTAACTATTACAAAGCTTGGTATGCTAGGCAGAAGGCTTTCAAGATGTTTTTTGGAGATGCAAATCTGGAGTATGAGAGGGTTTAGGACTATGCAGCAACAATAAGGAAATACAACCCAGGTTTAACAGCAATTGTTAAAGTGGAAGGGATAGACAAGCCTCCACCAACATTTAAGAGGTTGTATGTTTGCTTGTAGCCATGTGAGGAGGGTTTTATAGCTAGCTGTAGGCCCATACTGGGTGTTGATGGTGCCCCATTTAAAGGGACCATACCCAGGTATCCTACTGACAACAGTTGGGAAAGATGGGAATAATAACATATTTTCTGTTGCTTGGGCGGTAGTTGAGACTGAAAACTCAGACACTTTGGCATGGTTTTTGGAGTTGGTGAGAGCTGGCATTGGATCAGGTGCTGATAAAGTGACTTGTCTGCAAGAACAGGATGAACTCACCTACATGTCTGACAAACAGAAAGTACTTCATTCAGCTTTTTTTCCTTTTATACTTAAGTTTATCTGCAATGGATTGTTGGATCTAACTTACACACTACATTTTCAGGGGTTGTTGGATGCTTTAAACACAGTTATGCCCAATGCAGAGACAAGGTACTGCTGTAGGCATATTTGGAGCAACTTCAAGCAAAAAATTTCTGGTGTTGTGTATAAGACACATTCTTAGAAGGTTGCAAGGTCCTCAACAAAAGTTAGTGTGTGCTTTTATGTTCATTGTATTCCATAGTCCATAGTCCATAGTCCATAGTCCATAGTCCCTAGTTCCATTTTATGATTCAAGTCCCTGTGTTGCATCACCATTTCAAGCAACACATGGAGGAAATTAAGAAGCTAAATGTGGAGGCTTTCAATTACTTACAAGCCATAACTTTAGCTCACTGGTCCAGACATACCTTCAGTACAAGCTCTAAGTCAGGAATGCTCTTGAACAACTGTTGTGAGAGCTTCAACTCAATTTTGAGGGAAGCAAGAACCAAACCCATCCTCCAACTGATGGAGTGGGTCAGGAGATATGTCATGTCCAAGTGTTTTGCAAAGAGGGATGGTTTGAAAACTTTCACTGGAGTCATCATGCCCTCTGTCCTCAAGATGATTCACAAAGGACTTGAGGAAGCACCCAAGATGAGGCTGATGCAAGCAGATCTTCATTAATTTGAGGTGGATCATGAAGAGGACATCTATGTTGTGAATTTGGAGACATAATATTATAGCTGCAATAGGTGGAAGTTTATGGGAATACCCTGATGGTATGCCCTAGCCTGCATTCAGAAGAGGGGGCTCAACTTTGAGCAATGTGTGCATCCAGCATACCATGTTCAAACCTATGCAAATGCGTATGCACCAGCTTTTAAGGCTATGCCAGGTCAGAAGCAATGGGATGTCACAACACACCTAGACCATTGCCTCCTCCAGACGGAAACACACCAGGAAGGCCTTCAAACAATAAAAGAAAGAAAGCATCAGGTTAAGAGGGCGAAGAAGCAAAATAAGTGCAGCAGGTGTGGTGGATTTGGTCATTATAAGACTAAGTATTCCCAGCCTATTGGGGATAAATCACTTCCATCAAAGAACAATGGTGGAAGACCCAGGTCAGTTGTACCAAAGGTTGTTGCAACAAGTTAAAGAGGTAATGATTGTGTTGGACTTAGCACACAACCCACCAACCAAAACAAGAGGCAAGCTGGGCACAACAGACAACCAAACAGCCTCCTATGAAGAAGACAACCAAACAACCCCCTGTCTTGAAGACATCCAAACAGCCGCCTGGGAAGAAGACATCCAAACAGGCCCCTGTGAAGAACAACTCCAAACAGCCCATTGTGAGGAGGAGCAATACAGGGAAGCCCAAAGAACCACCCTCACAAATTAATGTATGTAGTTCTGCTCCCCAGCCTGACCAGCTTTCTCAACCATGATCAAGTTAATCAATCTGATGCTTCTGGTTTTTTGAGATCCATATTAGTAGTTATTTTCAAAATAGGCTAATTTACTTTATGTTTTTGGTTGAAACAGTTTTCAAGTGTGTTTGGTTGAAACAGTACCTCCTAACTTGTTTGGATGGATTTGTTACATTTTTGCAATCAAAACAATGCTACCTAACTTGTGAATCACATTCTACTGTTATTTATGCCATATGTTGATAATTTTCAATGTTATTCTTTAGGATTTGTGAAAGTATAAAGTGCAATATTGGTACACAAGGCAACACGATAGATGAACTGACATTTCATTACTTTTAAGGGACCTAATTTGTGATACTAACTTTTTGTTTTCATATTAGTAGCAAGAGTTAACATTAAAGTTCGAGGACAAACTTTCTTTTAAGGGGGTGTAGATGTAATATCCCAAATTTTTATAACTATTTTTATGAAGTTTATTTTGGTATAATAAGATTTTATAAAATTCTGAAAAATAAATTAAAATTATAATAATTAGAATTTTATGGAAATTCTTTTTATTAATACCAGATTTTATCCTCTAAAAAAATTTCAAAATCATATCTTTTTAGTAAATTAGATTTTCCGTTCAAAATAAAAATAGAGAGGAAAGAAAATTTTGAAAATATAATTTGAGTTAGTTTTGGGAAAGGATTGGATTTTTGACTACTTATCTTTTAGTGAAACCCCTAAATTTACCTATATATATTCCAAATCACTCAAAAAAATCCCCACGTAATCAATCTTTCTTTATCTCTTGGTGAGTTTCAATTGAGAATTGCGGAGGAAGATATACCAAAGACGGCGTTTCGTACCAGGTATGGGCATTATGAGTTCACAGTGATGCCATTTGGACTTACTAATGCACCTGCAGCATTTATGGACCTTATGAATAGGACTTTTCAGTCGTATTTGGATAGATTTGTGGTGGTGTTTATTGATGATATATTGGTGTATTCAAAGGACAAAGAAGAGCATAAAGGTCATTTAAGGAAAGTTTAAGAGATACTTCGAGAGAAAAAGTTGTATGCTAAGTTATCCAAATGTGAGTTTTGGCTTGAGAAAGTAGTATTTTTGGGTCATGTGATTTCGAAGGAAGGCGTTGCCGTAGATCCATCAAAGATACAAGCAGTGACAGAATGGGCACGACCTAGTAATGTAACGGAGATTAGAAGTTTCTTAGGACTTGTTGGCTACTATAGGAGGTTTGTGCGAGATTTTTCAAAAGTAGCTCAACCTTTGACAAATTTGATGAAGAAAACAACTCGATTTCAGTGGGATGAGAAGTGTGAGAAAGCTTTCCAAGAATTGAAACAGAGACTTACTTCAGCACCAGTTTTGACGTTACCATCTGGATTAGAAGGTTTTGAGGTGTATAGTGACGCTTCTAAGAATGGATTAGGATGTGTATTGATGCAACATGGTAAGGTGGTAGCATATGCTTCGAGACAACTTAAGCCTTATGAACAGAATTACCCTACTCATGATTTAGAGTTAGCTGTTGTAGTGTTTGCACTGAAATTTGGAGGCATTATTTATATGGTGTGTCATGTAAGATTGTCACTGATCATAAAAGTTTGAAGTATATATTTACTCAGAAGGAGTTGAACATGAGACAGAGGAGATGGCTTGAACTTATTAAGGATTATGATTTGGAGTTATTGCATCATGAGGGTAAAGCGAATAAAGTTGTTGATGCGTTGAGTAGGAAGACTAGTCATATGATGAACATGATGGTGTTGTCTGAGAGATTATGTGAAGAATTCAGGAGGATGAGTTTAGAAGTCATAGAGCAAGGGCAAGTGAAAGCTCAATTGAATGCACTATGTGTGCAACCCACCTTATTCGATGAGATTCGTGGGACGCAAGGTAGTGATGAGTGGATGGTGAAGATCAGGAAAATGAAAGAAGATGGAGTTGCCACTGAGTTTGACATCGATGAGAATGGTGTTGTGAAGTACAAGGGAAGATGGTGTGTTCCTAAGGATGAGGAGTTAAAAAGAAAGATTTTGGAAGAAGCTCATAATACACCATATTCTGTGCATCCTGGAGGAGATAAGCTCTATAAGGATTTGAAGCAGCATTTTTGGTGGAAAAACATGAAGCGTGAAGTTGCCGAGTTTGTTGCAAAGTGTTTGATGTGTCAGAAAGTGAAGATTCAGCATATGAGACCTGGTGGAGTGATGCATTCTTTAGAAGTGCCGAGTTGGAAATGGGAGTCTATTTCAATGGATTTTGTGATGGGATTACCACTTACTAAGTCAGCAAAGAATGTCATATGGGTTATAGTGGATCGCTTGACAAAGTCGGTCAGGTTTATAGCAATGAAGGATACTTGGAGTATGCAGCAATTGGCTAGTGCATATGTGCGAGAGGTTGTGAGACTGCATGGAGTACCAAAGGATATTATTTCAGATAGAGACTCGAGATTTTTGTCCAAGTTTTGGGAGAAGTTACAACAAGCATTTCGGCCACTACTCAAGTTTAGTACAGCTTTTCACCCTACGACAGATGGGCAAACAGAGAGAACAATTCAAACTTTGGAGGATATGTTGAGAGCATGCGTGATAGACTTTGGAGGATCGTGGGATGATCATTTACCAACTATAGAGTTTTCGTATAACAACGGTTATCACTCAAGCATAAAGATGGCACCTTATGAAGCATTGTATGGGCGGAAATGTGTGAGTCCTTTGTGTTGGAGTGACATAAGTGAGACGATGACTTTAGGGCCAGAGCTGATTGAAGAAACAACGAAGCAAGTTAGGCTTATTCAGGAGCATATGAGGGCAGCTCAAGATCGACAAAAGTCTTATGCAGATCAGAATAGAAGGGAGATGGAAGTTGAGGTTGGGGAGAATGCTTTGCTGAAAGTGTCACCAACAAAGGGAGTTATGAGATTTGGTAGGAAAGGGAAGTTGAGTCCGCGTTACATTGGACCATATGAGGTCTTGGAGCGAATTGGAGAAGTAGCCTATAGATTAGCCTTACCAATGGAGTTAGCCAAAGTGCATAACGTCTTTCATGTGTCTCAACTTCAAAAATATGTCCATGATCCTAGCCATGTCATTCAACCTGAAACCATTGAACTAGATGAGACCTTATACTTTGAACAACGCCCAATTAGGATCCTTAATACCAAAACGAGAAGTACCCGGAACAAGGCGGTAAAACTAGTCAAGGTGTTATGGTCAAGTCAAACTTCTGAAGAGGCTACATGGGAAGCCGAAGATGATATGAAAAACCGATATCCGAACTTTTTCAGCATGTACGCTTCAGTTTCGGGGACGAAACTCTTTAAGGGGGGTAGAATGTGATACTAACTTTTTGTTTTCATATTAGTAGCAAGAGTTAACATTAAAGTCTGAAAAATAAAATAAAATTATAATAATTAGATTTTTATTGAAATTCGTTTTTATTAATACCAGATTTTATCCTCTAAAAAAAATTTCAAAATCATATTTTTTTAGTAAATTAGATTTTCCGTTCAAAATAAAAATAGAGAGGAAAGAAAATTTTGAAAATATAATTTGAGTTGGTTTTGGGAAAAGATTAGATTTTTGAATACTTATCATTTAGTAAAAACCCTAAATTTACTTACCTATATATATTCCAAATCACTCAAAAAAATCCCCACGTAATCACTCTTTCTTCATCTCTTGGTGAGTTTCAAACCCAGATCTACATCCACCATTATCATACTTCGAAGATTTCAAACAAAAAAAAAATTTAACCCAAAAACCGCGACGTTGGACTCGCCGGAACACCGTTGACCCGATTTTATTTCTTCTTCTTTCTTTCTTCTCCTATTTCTATTTTGTCTTTCTTTGTATTACGTGAGAAGAACAGGAAATCAGTTTCTGATTTTTCTTTCTTTTCATTAAATGCTACTTTTGAGTTAAGATAAAATTATTTAATGAAAAGTTTTGTTTTGCAGTAACTTGTGCCTGCAACTTGTCGGCACACTTGACTCTTTTTTTTTTCTTCTTTATTTTAGAGAAAACGGACGCATCATATACTTATTTGGAGACTTTGATTATTTTTGTTTAAGTTTTAAACGTAAGTTTTATTTTAGGGCTCGTTCGTTATCGTTTTTTTATTCCAGTTTTCAGTTTTTTTGAAAACCAAAAACAAAAATATGAAAACCAGAAAAAGTAGTTTCCAGTTTTCTGTTGTCAGTTTTGAAAATTGACATGTTTAATATAAGTATGACCAATTTTAAGTTTATTATACCCCTTATATCATATGACTTTTGTATTCATAAAACCAAAAACTGGAAACTTACAGTGATGCCGAACGGGCCCTTAGAGATATTATATCAAGTGACTAACTTTAGGTAATAGTATTTGTTGTAGACGGAAATTTCGTAGAAGGCGAATTTTAGGTGATATTACTATACTTGGGACGCGTTCGAGTTAATTCACAATGTCCATCAACACTTAGAATCCCGTTAGGAATTGTATGTGCTATATGTAATTATGTGCTTATATGTTAAGTTTGATATATATTATATATGACATGAACAGTAATAGTACTTGTATGACTAAAGTTATGATTATTATTATTAGTAATATTTTCCCTACGTATGATATATATGTGTGTGTGTGTGTGTGTGTGTGTGTGTGTGTGTGTGTGCGCGCGCGGCTTTACTAGTATGGTTGGACTTGTTAATGTAACTATTGTACCATCATGTTAAAACTATATCAATATAGATAATGTAATTTAATGGGTACAACTGGTGAATTAATGATGTTACGAACGATATTATAAGTTGACATTGTAACTCTATATATGAGGCTGTAATGATGGACCTATTGGTTATTATGAATTATAGACGTTGATTATTATAATTCTATAAAGTGATTAAGTCGGAAAAAAAAATTTGTTGAGTTAAAGATGTTCATGTGTAGTGTTTATTGTGATATTTGATGTGTCATAACTATTAAAATCTATTAATCACGTAAAGTGAAAATATTATTGAGGGAATTATCCTGTGGACTTGGATCCTCCATAGGTGATGAACAGTACTTGATTTTTATTCTGTTACAACTATGTTATTGTCTTCCTCCTAATACTATTGGTGCGCGTTGCGGATACCCATTAGATTAGTGAGGGGTGTGCACACTAGGGACGTTCTGCAAAACGATATTGGCCATTACTCTTAATTTATTTGGGTGACGACCCATGTTGAAGTAGGTGGTTACTGGGATTAGTCCCGGCCTACTGACGTTCGATTCCCCTCTAATAATTAAATTTGATGTTGTGTGACTCATATAAACTTGAAAGTATTTAAATTGGCTAAGTGTATTATATACTTGTCTGTATTATGTTATACTTGTCTGTATTATGTTATACTTGTCTGTATTGTATTATACTTGTCTGCATGTTATAAAAACTATTTTTAAAATATAACTACTATTATTTTACGGGATGGAGTTGTAATTACTTAGCTTTCGCTAATTTTTGTGTATTTGTTTTCCTTTGTTCTCTTCCTATTTAAATTATGCAGGTTGGTGAAAGGGACTACGTTGCAGGAATGAGCGAACTTGTAGTTTTAAGTTCACCTAGTTTAATAAATATTACAATACTGTTATTTGGGATTGTTTAGTTTTGAATTGGTTTAAGTTATACAACTTAGTTTGGTTTATTTTGATAATTTAGATTGGTTTATTTCGATACTTTGGATTGTAAGTTAAATTTTATTTTAGTAATTAGCCTTGCATTTATTTTTAACAATGGATGCGGCGGTAACACCCTAAAGGTTTGGTCAGATATTTAGTTGAAAAGTGAATGTTTAATAAAGTTTTTAAACCAAAGTTTTGGGGTGTTACATAATTGATCCACATTCATTACAACCCTACTTAGATGAAAAGCAACCTATTACAAATAGTTAACAAAACACACCAACACCCCTGACTTACCTCAATACATCATACCAAACTAACCCAACAGTTTTACAACCATGAAACTAACAATAAAAGATACAATTGCACATACAAGGATAGTATTCACCAAGCCACCGTATTCAACCTGAATTTCCCTCTTCCTCATTAGTTTCTTCCTCGATTTCTCCAACTCTTGAGCCAGCCTATCTTTCTCATGCTCCACACAAACTAACCTAGATTTTAGGATGTGGTTTTCAGTTGCTAGCCTATGCTTCTCTACTACCAGTACGTTGGTAATATCTCTCTGCCAATCTATGATGCCCTCATCCACCCACTCAAAGGTGTTGCAGCCTCTGTGTCCAGTTTCGTGATTATAGAATTTGCAAGCCACGAACTTTCTCCCGGATTATCATGTGTCCAAGAAGCCCTTGTAGCCACCGCAAACCTGCATTCACATTTCACCATTGTTGAAGGGGAAGAGAAATTTCAGATTTTGGTCACCAAGAACCCTAAATCTGTTGTTGGGGAAGAAAGCTTTCAGATTTGGTGAGAAGAAATGAATTTTGGGGAGGCAAGAGGTTTTATAAGAGAAATGAGAGCGAAACAGAGGGAAAAAATGAGGGAAACGAAATGTTAAAGAAAAGAAAGACAACCAACTGACGGTCAATGGTGTAGAGTTAACCGTCAACGACAGAAATCTAAAAAAGGTTTCATTTTGCAAAAAAAAATTGGTTTAAGGTTGTAAGTTGAAAAAAAAAATTAAAAGGTTGTTTTCCACAAAAAAAAATGACTATAAAAGGTTGTTTCTAAAAAAAACTCCATATCTAATTCACAATCTTAAATCACATTTTTTATTCCTTCCATAGTAAGCTCTGAAAAGGTTCAACAAATTTCAATAAGGTTGAATGATTTCAATAAATTCCAATAAGTTGAGATAATATTAAGATGAAGTCAACGCACCATAAACTATTTATTTCACTTTGTGATTGAGTAATGTCTACATTGATCATCTTCAAGTTCGAATTTCTAGCAAATAAAGAAGTTTAGAAAATCCCACCTTTAAAACTATAGTATATTACCATAATCGTCCTGTTTCTCCGAGAAGAGTTATAAGTAGCTTCTTAAAGACTTGTACTAATATGTATTGATACGGTGATACCCTGCTTTCCTTGCCTCCCATGCCAAGAATCCAAAAGGACCAAATCTAACAGAATGGAAGAGAAACCCAAACTAGGAATAAAGTACAATTTGTGAGGACAAAAGAACCTTTTTTAGTGCCATCTCCTACAACAGCTAACAATTAAGCTTTTCCTTGTGTAAATTCTTACAGCTAATCTTTTCTCCCATATCATCACATTTTGGGTTGATCACCAAGTATGCCTTAAACTTTATTCTATATTCTCTACTTCTAAGAAACTCCCCTTTGTTTGTTCCCTGTTATAAATGCACAAATTTTGTTATTAATTAGCAACACTCAAACCCTTCCATCATATATATTGTCCCTATCTGCAACTCGATTGCCATTTTGAAGAAAATATCTTCCTTATTTTGCCAGCAAAAATGGCGCTAATGGCAAAAAGAATGGGACCTGTGATCTGTCTCTTGATCATGGTCATGGATATTGTGGCCGGGATACTAGGCATTGAAGCTCAAGTTGCTCAAAACAAGGTATGTTTTGTCTTTCATTTAGGTTGCATTCTCCTCGTCTTATCTTCACTTATTCTAAAAAAAATGAAAATTTAGGCATTCTGGTAGTATATGAAAATGACAAATTTTCGGCAACAAGAACTACTAATTTAATTGCTTTGTGTTACACATTGCAGGAGAGGTTTATGAGGGTGTGGATTTTCGAGTGCAGAGAACCGAGCTATGAAGCTTACAAGCTTGGATTTGCAGCTTGCGTATTACTAGCAATAGCTCATGTTATTGCCAATGTACTTGGTGGCTGTGTTTGCATATCGTCTAGGGAACAGTACGTTAGATCTTCTCCTAACAAGCAAATAGCCGCAGCCTCCCTAGTTTTCTCTTGGTACGTAAATAGTTCCCCAACGCCTTCTTTCAATGATTTTTTATTTGGTGCAAATGCTTTCTTTCATTGTTATTAGTTACAATTTAACTTCTACATCCGAGTGTAAGTTTATATCCTCTCACATTTCCCTATGCTCAAAGGTAAATGTGGGATGGTAAAATTTTACACTTAAAAGTGTGATGCACAATTGCACACCCTATTCATTGTTGGCCACATTTCTTTCACAACAAACTCCTGTGAAGCAAATTTAACAAATTCACATCATTGCATTTCAGGATCATACTATTCATCGCCTTCTCCCTCCTTGTTCTTGCAACCGTATCAAACGCAAGATCGCGACAAACTTGCGGCTTCTCGCACAAGAATTTATTTGTGATTGGAGGGATTATGTGCTTCATACATGGATTATTCCTTGTTGCTTATTATGTTGGCGCAAGTGCAGCCAGAGCTGAAGAAGATCGTATATTCAAGCAACAAAGACCTACTGGTCCCTTCCCACTTCCTGCATAAATATTCCTTCCCTCCATTTTTCTTCTTTTTTGATATTATTCTTCTGTGCCCTTTCTTAAATTTCAGGTTTGATTGTTTTGATTTTACACATTTGCTTATGTAATTGACAATTTATCAATTGTATACCATATCCTCCTCTTTGCGCCAGTACATAATTAATGCTTCTATTTTACACATTTCATGATCCATTTTTTTAAAAACGTATGTTTCCCGCCTAATTACTCTTCACCAAACTTACAAGAGCTTTTGCACCAGAAATTTTGACCAATTTGCTCACACAAAACAATACAACTTTTATCATTCTCCAGGACTATTTTTTTGTTCATTACTTATTTAAAACTTCTAAATGATCAAAATATACCCAAAAGACAATTCCAAATATGGAAAAAAAAAAGCCTTCAGCATGCCATACACTCGGAATACAACTCATAGGAATAGATTCTGTTCGTACCATTTTGCACCATTCAATAAAAACCACTAGTCAATTTCAAGTAATTGCCCAAATCGAAGAATATATGCAATTTCACAATTTAGCATAAAAATTGAAAATCAAAAATGTTCAAACTCATCATTTTACTCTATTCCAGAAATTTGTCAAAATATTACATCATCCTAGCTGATTCTAAATCTACAGAAGCCACTGAAATTAAACAAATTGAAACTTGAAACTAGATTTCAGCCTAAAAATGTAAAAGACCTTTTCGTAAAACTATTTGCTGGTATGTTCATTTCTACATGATCTCAGAAAGAAAACTGCCATCGATTTTCCGAGATCATTTCACTCTTCTTCACGAGCAGCCTTAGCGCCAGCTTTGTTAGGAAGGAGAAGGTTGTGGATGTTCGGCATAACGCCACCAGCTGCAATAGTCACATCGCCGAGCAGCCTGCTTAGCTCTTCATCATTTCTCACTGCAAGTTGAATGTGACGCGGTACGATTCTTGTTTTCTTGTTGTCTCTGGCTGCGTTTCCAGCCAACTCCAACACCTTCATTGAATAACTTAAGCAAATGTTAGATACGACGAGAGGAATAGCACTAAATAGTTACTAAAATAGACGAATATCAGGAGAAGTTAGACGTATAAGCTAGAAAATAGAAGAATTCTCAGAAAAAATTATCGTTAAACCAGAAGTCTTTGAAAATTGAAGTGTAAATAAACTCAATCAAATCAGGAAATTGTTGATGTAGAATTTAGGTTTAAAGATAGAGATATTCCGATGTGCAACCGAAAACTAGTAAATACAGAAATTCTCAGTCAAAACTGAAATTGAGGTTTAACTTAAACTCAAAAAATCAAGAAATTGTTCATGTAGAATTTAGGTTTGAATATATAGAAATACCAAGGCGCAATCAAAATATAGAAATTCAGTCAAAACTGAAATTAAACCAGAAATAACTACAAATTAATCACGTAATCACTACTATAGCGTTAAGGTTTGAAAATGAATAAAATCGGAACTAAGAATCCAAAATTTCAGAGTTGAAACACTGCCGAATAATCAAAGATAGTAGTTTAAAACCGAAATCAAAATCGATACAATTTAAGAGAGAAATTTAACACAAAACTAGGATAAAATCAACAGCTAAAACACTTGAACAATAAATTGGAGGCAAAATTTAAGGAGATATAAAAGAACCTCAGCGGCGAGATACTCAAGGACGGCAGCGAGATAGACAGGAGCGCCAGCACCGACACGCTCAGCATACTTGCCAGACTTGAGAAAACGCGCGATTCTTCCGACGGGAAACTGAAGGCCGGCTTTGCTGCTGCGAGAGACGGCTTTCTTGGCGGTTGCGCCAGCGCCAATGTTCTTGCCTCTACCGGCCATTGAGGAGAGAGAAAGGAGTGAGAAGCAGCGGTTTTGGTTTTGAGAAAGAAAGTTTTGACACGATAATGATAATGAGATTAGAGTTGAGTTTGGAGGGTGGGGGAGTATTTAAAGGGGATTGTGGAGAATTGTCGACCAATCAAAGGGAAGTGCACGGCTCGATGTGTATAACCGTTGGATTGAAGTTCAATTGACGGTGGTGATAGATTCGGGATTGTTTGCGGTGGGGACTTCATTTGTTGTGTCTGATGGACGGTATTAGCGGAAATGGAGTTTTTTTCAACCTTATGCTTGGGCTGGACCTTGTTTTATTTCAAAAAAGGGTATAAACTTCAAAGTTCAAACCCAAGAGATGAAGAGATTCAAAAACCTATTAGAGCATGTCCGATGGATAATCCTTAGGGCTGTTTAGAGTGCGGTCTGGACCACACCAAACCGCAACCCAAACCCTTTTTTCGTGATTTGGGTTGGTTTGCGATTACAAAATTATGGGTTGGTTTGTAATTTCAAGCAAACCGCGGTTTGCGGTTTAGGTTGGGTTTGAATCTTTGTAAACCTAAACCGCACTGTAAACCGCAAATATATATGATTTAATAAAATAATTTTTATATTTTGATTTTTTTTTAGAAAAATACACTTGCAATTGAATGCTTGGTTAGTTTGGTTTGGGGCTCGATGAATGAGATTTGTTCATTGTGTGAGCTATAGACTGTTGTCAGCTCTTTTGGGTTTAGGTTTTTTATTGCTTAGTGATAGGCTTGGACCCTTGGTTAGTTTGGTTTGGGGCTTGGTGAGGCCTGCGTGCCTTTTTTGCAATTTTTTTTTATTTGGACTCTTTGTATCTAGTTTTAGCGAACTGTGTATTGGGTCTTCAACTACTTTGTGCCACATATTTTAGTAGTTTATGAGTTACTTTTCCAACGTGTGTCGCTTATTACAACTGTAGTCCATAAATATTTAAATTCTTAGATTACGAAACTCATGTAGCGGAGGAAAAAATAGTTAAACCGCACCACACCAAACCGTTTTGTGCGGTGCATTTTGGGTTGGTTTAGGCAAAAGTGCGGTGCAGTTTGAGTTGGGAAAATGTTAAACTGTATATTTGTGGTTTGGTTTTGGTTACACCCCAAACCACACCAACCCAACCCACGAACAGTCCTAATGATCCCAAATTTGGGATCATCAATTACTTTATTGGTCTCACTCTTCCACCTCATTCATGATCCACTATTTATTTTACCATAATTTGTTTACCCCAATGGATGGATCTACAATTTTGGATCATCACATTTTCTCTCCTACATTTTACCATACCCCACTATATATTCTTTATCCTCAATTTTATCTCTATTAGAAAATATATTTTTGTGCGATTGGATAAATGTTAGAAGGTAATAAATATAACTTTCGATAACAAAATTAACTGAAAATTGAGATATGTGGAAGTAACTCAATATTGGTCTCTGTTTATAGACATAGGTATATATTTTTATTTTTTAAAAAAGAAATGAACAGCTCAATAAAATTATTGCAAAAAATTGCAACATTATAAAAGTATGATTAAATGTGAGCCGTGGGATTGAAGTCATATTGTCTTTTGGATGGTTAAAATGTCAACAGCGTGGAGGCCAGCATAAAATTATTTTATTCTCATTCTTACATGTGTTAATGGACTTTGTTTTTCCATTTTTTTCCTCCATTTCTTATTGCTTCGATCCCCCTTTAATTAGATCATTGCAACAATCTGATCATCCCTCTCTCTATCTCTCCTCTTTTTTTCTCTTTCCTAATTCTTTATTATATTTTTCTCCCTCTCTCCTCATGCTCTAGGCTATAGATCATCCAATGGCCATGCTCTTAAATTCTACCAAAAAAATAAGGCCTATTTAGGACAATTTACTTGCAAATATTTTACACATTTTACTACTAACAAATAAAT
This sequence comes from Beta lomatogona, assembly GCA_947646795.1. NCBI lineage: Eukaryota > Viridiplantae > Streptophyta > Magnoliopsida > Caryophyllales > Amaranthaceae > Beta > Beta lomatogona. The sequence goes on along the minus strand of CANSNZ010000618.1, from coordinate 149,361 downwards.
AAATTTTTACGCTCTCTATTTCTTTTTAATCTACACACTTTGTGTTTTGATACTATTTACATACTACACTTTGATCATCGTTTGTGATTTTTATACAATGAAAATTATAGTCAGGTGAGATCTTGTTAGATTCGTCTTTGCATATTGTAGACATGTTTTTATTCGCCTACGCGTGATGAGCGCATATTTGACTACCTCATTGTAAAAGTTTTATTGAAAACGTTGAAGTCGTCAACAAATCTTTAAAGGATGACTCATAAACCTAAATGGATATCGTAAAATCATAGGGACAACTTAGAGACTTATCCAATGTATATTTCTCCGTCATGACTCCATATATGGTCAATGAACCATAAATTGATCTCGGGGGTGAGGGTACGGACACGGTCAGGAACCACGTTTGTGGCCTCTACTAAGTATTGATTCATATCAAAGTTTATGCCAAATAACAACCAAATAATATTTTCAAGCACCCTAAAAATATTAGTCTAGATTGGTTTATTAAACACATAAAAAGACTACTATTTAGTGATACGTTATTAAGCAATCAAAATTACTGGGTTCCTAATAGGTTGTCCAAATTATCTGATTAGGCTTTAGAACAATTTCTTAGGTCTGATTAGCAATAATAACATATTGGTGATGAAAGCATTAAAACATACAATCATGCATATGAATAATAAAGAAAATAAATAAAAAGAGAAGAATTAGGAAAGAATGTACAAGAGAGCGTTAATTCTTTCAAGATCTACATTATGACAAGTAAATTGTTATTAAATAAGGAATTAAATTGGAATCGACCCTGAAGAATTTTACCTTTGTCGCCTGGGTCTTATGCAACGATCTTCAGGATGAGCAATCTTGAAGCTTGAAATAGAAAATCCGAAGATATGAATGTGTTTGAATGTGAGTTTGAGTGTTTAAATATTAGTTCGAGTGTTTGTTATTAGGGATGTCGAAGTATTAAAGCGTAGGAAAGCATTGTGAAAAGTCGTTCGAAGAAACGAGCTATTTATAGGCAAAGGAAACCGAAAATAGAGCGAAAAGATAAAATAAAACTGTGCGTCTGGCGCACAGCTTTGCACTTGACGCACATCATGTGCGTGACGGGCTCGTTGTAAACGCATCAAAAATACCTAAACTACCCAATATAGAAAATTCATTTTTATTGAAGACAACCCTTCTGATTTATTTTTAGGCTAAGTTGTTACTTCCTGTTGATCCTATTGCTCTGATTTAGGAAGCTAGTGGATGAAGCTCTATAAAGCATGCAACGATTTACAATATTGAAAAACTATGTGCAAGAGAGGTTAGGAGTGTTTGGTTGATACTTCCATCTGATCACATTGCTTTAGTGAAGGACAGCAAAACATATCGTCAAAACCTTTCATTGGCTGCATTCCAACACATTATCCTCGAAGTTAGCGAGTTAGGTAATAAAGCCAACGTTTACACTCTTCTTATAATCATTAATTGATTATGGTCATCCTCCGGGTGAGTTGAAAATATATATGATTGTCGGATGACATTGTAAAAAAAAACAGTTTCTTGCTTTAAGTCCTTACTTATTTAAGGGCTTTCTTTCTTCTATTTGTTCTCATGTAGCTACACAGGACATGAAATAGGATGTTGCTAGCTTTCTCTCTCTAAAAGTTCTCTCCACGTACATTGTACGATGGTCGCCATGGCCAGAACTACTAGAGCTCAGAAGGTAACTCAACCTAAAGCTTTGCCAGAGAAGAAGAATGGTACTCATTCTGATTCTCAGGTGAAGAAGATGAAATCGATGGATGCGATTCTTGGCGTGACGAGTTTGGAATTGGATAATGAGACGGAAATCATCCAGGAGGAAATTCTCTCTCCTCGATCTACTCTGAAGGAGCTACAACAGCAATCAGAATTGCGTATGAATTTTTCGCAATGGCTGGACACGATCCAGAGAACAGAGAAGCAGATTTCCGGTGGAAAACATTGTGCTGAGGTAATTGATGCAGGTAATCCTATTCCTATCTTGTTTTCTCCTGCGAAAGAAGTTTGTAATGATGTGGAGAATATTGAATTGAATTCTGAGAGCTTAGTTAGAATTAAATTGGAGGATATTCAATCTGAGTTAGATTACTAGAATTCTGTTGTCTACTGTTATGTTGTTGGTGCGAACCCGCCACAATATGTCATGGAATGTTTTATTAGACGTATTTGGAGGAGCTATGGTGTTGAGAAGGTCGCTATGGTGAAATTGGGAATCTATGTTGTGCGATTCAATTCGATGGAGAAACGTGACCAAATTTTAGTGGGAATTATGCTGTTTTTTGATAGTAAACCAATTATTATGAAGGCGTGGGATTTGAATTTGGATATCCAGAAGGAGGTGTTGAAAGTGCTTCCAACTTGGATCCAATTAAATCTGGATTTCAAATACTGGAGTGAGAAGTGCATCTATAAGATTGCTGATGGGTTAGGCAAGCCATTGAAGCTTGATCAGGCAACTATTAAGCGAGAAAAGTTACAAGTATGCTAGAATGTTGATTGAAATGTCAATTGATCACTCTTTCCCTGAGTTTATTGAATTCATCAATGAATGTGGTCAGGTAGTGAAGGTTGGCATAATATATGAGCCTATTGTGTGTGGGAAATGTAAGGTTATGGGGCATAATCAGGATGATTATAGGAAGCTAGTAAGTAGGAAGACATGGCAACCTAAGGTCCCTGTGCCCATTGTGAGAGAACTATTGGAAAGAGAGTGCTGAGATGGTGAGGAAATCTGCTCGGAAGAGTGCTGATCAGGTGGCTAGCACTGTGTTGAGGAATGGTTTTGAAGTGCTTATGAATGAGCAGAATCAGGAGGTGTTGGTGTAGTTATGTCAGGGAAATGTGGATGAGAATAAGGTTGCTGAAGATGCAGGAGGGGAGGGGCCTCCTGATGGGGATGGATAGAATTCTTTGTTGGAATGTCAGGGGGATTAATCATGCTCAGAAGTAGAAGGATGTTAAGAGAATGCTTAACATGAGAGCTTTGGGTATGATTAGTCTCCTTGAAACTAAGGTAAAGGCCTGCAATATGGGCAGCCTTTACCTGAATCTCTATTCTAGTTGGTGTTTTGTGAGTAATTCTTCTCATCATAAAGGGGGTAGGATTCTTGTTGCCTGGAATCCTAGAAGCTTCCATGTTGATATTTTGGCAGTTTCTAGACAGTTGATACATTGTAAAGTTAGACCTGTGTCTGGTGATGGTCTATTTTTTGTCTCTTTTTTATATGCTATGAATGATGCTTTGGAAAGGAAGGTGGTATGGCAGGAGTTGGAAGGTCATGCAAAGTGGATTAATAAACCATGGATGTTGGCTGGTGATTTTAATAGTGTCATGTTTGTTAATGAAAGAATTGGTGCCCCTGTTAGGCCTCAGGAGACTGAAGATCTTAGAAGTTGTATGTTGAACTGTGGCTTACAAGATCTCACGTATTCTGGTTGTTTCTACAATTGGAACAACAAGCAACAAGGAGATAGGATAATGTTCTGTAAGTTGGATAGGGTTATGGTCAATGATAAATGGCTGGAGAGTTATCCTACTGCAGCAGTGAATTTTATGCCTGAAAGGACTTATGATCACCCCCCCTTGTTGGTGAGTATTTACCCTCAGGTGGAGATGGGTAAAAGGCCGTTTAAATACTTCATAATGTGGAGTTCTGCCTCCAATTTTGAGGGTATTATTACTAAGAGCTGGAGGAAAGTAGTGAATGGTACAAAGATGTTTCAAGTCACTCAAAAAATGAAGATGATTAAAGCTGAATTGAAGAAGTTGAATAGAGATGGGTACGTTGAAATTCAATGTGCTGATTTGTTAGCTTCCAAAGAGTTGGAAAGATGTCAGAATGAGTTGCATCAGAACCCTGGTAGTATTGAGTTGAGTGATGCTGAAAGAGCTGCTGCTCAGCAATACAAACAGGTGCACAATCACTATTTGTCATTCTTGGCTCAGAAAGCAAAGTTGGCTTGGTGTAAGGAAGGTGATGAAATTCAAGCCTGTTTCACTAGTCCATTAAAGCTAGAAGAATTTAAAACACAGTCTATGCTATCTTTGATAGTGATGGAGTTTGGAGAGAAACACCTGATGAAGTGAACACTTCTTTCCTTGAATATTACCAGAAACTCCTAGGCACTTCTGCTAGTAATAGAAGGCATGTGTATGATGAGGTGATTGCTTTGGGGCCAGTTTTAACAGCTGAGCAAGGAGGGATATTGGAGAGGCCTTATACTGGAGAGGAAGTGTATAAAGCTCTCTTTTCCATCCCTGGAGACAAAGCTCCAGGTCCAGATGGATTTGGTAGCTATTTCTTCAAGGATACTTGGGCTATCATTGGACCAGAGGTGATTAATGTTGTTATGGATTTATTTTCCAGTGGAAGATTACTTACGGAGGTAAACTCCACTATTCTCACTCTTGTTCCTAAAGTGAGTTGTCCATATAATGTCTCTGAGTTCAGGCCAATAGCGTGTTGTAATACAATCTATAAGTGTATTACAAAAGTAATTTGTAACATATTAAAACTTGTTTTGCCTGATTTAATTGCTGAAAATCAGAGGGCTTTCATTCATGGGAGATATATTATTCATAATGTGATGGTTTGCTAAGATTTGGTGAGATTCTATGGGAGGAAAAATGAAAAAGCTAGTTGTATGATTAAGTTAGACATGAAAAAGGCTTATGATACCATAGAATGGGATTTTTTGGAGGAAATGTTGGTTGGTTTGAATTTTCCTAGGAATTTTATTGATCTTGTTATGACCTGTGTTAGAACTCCTATGTTTACACTGTTGATAAATGGCTCAACTCACGGCTATTTTGGGTCTAAGAGGGGTTTGAGACAGGGGGACCCAATGTCTCCCCTGCTTTCTGTGTTGTGTATGGAATACATGTCAAGGATTATGAAGAGAATCAGCACTAGTCACGTTTTTGGCTACCACCCTAGATGCTAGGCTCTGCAGTTAACTCATCTAGTTTTTGCAGATGATGTTATACTATGTTGTGAAGGGAAGTTTTCTTCTATCTATCTGTTGTTGCAAGCTTTCAGGCTCTTTTCAGAGACTTCAGGCTTGAACATAAATGAGCAAAAGTCTGAATTCTATACTGTCAATGTTCCCAGTGATGAAGTGCAAAGAGTTAAAGATGTCTCTGGTTTCCAGCATAGTGGGTTGCCTTTTAAGTACTTAGGCATTCCTATATGTTCAAAGAAGGTCTCTGTGGCTAAATGCAATTGTCTGGTGGAAAGAATATGTGCTAGGATCAGAGTTTGGAGTAGTAGGAATGTTTCTTATGCTGGTAGAACAATCCTCATCAACTCAGTCTTATTAAGTATCCACATCTACTGGGCCCAGGTGTTTGTACTTCCTAGTAGTGTGTTGAAGGAAATTGAGAAAGTTTGTAGGGCTTTTCTTTGGTCAGGTACATATTACAATACTAAACTTGGTAATGTAAATTGGTCTCAGGTTTGTTCCCCAAAGGCTGCTGGTGGTTTGGGCATCAAACAGATTAAAGAATGGAATAAAGCTATCCTTGCTAAGTATGTCTGGGCTATAGCTTGTAAGCAGGATAATCTCTGGATCAAATGGATCCATGCTGTCTATGTGAAAGAGCAAGATTGGTGGGATTACTCTTCACCAACCAACTGCAGCTGGTATTGGAAGAAATTGTGTCAAGTTAAGGAAGAAATCAAAGGGCATTACTCTATTCTTGAGATGAGAAGTATGGCTAAGTATAGTGTGCAAAAGGTCTATAAAAAGTTGGTGGGTGATTATGAGAATGTCTACTGGGATAGAGTCATATGGAGCAGATTGGCAATTTCTAAGCACAACTTCATGGGATGGCTTACTATTCAAGGTAGGCTCAGAACTGCTGACAGGTTGCAAAATATTGGAGTTATGAGTAATAATAACTGCTAGTTATGCTCAAATGGTGTAGAAAGTCATGAGCACTTGTTTTTCATATGTGAATTCTCTAAAAAAGTCTTGCTGATGATTTATGATTGGCTGGGTTTAAAGAGTAAGCTGTGTAATTTTCAGAGAATTGTTCTATTCTCCAGAAGAAGTAGAAAGTCTGGTTTTCAGAAGAAGACTTTTTCTGCTGCTATTTTGGCTGCTGTATACTAGATTTGGTGGGCTCGTAATGAGGCTGTATGGAATGTCACAGGGTGGAAGCATGATAAAGTGTTTCAAATGCTCAAGGAGGTCTTGATTCATAGGATTAAATCTATTATGCCTAGACATATCACAAACACTGAAAGAGAGTGGTATAATTGTATATGTAATAGATGATGTTGGTTGTCTGTTGTCTGGTCTCTTCTAGATTGTTTAGGTTGTAAATAGTTTTTTTGAAGTTAATACAATTACTATCTTACTTAGCAAAAAAAAAAAAAAGCCTACACAAGACTTTTTTTTTTACTTTCCCTAATGCGTGTTGTTGCAATTCAATAAGAAATCTTAATGTTGGGGAGAAAATGTGACCGAGCTTCTCTTTTTTTGAAGAAAGTTTGGTACATTTGTTTGTGGCGTTCTCAGGAGAAGACACTTCGACACAATTGATGACATTTTCATCAAATGGTTATGTTGTAAGTAATTCCTTGAATTCCTTCTCTTCTTCCTCTCATTTTATGCTACTTATTGTTCGATTCCTCACATTTTTGTTTAATGATGCAGAATCATTAATTGTGGAACCTTTTCATTAATGATGAATAATTTTTTTTTAATTAATGATGAATATAATTACTCGTGACTTGTTAAAGATTTATAATTCAAAAATGAGGAACGATGAGGAGGAAAGGGAGAAGGAAATAAAGCAAAATTGAACAAAGCAAAAAATGGAAGCTTATGCCAAATATTTTTAGATCTAATGTTATGGGTTATTTTGATCTTATTTCTTCCACCTAGTTTAAGTTTGTATGTACATACGATTATTGGGAAATCTCAGTAATTACAAGGCTCTTATACATTTGATTTTTTCCCTTATTGAATTAATAGAACAGAAGAAAAAGTGAAAATTAGAAATTTTAATATTCTTTTTAGCAAATGTATTCATCTTGCTTATGTTACAATAAATGCACTCGTTTACTTATTACTTGATTTGTTCATAATGAGTTCCATATATAAAATGATGATATAGCAAGTCATTAACATGTTACCGTGTAAGTATATGTACATAGGACATTTGACCAGCATTCTTACCAAACTAGCTATTCGTAGGCTAATGTGCGCAAAGCGGGAGATCAAACCACTAGTTATTAGAAAAGTGTGAACGTTTTCCTTGAAAAAATATAAGAAACATGTGAATGTTTCTTTTTCTGGCATAGTCCTTAAATTACAATAGAAATTTCCTACTATATTCCATTGACATAACAACAGATTAGGCAACTATAATTATTCTCCAGATAGTAAAAAATATACTCCCTCTGTTTTTTTTATCATTCTCACTTTCCTGTGCACGTCTCCCAATGCACCTTTTTGAACTTATATATCTTTCATTATATATTAGTAAAAATAATAACGATTGAATATTAATAATGTACTAATTGAGGCGAATCAAACAAGACCCCACATGACTATATTTTTTCTTATAAATTGAAAAAAGTGAGAAGATTCTCTTTAAGTATGAATAGTGCCAAGATTCCAAGTGAGAAAGATAAACAACAGAGGGAGTCCTATATAAAACTCTTATGTATTATAACTCTTAAGATAAGATAAAATGATATAATAGGTATACTTATGTAGTTAATCTATAACTTATTCATTTTTATTCTTGAAGTGATCAAACTTAATTAATTAACACTATAATTATAATGCAATTTTTCTACATACTAATACGATATCCACACACAAAAAATACAAAATACTTATACCATATCACAACACATTACGGTAAAAAAGAGGTCTCAACGGAAAATTATGGTAATTTGTGGGGGCGGTGGTGACGAGTCGAATACAAAAGTTAATAAGCTAAAATTAAATTGATGTACAAAATATAATTGAATTACAAAATTACAAATTACAAATTACAAATTACAAATTAGTTGAATACAAATTACATGGAAAAATTTTCTTTGGTTGGGATTTGGAGTACAAAATATAACTGAAAGTAAGAGGAATAAATAGAAGAGAGATGGTTAGAGGGAGTCTAGGAAAAGTTAATAAGCTAGAATTAAACTTATGAAAACTAAATTGAACTGAACTAAACTAGATTAGAATAGAGTTCAAATGAATAAGACCTCAGCCCACAGTCGTATATTATAGTTGTTTATTTTATTTTCTTGCAATAAATTTTCAACACCATTGTATTTATATACTTCCTCCATTCTTTTTCTATTGTAACAATTACCACTTTGGGTAGTTTCAGCTATTGGAACCATTCCACTTTTGGTAAAAAACGCAACTATAGTTGACAACATCGCCTTTACTTTATGTCAATAAAACCATCATTAATTACTCAAATTGCCTCATAAAGTTGCGTTTACTTTTTTTTTTTTGAGGGGAAGTTGCGTTTACTTTATTAAGGATTTACCTATCTCTTACTCTAGTTAACCCCTCTATGCTAAATTACCCATTTTAGTTTAGGAAAAGTTATTTTTAATAAGTTAACCTTTGCGCCTTTTTCTTAAAATAAGACAAACTTTCGAATAACTATGAATAAGTTAACCTTGTATCTACTTTTGCTATAAATGAGTTAAATCACAATGTCATCCTATTAAAATGTGACACATATCATAATTTCAACGTCATTAACTCGTTTACAGCAATTTTAGATACAAGGTTAACTTATTTTGAGATAATCAAAAGATTGACTTATTTTGAGAAGATCAACCAAAGGTTGACTTATTAAAAATAATTTTTCCTTTATTTTATTGTTTCAGTATAAAAAGACAGAGAAAGTATTTGTCATTATACTTTAATTTCTAGATTTGCTATTGTGATATATAAATTTTATATTTGTAATGTTCAATTAAATATTGTAGCTAAGTCTATTATTAAATAGTATCCCAATAATTGGTATGACTAACAATAGCTAACATAGTTTTAACATGGAAAAATACCCGAACGATACTTTAAGAAAGTAGAGGGTAATAATTAAATAGATGTAGGACAAAAAAAATAGAGAAAAAATATGAGTGCCAACCATAACTTCAAATTTTAATATAGCACATAAACACTAACGCATATAGAATAGATGATGGAAAAGCCAAAAAGAAGATCATAATGATGGTATCATGAATAAAATAAATTAAATATAAAATTGACCTATATTAATTATACAAGATATTATTTAAAAGAAAAAAAAATCTCTTCATCAATCATGACCATATCGAGACTTATCAAACTTACCCCTTTTTTTATAATCTGCGACCTCAAATAGTCTAGAAACTCGAACCTTGATTTCCCAATTAGTTTTAGTAAAATTAAGTTTATTGAGAAAAGGATAAGATCTGACATATAGATATATGAAAAAAAAAACATATATAATTATGTATACAAAAAATATTATAGGAATAAAATAATTAGTCAATTGCATAATATCTCTGCAATGTCGTTGACAAAATTTCGATTCTTCATGTAATGCCATCATGGTATGCTCAAAACTACATATACGTATTTTTTTTATAGATGATGGGAAACCCAAATAGAAGATCATAATGATGGTATCATGAATAAAATAAATTAAATATAAAATTAACCTCTATTAATAATCGAATATATTATTTAAGAAAAAAAAATCTCTTCATTAATCATGACCATATCGAGACTTATCAAACTTACCCTTTTTTTTATGATCTGCGACGTCAAATAGTCTAGAAACTCGAACCTTGATTTCCCAATTAGTTTTAGTAGAAATAAGTTTATTGAGAAAAGAATAAGATATGACATATAGATATATGAAAAAGAAAAACATAAATAATTATGTATATAACAAATATTCTTGGAATAAAATAATTAGTCAATTGCATAATATCTCTGCAATGTCGTTGACAAAATTGTATTTGATTCTTCATGTAATGCCATCATGGTATGCTAAAAACTACATATATGTATTTCCGTCTGGATGATTTCCGTCTCATTACTCAATTTTTAAAAGTTTGATTTTGAAGACATAATTGCTAATGTCACAGATAATACACTATTTTTATAGTTATTTTTATATGTATTTAAAATAAAGAATAAATAATATGTTATTGTTCATCTAAATAAATATATTTTCATAAGTTGTAAAACTATATTGTATATGGAAACATATTTCGAGCACTCTAAGATGGTAAAAAATTTATAATATTGCGAATTATGTAGCAAAAGTTATATTCAATTTACATAGTCGAATAATTTAGGTTGTTTATTTAAAATCAGTGTGTAATCTTCACTTATTAAAAATCACCTTATATGTATTTATATCTATGTTAAACACTATTTTGAAAAATTAAAAATTAAAGAGAATGACATGTCATGTTTAGGTGGAGCTCTCTATAATATTCTAATGTTGTTTTTTAAAATCATACTCTAATTTTTTTCATCATCCAAAACTCTAATATATATGTAACTTTATCGATATAGTTTTTAATTTTTGTTGTAACAACAAAGATTCGTTAATAAATTTGGTTTCAATATTAAATTGCTTTGGTTCAGTTGAGTAAGGCTGGTGTTTGGATCCTCTAAAGTTCTAAAAGAACTCTACAATGTAGAATTTGAGCAATATCAACAATTGAATAAAAAATCAATGGCTCATATATTATCATTCCAAATCCCCCTCTATTTCTTATCATCAAAATCCACCCCTTATTTTCCCGTTCCACCAATGTATGGTTCATATACAACTCTACCTTGTAGAATTTGATTAATCTAGAGGATCCAGACTCGTAAGGCTCGGGTTTTGAAAGATTATATATATGTTTAATCCTATAAATTGGACCTATGATAAAATGCTATAGTCACATATAGTACACTATAGTTATAGCTATTATTATATTTATCTAAAAGAAAGACTAAATAATGCCTTACCATTCATCTAGATAAATATATTTTCATGAGTTGTAAATATATATTGTAAATGAATATTATTTTGAAGCATATTTCAAGCACTCTCAAATGGTAAAAAATTATAATGTTTTGAATTAGATAGCAAAAGTTATATTCAATTTACATAGTATAGTAATTTAGGTTGTTTATTCAAAACGAAACTCTAATTTCTCGTTATGCAAAACTCCTTTTATGTATTTAAATATGTGTAGAACTCTATTTTTAAAATATTTAAAATAAAAATTAATGACATGGCAATCCTATGTGGCGCTCTCTATTTCATAAGTTGTAGAAATATATTGTAAATGGATCTTATTTTGGAGCATATTTCGAGCACTATCCAATGAACAAAAATTATAATATTTCGAATTGCGTAGCAAAAGTTATACACAATTTACATAATATAATAAATTAAGTTTTTCATTCAAAACCAAATTCTAATTTTAGCTTATCTAGAACTCCTTATGTGTATTTAAATATATGTAAAACTCTATTTTTTTAAAAGATAAAAATAAAATTTGATGACATAACAATCCTACATGGCGCGCTCTATGGCCTTGAAATATTGAGGAACTCCTTATGCTCCCGAAAAGTTCCTCCTTTATATATATACTAGTATGGGCACCCACGCAAATGCCCGGGCTCTTCATGAAAAAGATGTAGAGTTTTGAAATATTCACATATCTTATTTGACTGTATTTTTCGTCCAGCGTACAACAACAAAAGTTGTAATATAATATGTTACTGAAATTTTCTATATGTATATTGACAATATCAATTTTATAAGTTTCTCATAAAATACAAAATCAAAGACATTAATGATTATAGTTTTTGTTTTTCAATGTCAAGCATTATAGTGAAAATGGTGCAACTATTTTGAAATAAAAGAAGTATTGCATGTTATTTATACTCAATATGTAAAGTTGATCACTGAGAATCTAGTGTATATAACTTTGGATATTCTATTCTTACATGAATAGGATTTGTAGAAAAAGTTTGAGTTGAAAACACATCCCTAATTCTAATTGATGTTGGTTACTTTAATAAATTACTATAGTAAATAATTCTTTTTTTTTAAGGAAAACTTCGTATACATATCTTCTAATTCTACCATGAGTAGGATTTGTAGAAAAAGGTAGAGTTGAAAACGTACATCTTTAATTCTAATTGCAGTATGTTACTTTAATACGTTACTATAGTCAATATTGCTTCTCATACGTTACTTTAATATGGAGTTAATATTGCTTCTCATACGTTACTTTAATATGGAGTTGACAAATATTATAAGTGGATCTTGTTTTAAAATACTTTTTAAATATTTTCCAATGGTACCAAAATTATAATTTTTCGAAATATATGTTAAAAGTTATAATCGATTTACTATACTTAAGTTTTCATTGTGAACCAAACTCTATTTATTCTTATCCTAAACTCTATACATGTATTTTTATTAATTTGAAACACTATTTATTTTTAAAGACAATGATATGACACTTGATAAGCGCGACAAATGGCATCCAATAAGAACGCCAAATGTCGCGACCTCGTGATTTGGCTTTTGTACTCTGCTTTATGTATTAGAGTTGAAAAATATTATAAGTGGATCTTGTTTTAAAGTACTTTTTAAATACTTTCCAATGGTACCAAAATTATAATTTTTCGAAATATATATTAAAAGTTAGAATTGATTTACTATACTTAAGTTTTTCATTGTGAACCAAACTCTATTTATTCTTATCCTAAAATCTATACATGTATTTTTATTAATTTGAAACACTACTTATTTTTAAAAACAATGATATGACACTTAATAAGCGCAACAAATGGCGTCCAATAAGAATGCCAAATGTCACGACCTCCTGATCTGCTTCAGACATTCACTCTATCATGCAGAAACTATATGTTACTTTAATATAAAATTTCAAATATATTATAAATGGATCTTATTTTAAAGTACTTTTTAAATACTTTCCAATAATGCAAAAATTATAATATTATGAACTATATATTAAAAGTTATAATCAATTTACTATATTTAAGTTTTTCATTGTGAACCCAACTCTATTTATTCTTATCCTAAACTCTATTTGTATTTTAATCAATTTAGAAATTCATTTATATTCAAAAAATAGTATGACATGACACTTAATGAGCGCGACAAATGGCGTCCAATGAGGATGCCAAATGTCGCGACCAACCCTAATTCTAACTGAATCCCTAATTCCAATTGTAGCAGGTTACTTTAATACTTTAATCCTAATTCTAATTGAATCGCTAATTCTAATTGCAGTAGGTTACTTTAATACTTTAATCCTAATTCTAATTGAATCGCTAATTCCAATTGCAGTAGGTTACTTTAATACGTTAATATAGTCAATATTTCCTTTTATATGTTACTTTAATATAAAATTTTAAATATAGTATAAATGGGTCTTATTTTAAAGTACTTTAAACACTTTCCAATGGTACAAAAATTATAATTTTACGAACTATATATTAAAAGTTATAATCAATTTAGTATATTTAAGTTTTTCATTGTGAACCCAACTTTATTTGTTCTTATCCTAAACTCTATTTGTATTTTAATCAATTTGGAACTCTATATATACTAAAAAAAAAAAAAAAATGACATGACACTTAATGAACGAGACAAATGACGTCCAATGAGGACGCCAAATGTCGCGACCTCGTGAGCTAATTTTTGTACTCTGCTTTATATATTAGTTATATGATATGATATATGATGATATATTGATTAAGACCATGTTCTTTTGGACTTATTTTCAATTTAATTCATTTGAGTTCAGTTCAGTTTAGTTAGGGCCTGTTCTCTCCAGCTTATTTTCAGTTCAGATCAGTTCCTAAATGATTATACTATTAATTAGTTATAATTTAATTTAATTCAGTTAAGTTTAATTGTTTTATACCGAAGAGAATATGCCCTTACTATTTGCAGTCCAGTTCAATTTAATTTCTCACAGCTTAGAAGAACGGGGCCTAATTCACTAATGGGCAATGACCATTGACCAGCCACTCCACGCCCATACCTAGAATTCTTCTTGTGTTCCCAATATCACCCTCTCCTCCTCCTCAATCACCACTCCCCCACGCACTTCCCCACGCACTCCCTCATTCATCTTCCCCCTTCTATATAGATCTAACTCCCCCCTAAAAAAACTCCCCAAACCCTCCTCCTCCTCTCTCTCTTTTTCCTCCCTCAATGGCCCGCAGCAAAGCCCTAAAACCCTTAGCCGAAGCCCCACCGGAGCCCGACTCCTCCTCGGAAGAAGAAGCCTCCCGTTCCTCCTCCACCGAACTCGAAGAAGACGCTCTCTCTTCCTCCGACTCCGACGACGAACAACAACAACAACAACCACCCCCTTCAACTCCTCCTCCTCCACCTTCCGCCGCCAAAAAACTCCCCGCTTCCGCACCCGCAACCACCAAACCCAAACCCGTACCCGAACACTCCTCCTCTTCCTCCGACGATGATGATGACGAGGATGACCAGCCTCTCCCCAAACTCAAAACTCTCTCCTCTCCTAAGCCTAGATCTAAGACCACTGTTTCTGGGCCCGCCTCTGAGAAACGCCCCTCTGAAAGCGAAGATAAGGGCCCATCTAAGAGGCCCAAGAAGGAGAAATCTGGGCCCACTACTCCTGCTGCGGCCCAAGAAGAGGGCTCCAAGAAGTTGTTTCAGAGGGTGTTTAGTGAGGATGATGAGATTGAGATTCTTAAAGGTATGATTGAGTATAGGGCTAAGAAGAAGGCGGATCCTATGAATGATGTCGATGATTTTTATGGGTTTATTAAGAAGTCTGTGCATGCTGATGTTAATAAAGGTCAGATGGTGGATAAAGTTCGTAGGTTGAGGAAGAAGTTTCAGAATGCTAAGAAGAGGAAGCTTACTAATTTACATGAGATTCAGGCTTTTGAGTTGTCTAAGAAGATTTGGGAGAGTAATGTTGCTGCGGATGATGCTGTGGTTGCGGAGGAGAAGGGTACTAATGGGGTCGTTGAGGTGAATAGCAATGCGGGGGCAGGGCCGGTGGCGGCGAAGTCGAATACGAAACCGAGGAGCGTAAAAAGTAAGACTGGGACTGGGACTGGGAATGCGGATGATAAGAAGAGTAACGTGGAGGAGGAGGAAGGGGAGAAGGGTGTGAAGATGATTGAGGGGGTTCCGAAAGAAGAGGATGTTGAGGTTGGAGAGGCTGTTTCGATGGAGAGGATTAGAAAGGAAGGGTTTAAGAAGATGGGAGCCAAGGCGAGGGCCGAGATTAATGCTATGTGGGATAAGGTGGCGTTGGCGAGATTGAAGATGGAGATGCTGCAGCATGAAGCGCAAGAGGCGGAGAGTCGGAGGATTATGGAAGCTCTTGGTCACTAGGTGGTAATAGCTAGGAAGTTGAATGTGGTTGGATTTCGTCGAGCGAAGCGAAGGTTAGATGATTTGTGGTAGTTCTTTGAACTTTGAACGCCCATTGTTGGTGATGGTTGTCTTTATTTGAAGCCTTAGGATGTACATCCCTGTTTTTAAGAGGCTTTTTATGTTTAAATAGTTTGAGGGTACAGTTGTTTGTTTAGATTTCAAGCTTGAACTTGACTTGCTTTTTTATTATATTGTTTAGTGTTAGTTTCTTTTGGTTTGCAATGCTTGGCTCTAGCTCTGTTATCTTAATTGCTGATTTGCTATGATGATTGATGTGTTTAATTTTTGAGTTTGTATGTTCGTTTCATGTTATATTGAAGTGCTAATTATGCTTCTGCTAGTTGTGAGTGAGGTATCCTTGCTGTGGAAATAAAGATGTGTAAGCTAATGCTCTTTGTCGATTCTGCAGTTTTCGTTTGGGTTTTCAAGCTGAATCCATTGGAAGATACCTGTCACTTAGTTGATGTCATCAATTTGGTTCAATTTGTTTTATTACTTCATGATATGCATTGATTTGTGCAGTTGGATGTCTTGTAGTCTGTCTTGTTCAATTATGTTTTGGTATTTCCGTTACATGGCATTCGACGAGTTTAGCATGGAGGCTATAATCTTGTTCAAAAATGTGTCAGTAGGAAAATAGGAGTTTAAAAGGATCTATGTAGGAAGATAGGAGTCTAAAAGGAGCTGTGCAGGAAAGGGAATACTCAGATTTATTGGATGGATTTCAGCTCCTTTCTTTTTTTGTTTTTGTTTTTTGTTTGAGGTCTATTAATTCAGATCTTTTACTGAAGTACCTATTTTATTTGCCATAATAACTAATGTGGCATATATTTACTCAAGATTATGGAAACAATCAAGTACAGTCTCGTCACCAACTACAACTCGAGTACTTAATCTTTCCGTCAAGAGGCCACAACTCTACCTTTATAAATCATGATTGCACCGACATATCTTTGGCTCATTGATGCTACCTCTCTGTCTATTCTGCCATACCTTTGCATTTTCACTCTCAACCATCCTCCTCTTCTGCCATTATTGTTCCATCTGATGGACCAACTCCATTACTAACGCTACTCACCTTCCTCTTTGTCATGGTACTTTCTACACACTCTTCTCTATCATTCTCCATCAAGATGCCGCACAATTTGGACTACCATAACCACCGCCTAAATGTCCCTAGAAGACGATAGTGTGAGGTACCAATGTGGATTACTACTTATTCGGTCATCCCAGCTGCAGTTTCTATTATCTGACAATTACCCTCTGAAGACTTGCTTTCAATATGGCTTCAGTGGGTTCCCTAACCAAGCCACTGCCTATGAGTCGCAGGCTCATTTTTCAACAGGCATGCAGTCAGAGGCACACTCAATCTTATCACTCAACTTGCTCTGTCTCTTGTGGGATTAAATGTAGAGGCGATTGAGTCCATTCTCCTTGCTCTCTACTCTTCTGACCAAGCTGTTGGCTCTTGCCAGGGCGAGGTAGCAGTGAGGTAATAGCTTGAAGATATGTTGGTGCAAGAAGGGCGAGCAGGGTGAGTTGGAGTTGTGGTGCATTGGTGATGGTCGATGGGGAACTTATTTGTTTTGTTCTTCATCTCAACCCTTCATGATTTAGGTTTTAGTTTCCTGAGTTGTTCTCTGGGTCATTAGAGGTGGGGTACCTTTTGCTCTACTTTATATCTTGAAATCTTATGTCTAGGTACCTTTTGCTCTACTTTATATCTTGAAATCTTATGTCTAGGTACCAAAAGGCGAAACTGATGAGGGTAAATGATATGCTCATACTACTCTCTTTTATATGCATCTTTCATCAAAACATGAAAAAAGCATTTCAAATTTATTATTCCCATACCTTTCAACAATTCTGATATATACTAATAGTAGCTATTGGACAGTTGCACTTCTTCTACCTCTGTTAAACCCATAATAACTCAGGCCTTTGTTAGTTTAAAACTCTTCGCTCTACCTACTGCCACTTGCATCAAATGTTGGGTCTGCCATTGTAATTGTGCTTTCAAGCAAGTATAGTTACATTACCTGTCTCTTTTTCGTCCAATTTGTTGTTTTACATCATGTATATTGTGTTGTGCTGTTGGATTTATCTTGGTTTGTTATTTGTCGGTGACCTTTTTTCCCTCCCTTCACTTCATAGTGCATCTAGACGCTTAAGTGTATGGCAATCAGCACGGAGGCATTAGTGTTGTGTTAAAACTTAGCAGTAGGATAATATTTGTTCAATTGTATCTTTGCTGGAGGTCTATTAACAATTCCTGAATTAGAGTGTTCTTCCTGGCATGCTCGTGAAATGTTGGCTATATAATGGTGCGAGGATGAAGAGAATGTTCTCGCCTTGGATACAATAGTATACTCTGAGCTGTCTTTGTTGAAATCTCCCTTTTGATTCTTGCTGTCTCATGTGTTCTAATCTTCCTCATGCCACACCTTGAGGGTTTCACTTGTCTTGTTTATTATTACATTGAGAACTGCGTGTATGCTGTATATTATAATACAAGATAGAAATGAATGTATGAAAAAGATGACAACAAGAGAGAATTTCTTGTGTTATGCAGCCAAACTCATCTTTTGGGATTTAGGGTTTTTGCAATGTTTGCGCAAGTGTGGAGTCGCTGAAAGATTTTGAAAGTACTTCGAAAGTGCAGAATGTTCATTATTGTTTTTGAGTCGATGTCTGCCATGGTGTCTCATCTCTTCTTGCTTATTTATATGTTTTCCATACATCTTTGTAATGCTATCTTTGTAATGCTACAATGGTGTGTTTGTGCATCACTGCATCCTTTTGATGTATTTCAGAATTAGTACACAATAGAAATCTTCCAGCTTTATGAGGATTTGCTTTCACTTGTTTCCTAGTTTCCAATCTGATTAGAAGTGTGGATGGGGCTTCTGCATTATCAGATCTGATACTATTTCATATCTGGACATTTGCTATTCGCAAGCCCTTTTTATCATTTTATATTGATGGTTGAAGATGTACTGGGATAAAATCTATACGCGGTTCGACTCAGCTTGAAAATATATTAGAAACTACACATGAATTAAAAGGGTTTCCATTCATACAAAATGGTTGTTCTGGGTAATATAGAGCGTGGAATTCTTACACAAGGTGACTAGAAGCAATATACATTTAACCAAGCTTGGCAAGAACATCATTGAGGTTGGATACAGTCTGCCCGTAGTATTTCTCTGCTTCTGGACTGCTCTTTATCTTTGCAGCATGGTCCAACTGTATCACAAAGTAGGGAGTTAGTCACTCACTCAAATCAAGCAATGTAACTTCCTACGTTAGACCGAAACAAATAGGATGTATACTACTCACATTGTTGATACTGTCGAAGAGCTTGCCAGTAAGGTCTTGGAGAGATTTCTTCTCATCTTTGGGCTTAGCAGAGATGACAGTTTTGAGGTCATAGCGAAGGTACTCGGCTCTCAGACGTAGGTCATTCTGGACATATGGCCATGCCTTCTTGTCGATCAATTGCTTGACGTTGATGATTTCTTTGGCTGATACCTTAGCTCTTTGGGCTGCCTCAGTTGGAGACAGGGGTTGAAGGTAAAACCTGTCCTTGTTGTAGGGCAAGTCAAAGTCTCTTGCTTGGTCGGAGTTCAATGTCCCAGCTGCCCAAATACATACATGTTTATGCACATTAGTCTGTGACCCTAGGAAAACAACACTCAACGGGCAAAAGCTAATTATTTAGAGACGAACAAAGTTATGCAAACACCATTACCATTACTTTTATGTACCTTGCTTTTGATTTGGAAGGACATAAGGTTGATGAATCTTTTATTCTTCATAGAATCATTAAGTGAATAGCTCAACCGTTCTTCAATTCGATAATTTGATAGCAACCTACGTTTCTTTTCTACTAGATTTAGATGCATGCGTTATGCCAAGATTTCCTTTTTCGATTATCTTTAGTGAAAATTCTAATGATTGTTACTTCTCCTAAACTTGCCTTTTCAAGACCATGACGAACCAAAAATTCCTAATTATTAATTGAGATGAACTCTTTTTCATGTATACTACTTTCGTATCTTTATTCAAATGCAAATGTTCTAAATTTGATAACAAATATTATAATATCATTTGATGATAATATTTTAGTTTCAATAGATAACAATAATGATTTAAGATTTAATGCAATGACAGATCTTGGTCAAATCAAATATGAGGGGTTAAGGTTTGAAACTTGGATTTCTTGTTCAATACAAGTGCACTCAGTTTATAATATATGTTGTAACATATTATTCATATGTTTAACTTGTTTGATTAATAACTCAAGCAAAAACAATTAGTGCAAGGCCTCGAAGGAAGATCCTCCTGTGGTTAATCAATAATGCGAGGTGTCGTATATGAAAGGAGAGAGCACTTGGAGTAATAGTTAATCACAAAAGATTATGAAATTTAACAAATGCACTACATTGTTAGGCAAGCTTTCTAGCACAAATTAGTGTCTTAGCACATTAAGAGTGTCACCATATGAAAATTAAATAAACCCAAGCAAACAACATACCGTACTAAAAAAACATAGTCAAATTTGAAGATAAATCACAAAATTAAACACGGTCATAAACTCATAAGCCATAACTCATGATAACTCATATGTTAAAATTTTAAGATATGGTTTATATTCGAAGAAACAACCGGATTTGAATACTTACGAAGACCACCGGACGGTGGGGGAGGTGGGCCAACGGGGATGGACTTGGCCTCAGCAAGGACAGCCTTAACAAAAGAACCAGAAGCCAGTCCAGCAGCAACAAGGCCCAAAACAGCTCGTCGGCTGGTCTCAGTAGTCTCAACTGACACTTGCTGGGCTCGGACAGTAAGGCCCAACTTGGGAACTGCAACACGGCTGGTAGTGGGCCCACTAAGGCGGTTTGCGCCGCTGATCTGGAGGCTACCTTCCAAAACAGCTTGTGAAGAGCCACGTAAGCCTGCCATTGAAGCCATAGCTTGAGCCATTTTTCTTTTCTCTCTTGGCTAACTATGGTAATCTCTGAAAATAAAATGTGTGACACGAAAGAAAGGGATAAATATGGAAATATAATTATTGTTAGTAAGAAGAGTGTGAGGTGGATGGTTCTCCAATGGGGACTGATTTTGTTTCATACACCTTATCTTATGCGGGGTCCTACTTGGATCATATTTGGATATGGGGTTAACCAATTAGTGGTCGACATGTGTTTGTTTATTTCATCAGTTGGATTGGATTGTAAATTTGGACCGACTGCATTTTGACACGTGGAAATTACTAAGAGATTTCATATTATGCTAATCACTCTAAATACTTCCCTCGGCTTTTAATGTTGTAGCATATGACTTTTGATACTATTTATATATTCTTCTTTGATCATCTTATACTTTTAAACGAAAAGAAAATGTGATTATGTGAGATTTTGTTAGATTTATCTTATTATATAACTTCACAATATCTAATTTTTATAATTTTTATTTATACATAATTAAAGAAATCAATATCTCAAGTTATGCATTGTCAAGTATGTCAATAGCTTTGGGTAAAACAAAAAAGAAAAATAAAGGTAATACATTATAAGAAATCTAATTTATATTGAAGAAAATATTTTGTAACACATTATATAACCAATCAGATTAAACGAAAGTTGTTAAATTTTTGAAGAAAATGAGAGATTTTTACCAACTCATAAGTTTGAGGAGGCAAGCCATCCGTTGGCAATTAGTTTTGAGATTTAAACTCTTTTGGACTTGCAAGTGTCTTGACTCTTGAAATCTCTTTCTCGTTTGGGCAACATAGACACATTTTTATATTATCTAGTTAGTGGTCGTTTGCTTGAATATGAGAAGTAGGATGTTCAAGGAAGTTCCTTTTCCCACGATTAGGAGTGCTAATCAAGCGAGTCGATCGCGAGCAGAGGCCTACTCGACTCGACTCAAAACTGCTCTACTCGTGCTCGTTGCTTGTCAAACTCGCCAAACCCTTGCTTGACTCGTGCTCTTTGAGATTTTTTGTAGCTCGACTCGAAACTAGACTCGATTCAAGCTCGATTCGAGCTCGGTTTGCTTGAATAGCTCGACTCGAGCTCAGTTTGCTTGAATAGCTCGACTCAAGCTCAGTATGCTCAAATAGCTCTACTCGAGCTCAAGAGGCTCAAATATTCGAACTCAACCGAGCTAATGACAAAGTCAGTTCAAGAATTCAAACCAATGTCATCCGTTAAAGGTAGTACATGATAAGAAATCTAATTTATATTGAAGAAAATATTTTGTTACACATTATATAACCAATCAGATCAAAAAAAAGTTGTTAAATATTTGAAGAAAATGAGAGATTTTTACCAACTTATAAGTTTGAGGAGGCAAGCCATCCATTGGCGATTGGTTTTAAGATTTAAACTCTTTTGGACTTGCAAGTGTCTTGACTAGGGGTGCTTATCGCACGAGCCGAGCCCGAACTGTACTGGGCTCGACTAGGCTTGCTTATCATTTAGCTCGGCTCGGCTTGACTCGTGAGCTCGATAAGTGAAGCTCGGCTCGAGCTCATGAGCTTCTCCCAAGACTCGAGCTCGAGCTCGATTTGAGACAAATTAAGAATAAACCAACACAACATTAAACAAACAGAAAATTCATATTCGACATTTAAAAAAATTGTTGACAGATCTTGTAGAATTATAGACTAAATTCAAAAAGTACCATGAAAAAACATATTTATTTCATTTTTACATGCTAACCAAAATATACATAAGAAATCGACAAACTAATTTTAAAAGGATACAAAAAGAAATGACATGAATTGTTCAATGTAAAAAAATATATAAAAGGATACATATAATAATCTTTTAAATTGTTTTAGCATATAATAACTTTTTAAAGGCTTTAAGTTATATTAATTTTTTTATATAAAAATAATCGAGCTTGTTCACGAGCTTTTCGAGCCGAGCTTGGCCTAGTTCGGCTTGGTTCGTTAAGGTCTCGAGCCGATCCCGAACCCGAGCCGAGCTTTGACCGAGTCGAGCCCGAAATGTTCGCGAACAGGCCGAGCTCATTACCACCCCTAGTCTTGACTCTTGAAATCTCTTTCTCGTTTGGGCAACATAGACACATTTTTATATCATCTATTTAGTGGTCATTTGGTTGAATATGAGAAGTAGGATCTTCAAGGAATTTATTTTTCCCATGATTAGGAGTGCTAATTGAGCGAGTCGATCGCGAGCAGAGGCCTGCTCGACTCGACTCAAAAACTGCTCTAATCATGCTCGTTGCTTGTTAAACTCGCCAAACTATTGCTCGACTCGTGCTCTTTGAGACTTTTTGTAGCTTGACTCGAAACTATACTCGATTTAAGCTCAACTCGAGCTCGGTTTGCTTGAATAGCTCGACTCAAGCTCAGTTTGCTCAAATAGCTCGACTCGAGCTCAAGAGGCTCAAATATTCAAACTCAACCGAGAAAATGACAACGTTAGTCCCAGAATTCAAACCAATGTCATCATTTAAGTTCATACCTTAATTAGCAAGGCCCACATACAATAGTTGTATAATAGGCCTATAAAGAGACTAAGGGCCTGTTCTCCCCAACTTATTTTCAGTTCAGTTCAGTTCAGTTCAGTTCAGTTCAATTCAGTTCAGTCCAGTTCAGTTCAGCTCAGTTAAGTTCAGTTCAGTTCCTAAATGATAATCATTACTATTAATTAGTTATAATTTAATTCAGTTCAGTTCAGTTCAATTCAATTCAGTTCAGTTCAGTTCAATCCAGTTCAGTTCAGTTCAGTTCAGTTGTTTTATGCCGAAGAGAACAGGCCCTAAATAAATTGTTTGGGTAGAAGTAATGTTTTATAGACCTTAATAGCTCCCATCTCATGATAATATATGGGACTAACGCTTCCCCTACTTTGCACCATTCCCACAATTTTGCTTCTTCCTTCCTCTCTCCATTTTTTTCCAATTTTTTTGGTAACCGAGTAAGATGTATTAAAACCAAAGCCACCAAAACAACTTAAGGTAGTATGAAATAGACCCCCAACAACTAGCTGGACTTTTTTTTTTTCCAATTTGATGTTTTTTTTGTTAACGAGTCACCTAATTTCATTCTAATTTGGATAAAAAAGACAACTATTTGATTCATATTTTCGACATTATAGGTATGGAAGGACTTTATTTTTCTACTTGTAATATTTAGCTAGTATGAGTTTTTTTCTATATAATATAAAATAAATTATATACATATATATATATATATATATATACATATATATATATATACATATATATATATATATGACTTTTGAGCTGCTTGCAAGCTTATCGAGTCGAGAGGCATGGTCATGCTCAACTCGTGCTCGTTAAGGTTTCGAGCCGAGTTGAGTTTGATTCGAGCAAACTCGAGTCGAGTATTGACCGAGTGTTGACCGAGTCGAGTTCAAGTTGCTCGCAAGCTACTCAACTCGATGAACACCCCTACTCATG
The DNA here is from genome assembly GCA_947646795.1 of Beta lomatogona. Classification (NCBI taxonomy): domain Eukaryota; kingdom Viridiplantae; phylum Streptophyta; class Magnoliopsida; order Caryophyllales; family Amaranthaceae; genus Beta; species Beta lomatogona. The sequence goes on along the minus strand of CANSNZ010000618.1, from coordinate 125,420 downwards.
ATCATTTCTTAGGAAGTGTAAATGTTATTTGGTTGACATGGAAAATAGAACCTTCCAAAGTAATTTTCACTTATTAAGAGGGTCTTGGTTCCTATATACTAACTATTTGCCAACCAACCAACTTTATATTTTCCCATTTCATAGGTTATTCTACTTCCTATGACAATGTCTTGAATACTATTATATGATTGATGTCATGAAACCTCAATTTAAAAATCCTTGATTTGCCCAAACCTCCACTTTGATCACTTATTTACACAAGACATGATTAGATGCTTTTTGAAGCCTTGTAAGTTATAAATATCCCCTTTGTTCTACTCCATCCGTTCCAAAATATAGTTCCCAATTTCATTTCGAGTGTCCCAAAATATAGTTCTCATTTCCATATTTAGTTCCACATTTTTCCGTAATTTGTCTAGAAAAACCGTGTCCCATCATTTATTTGCTTCTTGAATTTTGTTTTTTGCTTTGTTTATTCAACCCAAGTGTTACAATTAATGCTTTTTCACTAATTATTCTCCATTCTCTCTTCTAAAATCATCTTTTTCCATACAACATTTATTTAAATAAACAAAAAATATTTACTATCCCTCTTAGATTCTACTTGCATAAATTACCGTGAAAAAAGGGAAATGAGAACTATATTTTGAAACGGAGGGAGTATAATATTCCCGTTTCATTTCCTATATCACCGCCTCGATCTAATGTAGTGTTCACCTTTGACCATTGATGGTTATAATGAGAGCAATCAACAAAAGAAAGAAACGAGAATAGTCAATATATAGTGTTACGTGGTTGACTAATAATTCATTAGCTACATTGACATGCACGAGAGAAACTTTTTTTTTTATTAGGAGAGCGAATACATCTTACAAGTTAGTAGTACAATATGATAGAGGCAGAAAAAGGATTATGATTTACGAGGGGTTCATGTAGTGCCCCCTTATAATAACCTAAACTAAATAGCCTGAAATAAAAGGAGCCCAATATTCAAAATTTGACCCTAGTTCGGACTTCGAAGCCCCAAATTCAAGGCATCACAATAGATAAATATATTTATATTTTCAATAAAATAAGGATTTTTTATCCCAAACTGCTTTTAAAGTTTTTGCGAGAAACTACCTTATATATATTTTTTTTGTCCAAAACTACCTTAATTTTACCATTTTGTTGTTGACAATTACCTAATGTCGGTTTTCGGCGTCGATTTTTTTTTTAGTTCAAAATTGTGGGAGAAAACAAAATTACTCTTGTGGAAATTGCTTGAGATTCGATGAGACTAATAGGGTGATTGTTTCAATTTTAGTTTAAGTAGTAGAAGAGGAATTTAATGGTGGATTGGTGGTACAAAGTGTCGACATAGATATGAGAGAGATAGAGCGCATGGGAAAAAGGGGAAAATAGAGTGGGGAAAATGAAAAAATGGTTTGAAGAGGTCAAGTGATATTATGTGACATTAAAAAGCTGGGAAAAAAAAGAGTCAACACCGGAAACCGGCATAAGGTAGCTGTCAACAACAAAATGGTAAAAGTAAGGTAGTTTGGGACAACAAATTTTTTATAAGCTAGTTTCTCGCAAAAACTTGAAAATTAAAGGTAGTTTGGGATAAAAAATCCATAAAATAATGTATATTGAAACGATTCTAATAAGATTCCACACTATAATATAGATGACCTTTAGAAAAGAATCACATAAAGCAAATAAGGTGTACATAATTACTTCGCATTCATGAGTTTGGTAGCTAACTAGCTATGAATCTTAATGTTGCAGTTGCACCTGCTAAGCTGTAGGCATGCTGGGCAGTTCGGCACCCTCAATCCCCTTCCCCCCACCCCCACCCCCATCCCCACCCCCACCCCACTACGTGACTGAATAATAAGCAAATTATATACAACAGAGGATTGGTGAACGTAAGTCGCTTCTTATGAGATGCTAAACGTAATGTTGTTGGTGTTCGGTGCAATTTGTTGGCTGTGGGGCGGGGGTTCTGGAATTAGGGGAGACAAGAGCACTATTCTTCGGTACCAAAATTGATTTGAATTGTGGATTCAGATGCATCATACATGTAACTCTGTACGTGACAATGTACCATTTAATTATGGCGCATAGTATCTGAAAGGAAAATATTGAAGCACATTGATTTTATGCCAATATTGACTTTGTGAACTCTTTCGAGTTTGTGTGGTTGGAGGATTTTCCTAATTGTACTTGTGTGATTAATTAGAGGATTTTCCTAATTGAAATTTTCCTTGTTTCCATTTGTTAATTATCTACCATTAATCATATACTACTAAAGAGATAGAAGATTGAACTCAGTGGCGGAGCCACTTTGTGTCATGGTGGGTCACATGACCCACCATTATTTTGCAAAAAAAAATGGAGCAGTTTTTATATATAAAAAAAAACCAACGCACGCAGCACGCTATTCTACATGCTAAGTCTCTCCTCTCTCCTCTCTTCCTTGTCCCCTCTCTCTGAATCTTTATCCTCTCTCCTCTCTCCTCTCTGAATCTGTGAAGAAAGATGATTTCCCATAAAAGCTTCGACGAACCAAAAAAATTGCTGAAAATTTGATAACAAATCTTCTAGAAATTAAAACCCAAAAAAATTGAAGAGAATTACAAGAAACAATTTTCACCTGTTCTTGAAGTGCTACTTAAAATTTCAAACCCAAAAAAATCAGCACTTTGAAGTGGTGAAGAATAAAGAGCAATCAGAAAAAGAGATGGAGATTTAGGGCCCCTTAAAGCCCCTGAGTCGACTTCTGACGTTCTTAATCGAAGATTTAGGGCTTAATCGAGTTTTTTGTTGTTGAAGATTTAAGGCTTAAGCGTTTGACGAGCCTGAAACCTCTCAAGAACTCGAGATTCTCTAGCTAAACGTCAGGTGAGTTGGTTGTTTGTTTGAATTCAGTTTTTCTCTATCCTCTTTCTCTTGTTCGAAAAACCTCAATCGAAATTTCATTTTTGCCATAGCCGCGAAGCTTGCTAACCTACTGGTTTAGTTTTAGTTTTCAGAGATTTAGACATTTAGATAAATTCCTGAATTTGTGTGTTGCTGCATGCTGCCACTGGTTATGAATTTGTGTGTTTTTAGTTTTTAGAGATTTAGTTTAGTTTTTAGTTTTACTGCCTGAAACCTCTGCCGACTGCCACCTGCTTGCTTAGACACTTAGTTGCTGCCTTGCTGCCATTGGTAATGGTGTTTAGTTTTTAGAGATTTAGTTTAGTTATTAGTTTTGCTTGGTTTAGTTATACTGCCTAAATTTATTGTTGTTAATTTATATTATTGTTGGTAATTGCTGATATAACATATATTATTATTGTTGTTATATTATTGTTTTATTATTGTTAATTTATTATTGTTATATTTATTGTTGTTAATTTAATATAATTTGTTACATTGGCTAATTGGTGAATGATGACTATGACGTTATGAACATTGGATTAGCTTTGAAGGTTTGATTGATTATGTTCTGGTAATGCACTAAAACCCTTGTTTTAGAATTTTTAGAATTGGACCTATCATGTGAAGTTTTCGAAGAAGCCATGAATGAACCTTTGGTTTTATGTGCTGGTGGAATTAGTTGGAGATGGATAGGATTCCCTCTAATGTGAAATTATATGGCATATATGCATAATGCGTTGATATGAGATTAAATTTGCATCATTTAAGTGAATTTGATTGATATGTTTAACAAATTGAATTGTTGTATCTAATAAAAAATTATATTTTAAATTTCAGAATGAAAAGAAAGAAAACACAACCAAATATCTCAAGTTTTTTTTTACTAAACCACACTAATACTTGCTTTAGGTACTATTTTATTGTAATATGAACTATTATTAGTCATGAAATGATTTTATTTCAAGTAGTTTTTTTTTTTTTTTTAAATTCATGGACTATTCGTTATGGGTGTGCGTATCCGAACCCGAACCCGTATCCGAACCCCCTGTATCTGTCTCTGTGCAACCTAGTCGGTAGTGACCCACCATTCAAAAATCCTGGATCCGCCACTGATTGAACTTATCACAAAATAATAAAGGATGGGATGGATTTTGGGTTTAATATTTATAATTGATTTGGATTAATATAGGAACTAAAACAATATTAGATTAACAACTCTGGTATCTAGTATTGATTTTGGCCTTTTGGGTTATTCTCACTTCTCTCTTCTGCTTAGGGCCCAAACTCAAGACATGGGAATAACCCAATGAATTTAGGGTTGTGTTTCTAGATACTAATGAAATGGGATGAACATTTTATGCAGGGACTCGTGGAGGTAAAAAAGATCCCATTGCACAATTCCTTTTCTCAATAAGTGGTTGATATATAGTGTTGTAATCATCAATATTTTTAATTATTTATAATTTAAAGTTATAAAAGCTATTTAAGTGAAAAGTACTTAAGAACGTCTCACATAGCCATATTATTTCTTATATATTTATGAGAAATTAAGGTCAAAATTTAGGTTTACTCATCGAGACATTTAAAAAAACAAAAAGAAAAGAATGGAGTACTATGTAATATTGATGTACATAACCTGTTAATGAATATGTAAACAAGCAGTTGATGACTCTATTCTAGAGGGATGATAAATCGCTAGCAATTAGAGGGCACCATGTCCTCTAAGGCTCTAACCTCTCACATGAATAGTAAAGTCGCTACATCAGTTAATGTAATGACTTAATAGAGTAAATTCGATACTCGATATAACGACTTTATTGTCATATGTCTTGTGAGCGGGAAAGCTGCCCCCTCACTGTTATAAATTTATCATTTCTCCTCTATTTGATGGCTTGGACCCAGGCCCGTTTTGGAGTTATCGGTGGTCCATGGGCGAACTACAAAATGGGGTCCTATCTAATAACCAATAAAAAAATTCAATTTTTAGAGTATGTAATGAGTAAAAAAAATTGTTGTAAATGACACTTTTTATTACCTTAAAAGACAAATAGACAATGTCATACTTAAAAAACATCAAATTTCATACAAAATTTAGTAAAATTACCCAAACGTTCTTGTGTGATTGGTAGAATCTCCTTGGACAGTTGAGTTTTTGGAGTATCAAACTAGTGAAAAAACAACTCAGGAACCAAATTTCCAAAGTAAAGGATGAGAAGAATAACATAAGAAAGAGGGAAAATTAATGAGTAATTGAGATGTGAAGAACAATGGAAGGAGGAGTTATAGATAAATTTAAAGCTTTTAATCCCGTTGGTAATTGAACATTTGAGAAGATCGTTCATGAGACAAATCATCGTCAAGTTGTTCGTAGATTTTCGCCAAAATTTTTGCAACTGGATTATAATTGGAGAATAAAATGGAAATTAAGTTCAAGAATTTAATTAGAAAAGAAGTGGGAGAATTGAATAAGTATGGAAACTGCCAAAATTCGAAAAAGAAGTGGATTGAAGAAGGTTGTAGATTCAGCGCCTATTCTCGGCAGTCGACAATGTGGTGGTATTTTCTTCCTTTTTTAACTTTTCCTTTTCTCTTTTAGCCTTTATTAACTTGGGCTTTGTATTTTGGGGCTGTGGGCACATGCCCCTCTCTCCCGTGCCCAAATAAAGCCCTGCTTGGACCAACACTACTATTCGCGCAGAGAAATTAAAAGTCAAAGAAGCAAGGAAGAAGGAGAACGACAACCAGGCCAAGAAATTAGAACAAAGAAGCAAAGATCCGTACTTTTAGTCGAGGTGCAACGAAGGACAACGACACCAATGCAAGGAGTGATAACTATGACAAGTGGGCTTGCCACAAAGAGTGGAATACATAGTAATTTTATTGGGTTCTATTAAAAGGAAAATATCTATTTTGTCACTGGAATATTCTCTTGTTTGGACCACCTTAGGTGTCATGTAATAAGAATACTGTCATTTTCTTTTTGTCATTTAGCTTTTAGTACTTATAGTGTGTGATTAGCACCCTTTGAGATTGAACCATTTTCTCTAATGAAAATCAAATTATATGCTCCATTATTCTCTCAGTATCATATCTAATTTCTCTGCCTTCTCTAAACATTCTCTGCAATTTCTGGTATTGAAATATATGACTATAAAAGTCTTCATGGTATCAGAGCTGGATAATACCCACTGAAATTCAGAGATTATTCTGCTCTCTCTCTATCTAAGAAAGGGGGAGAAAATCCCAAAATCCCTAATTTCTTCCTCTCTCGAACTAAACCCAGATTTCTCATTTATCTCTCTCATCTCTTCAGCCTTCCTCTTTCTAGATCCTCTTCATCTCTTTTCTCCTCAAACTAGAGCTGAACTATGACGGCTCCAAAATACACATATCAGGACGTGATAAGTCCTCTGTTCCTTCATCCTTCCGACAACGCAACTTCAATCCAAGTGGATAAACTTCAAGGATCCATGGATTATAGGGCTTGACGCAGATCCATGGAGATAAATCTCTCCTCAAAGCGAAAACTGGGCTTCGTAACTGGTACTGTCTCCATCCCTACTGATGATGAAACAAAAATTGATATGTGGGAAACTTGTAATATATGGTTATAGCTTAGTTGACTAACAATGTTTCTCCAACTATTCGAAAATCCATTATGTATATGACATCTGCTAGATCTATTTGGTTTAACTTGGAAAAACGTTTTTGTTTGACTAATGGGTCTAGAAAATACAAGTTGAGCAAAGATCTCTTTGAGGTTAAACAAAATAACTTGTCTATTAGTGAACATTACACTGCTATGAAAAGCTTTTGGGAAGAATTAGATGCTGTAAACTCTTTGCCTGTGGTAGAAAAACCTGCTAATGATGTTGTTTTGCTTGAGGCCATTGAGTTGCAAAAAGAGGAATCCATACTGTTTCAATTTTTAAATAGGTTGAATGAGTCATATAATACCCATAGAAGTAACCTACTGACGCAAACCCCTTTTACATCAGTAGAAAGTGCTTGTGCCAGCCTAGAACAAGAAGAAGCTCAAAGAAACTTGCTAAATGCACCCAAACCTGAACCTGAAGCTATGACCATGTACAACAAACACATTTTTGGAAAATCTAGACCATGTTCTGTATATGGTAAAGGTCATAGCAAAGACAAATGCTAGTTTATTGTTGGATTTCCACCAGGCCATCCCAGACACAACAAAAATAACCCTATACCTACCAAACCTAAATACACTCCAAATGAATTCCATCCTACTTCCTCCTCCAAATGGAAAAACACACAATATAAACTAGCTGCTCCTAAAATGGCTGCTACAGCACAACATCACCACCATTGAGTGAAAACTCAGGCCTATTATTTAGCCCGAAACAGCTTGAACAACTTGCAAAGCTCATGCCTAAGCTTCAAGCTCAGCAAATTAAGGGTTCAGAAACTGATGAGGAATTGGATACTTACTTTTCTGGGATGACTTACACAAACCCTTGTGTGAGTGGATCTGTTGATTGGATAATTGATTCAGGGGCATCCGATCACATGACCACTCATGTGTCTTGCCTTACCTCTACTGAACCTTTTACTCTCTTGACTGAAAACAACCTACCTACAGGGGCCACTGCAAAGGTCTCACACACTGGTCAAGTTCATCTCAAGTCAGAACTAACCTTGTGCAATGTGTTGTGTGTCCCAAATTTTCACCATAACCTTCTCTCAGTGCAAAGGTTGATTAAGGACAACAATTGTGAAATTCAATTCTACCCAACTCATTACACCATTCTAAACAGCATCACAAAGAAAGTTATAGGTCACGGTGTGGCAAAAAATGGCCTATACTATCTTTAGTCACCCTCTCCTTCTTGTTATGCTCCTGAATCCTCCAGTACCCCCACCTCTCCAACCTATCCAATCCCATTGACCTATGGCACCACAGATTGGGGCATGCTCCAATATCAAAAAATCAAACAAATCCCTTCTATTCCCAAGTCCACAAACACCACAAAAATATGTGTCACCTGCCCATTGGCCAAATTCACCAAACTACCATTTGCTCTTAGCCCCTCTTATGCCTAGGAACCTTTTGAACTCATCCATATGGATGTTTGGGGACCATACAGGGTATGCTACAAGGAAAAATATAGATACTTCCTTACCCTTGTTGATGATCATACAAGGATCACTTGGATCTTCCTTATGCAATACAAGTCAGATTCTCTGTCCCACTTTCAAACCTTCCTTCAGTATGCCAAAACTCATTTTAAAAAATGCATCAAATTCCTAAGGTCAGATAATGCCTTGGAATTTGATGATACTCCTTGCAGACAATTCTTCACTGAAAATGGTATCATTCATCAGACCTCATGTGTCAAGAGGCCTCAACAAAATGCTTGAGCTGAAAGGAAGCATAGGCACATTCTTAAAATCTCCAGATCTTTCAGATTTCAAGCTGGCCTCCCCCTCTCTTTTTGGGGTGATTGCATTATGACAGCTGTCCATCTGATAAACAGGTTACCCACCCTTGTTTTACACAATAAAACACCATATGAGCTTCTCTATGATACTCCACCCACATATGACCACCTCAAAGTATTTGGTTGCCTTGCTTTTGCTTCTAACCCCACCTTTCCCACTGACAAATTTGCTCATAGAGGAGTTCCCTGCCTCTTCTTGGGCTATCCATCTCTTGAAAAAGGCTACAAACTTCTAAACCTTCTCACAAACTAAAACTTTGTGTCAAGAGATAATGTCGTCTTTCATGAGAACATCTTTCCATACCACTCCAATTCCTCCTCTGCTTATATGACACCCATACCACCTTCGACCCCTCTCCAAACTCCCACTACCATCTTTGATGACTTACTTTATCCTATTGAGTAGAACAATACTCCCATACCTTCACCTACTGCATCTCCCACCATAACCCCCACCCAATCTCCTATTACTTCTCCCATACCACCAATATCTCTTCAAACTCTTACTACATCTCCAACCCCCCTCCTATTCCACCCAAGCCTAGACAATCCACCAGAACACATGTTATTCTACATTGGTTACAAGATTATATCACCAACACCCCTTCCTCTCATTTAGCTATCTCAAACCTCACAACAACGTCTACAAACCTCTCTTTCTCCTGCTTTCTCACCACTATTATACCTCAACATGATCCAACCTCTATCACTACTGCTATCATACATCCCCACTGGGTTCAAGCTCTTAACAATGAACTAGATGCTCTAGAGTCCAATGGTACCTGGACTGTTACCAAACTTCCAATGCAAAAAATAGCCATTGGGTTCAAATGGTTGTTTAAAACCAAGCTCAACCCAGATGAATCTATTGAAAGATACAAGTCCAGACTTGTTATTCTTGGCTGCAAACAAAAATATGGCCAAGATTATGCAGAAATCTTTGCCCCTGTGGCAAAGATGACAACAATTAGAGCTCTTCTAACTGTGGCTTCCATGGAAAATTGGTTGACATTCCAAATGGATGTAACCAATGCTTTCCTCCATGGGGATTTAATGGAAGACCTATACATGAAACTCCCACCTGGCTACACCCACTTTGGTTGTAGATTCACTATCCTCTCTAATCGCTCTAAACTTCCCAAATTTGACCCCACTTTGGCATGCAAACTCCACAAATCCCTCTATGGTCTTAAACAAGCCCCCCGCCAGTGGTTCTCTAAACTATCCAACACCCTCCTTCAGATGGGCTTTCTTCAATTCAAATCTAATTACTGTCTATTCCTTCACCACTCCTCCACTTCTATAACTGTGGTCCTCATCTATGTCGATGATCTTTTAATATGTGGCAACAACCTGCCTCACATTGCTTAAATTAAAAACATGTTTGCCCAGGTGTTTCATATGAAGGATTTAGGCCACCTCAGATATTTTTTGGGCCTTGAATTTGATAGATCTGAAACAGGTATTTTTTTTATCTCTAAAAAAAATAAACTACTGAGTACTGATAAATCATATTTATATATAGTTTTAAGGTGCATTTAGGTTGCATTTTAGAGCATTTAGATTCATATTTAGGTTCATTATTGCATCATATTCTTAAGTTATGTTATTCTACTCCTATTCGGTATGTTTTCTTATTTTTGATGAATTTCAGGTAATGAGAACGTATTTGGAGTATATTTAGCTGAGCTTGAGGATTAGGAGCACTTGGAAATAAGCTACGATGCATAAGGATAGTATGGATACGTCTTAGTACGAGTTTGAGCGAAAACGAAGCGGAAAATCGTTAGAAGAAATGTGAAAAAGGAGTCATGTATACTCTTCTGCTCATAACTTTTGATGTACTTCTTAGAATCAAGAAATTCCAGTTGGGTTGGAAACTAGACTTGAAGGGCTTTCCAACAATAGGTCACACGCCCCAAATGGACTTCTGGTTCGAGAGATACAGCCTTCGCAAGTTGACGCAAAATCGCTGTTTTCCCGCCCGACCGGGCGAAATGAAATTTTCACGAGATGCAAGGCATGTTAGCCCGGTCAACCGGGCGAGCAAGGAGCCAAAATCGCTTGCGCGCCCGACCGGGCGGATTTGCTGTTCTGTCGTAGTTCCTCAATCATCGTCGCCCGACCGGGCGGAATTCGCCCGGTCAACCGGGCGGTTTCTCGAGATGGGTTTATTTGCTTTTTTTTAGCCGGTTTTGTAAAAACTATAAATAGGTCTTCTCTTTCTCCCCAAAGGAATCACCTCTTTTTCTGACGTTATATTTTGTATTCTTAGGTTTAGCTTTAGTTTCCTTCTTCATTTTCTCTCTAGTTTTTCATGGCAAACCCTAGTTTCTCTTTTCTTCATTAATTCATGAGTTTATAATTTTCATCTCTTTTCTTTCATTGATTTCTTTGATCATGCTTTTCTTTGTAGATTTTACATTTCTTTATTTATTTCATGATTGAGTAGTTTATATTCTAGGGTTTGGGAATCCATATTTATATGCTATGATTCTTTATTGGTATTTATTAATGGTTTGATTAGTTATTGATATCTCTAATTGATTAGTGTTTTTATTGTTAATCTTGCAACCTGATCAATTGTCTGATTAAATATTGCTAATATCGAGTCATAGATCGAGAGATAGTACTCTTTAGAGGCTTACCTACAATTAGCAAATCTGATTATGTTGAGCGACCGTACTAGCATATGTTGATTTGAGAGCGTTAATACCCGACCGTAGGATTAACATGTGCTCTAGATATCTGATTAATTGAATCATTGATAATATTTTGATAGATTATAGTTATGAACATGGTGAACCATTGCCCTAGATCCTTTTTAGCTTGATTTTCGTAGTTTGACTAGTTTAGAACTTCAATTCATTATTCCTGATCTTGTTTAGTTTCTCCATGCATTAGAAGCTAGATTAAAACAACCATCTCTCTGTGGATTCGACCCTACTTACCCTACTACATTGTTAGAAGGTTTTGCAGGAATTATTTTTGACAGGTGTACGACAGCCTATCAAATTTTGGCGCCGTTGCCGGGGAGACGGTATAGTTTTATTTAGTTTTTATTATTTGGTGAGAGTAAATTGTATATATATATATATAATTTTTTTCTTTTTTCCCTTTTGTGAATATTTTTTTTATTTTTTTTAATAACTTTTCTGTATCATGGAGTCATGCTATTTTGATGATGGGGATAATTCTTTTGCTAGGCAACATAGTAATAATTCTTGGGATTCTCATGTTTACAATTTTGTTGCATCATATCAAAATCCTCCCAATTTTTGCATGGGTTCTCCTGAAGTACCTCATATGTTTTGTGACTCCCATGTACATGCTAGTAATTCTAGAGCAATTTTTTCTTTTCCTCAGTATGAGAATGAAGCGTTTTGGAAATACTATCATAGGCTTGGTGATTATATTGGTCCTAATCATGGAATTGAACTGTGGGATATGTGCCTAGTGATTTATGAGGGGTTAAATGAAGAAACTAGGATGGTGGTAGAATCTATGTCTAATGGGGAATTTCTATTCCGATCACCTGATTATTGTTGGGATTTAATTGTGTGGTTGGCTAGGGATACTTATGAGTGGGAGATGTCTTCATCTGCTCTTTCACCCCAAATTAAACCTACATGACACCAACCCCTTATTGTTCAAATTGTCAGTCTACTTCACATGATTTTTCTTCGTGTGATGTGACTTTAGTTTATGGTTTTAACCACTCTTCCCAATATGAATGTCAATCTGCTCAAAATTCTAGCCCCAAACCGTTTATTTATGATGATGAGGAGGGTTGGATAATAAATGAGAGCTATTGGGATGATGAAAAGATTGAGAGAAAGACCAATGTGATGGATGTTTTGCAGGAGGAAGAAACCATGGTTGAAATTTCTTCTTTGGAGGAAAGTCAAGTTGAGAGTGAGGTGATTTATGAGTCTTTATCGGTACCACCTATTGTTTTTGAGTCTCATGTTCCTTTCTCTCAAAAACTTGACCTTATTCCTTCTTCTCCTATATTATATCCTCCATCGTTCCTTCTTTCTCCCCTTTTGAATGGCTCTCATGATAATGTAAATGATGTGCAGTTAGTTTCTTTTCCTTCTTTTGAGTCATGTAAAAAGACTAACAATTTTTCTTTTTCTTCTTCTTGTAAATATAATTTTTCCTTTGATTTTTCTTTTTGTAGTTTTAGTATCTTTTTAGTACTAATTTTTTTCATTTTTCCTTTCCACTCTTATATAATATGCTCTGAGATGTTTGCAGGAACATATGATAAGCTTCTTAGAGCGTTGAACTATTATGAGTGATCTACTAATCTTAAACGGTCATGCAAGACCTTAAATTAGCGCTTATCGGGAGGCAACCCGACTTTGTTCATTTTTTTTTTTTTTTTTTTTTTGGTTTGACTAACTTTGCTAATGTGTGATGAAGTCTTTTGCTAGGTGCAAGCATAGCCAATTTTTTTGGCTAAGTTCATTGCCTCATTACAACTATCGATTGTGGTGGAGGTGTCGATGCTTTTTGACACTCCCTTTGATTACCCACCCCTTTTGTAAGTTGTACCTCTCCCTCATTTAATTCCTCTTTGTTCACATTGAGGACAATGTGTCATTCAGCTTGGGGGAGGATGTTTGTCATCATTACTTAGCACATGTTAGTTGCATTTAGAGTAGTTTTTTTTTATTGCTTTCATAGGTTGTTGCACAGTTTGTACTGCTCATTAGGAGTGGGAGTTTACGTGTGACCAAAAAAATTGTACTGCTTTCTTAGTTGCATTAGCATATTTCATTTCATATTAGACTTCATCTCATTTTATTAGTTGCATCTATAGGACTATTGTTGGCACTCCTTGAGAACTTTGATGATATTTTACTACATTTCCTAAGCGTCATTCATCTTGAGCATGATACTTTATAGCACGATTGTTTCGCAATTGATTGTTTGTGGTAAGATTGATTGATCTCTCTCTGGTTCGATTTAACTTTATTGTGCAGACACCTTAAACTAAGTGAGCTTCTCTGCCTATAAACTGACGTATCTGTGTCAGTTATGTTCTTTCATGTGTGATTAGTTCCTTAGTTGTTGCATTGATCTTGATTTTGACTTGGTACTCTTTGATATTTGATAGTGCATACATTTTGATATGATTGAGGCATTTTATTTCATGATCTTAGCTCCAGAGTTATTCTTGTTTTCATTATCCTTCCTCTATCCCCGCTGAGCCTTTCTGACTATGTTTGATTGCTACCTACATTACAAGCCATTGACCTCATTTGATATTTGTCCTAAGCCTAGCTTGGGGGAGCGAGTATTAGTTTTGGTTTGGTTTGTATTGAATTGAAATGCTCTATTTGTGGTTTAGAAGGATGGAAAAGTATGTTTAGTGAGCTTTGAAATTGAATTGAAAGTTCAAAAAAAAAAGTGAAAAATGAAATGAAAAAGAAGTGAAAAAAAAAAGTTGTGAATAAAGTGAAATAAAAAGGGTTATGATTGAATTTCTTGAGTGAATAAGGTTGTTGATTATATTTGGAGATTGTTGGTTGTTGCGTGGAGTTGTTGTGATCTTTCTTGGTCATGTTTTCAGTTATATGATGCTCCCCCTTCTTGGTTTTTCCACCACAATTCCCAAATTATTCCATACCTTTAACCTCTGCCCCATTACAACCCTTAAAAGTCCTCTTGATCTTTGTGTATTGTATTGTTGAGTGTTAAGTGAGTCAAAAAGTCAAAGTTAAAGAGTATTTGCTTCATCTGAGTCGACTTGATTAGGTTGAGTGTCATCATTTATCCTTTAAACACATGAGAGATTTGAGCGCACATGACTATAGTGAGGTTTGTCAGGTTTTGTTAAATCCAGCTTGAAAGAGATGGTATGTGGTATGATTGGAGAGTCGATTGCGATACATGACATGCTATGCAGCTTTGTTCGAGATTGTTTCGATGCTTGGTTTGTGTAGTGATTATATCTCTTGTGTTTTCAGTTGAGTGTTTAGCCCTGTTTTAGTCCTATATTGTAGGTTGTCTTACTTTTCCCATGTCTATGTCTTATTGCTTGGGGACAAGCAATGGTTTAGCTTGGGGGAGTTTGATAAATCATATTTATATATAGTTTTAAGGTGCATTTAGGTTGCATTTTAGAGCATTTAGATTCATATTTAGGTTCATTATTGCATCATATTCTTAAGTTATGTTATTCTACTCCTATTCGGTATGTTTTCTTGTTTTTGATGAATTTCAGGTAATGAGAACGTATTTGGAGTATATTTAGCTGAGCTTGAGGATTAGGAGCACTTGGAAATAAGCTACGATGCATAAGGATAGTATGGATACGTCTTAGTACGAGTTTGAGCGAAAACGAAGCGGAAAATCGTTAGAAGAAATGTGAAAAAGGAGTCATGTATACTCTTCTGCTCATAACTTTTGATGTACTTCTTAGAATCAAGAAATTCCAGTTGGGTTGGAAACTAGACTTGAAGGGCTTTCCAACGATAGGTCACACGCTCCAAATGGACTTCTGGTTCCAGAGATACAGCCTTCGTAAGTTGACGCAAAATCGCTGTTTTCCCGCCCGGTCGACCGGGCGGTTTCGCCCGATCGGGCGAAATGATATTTTCACGAGATGCAAGGCATGTTAGCCAGATCAACCGGGCGAGCAAGGAGCCAAAATCGCTTG
This sequence comes from Beta lomatogona, assembly GCA_947646795.1. NCBI lineage: Eukaryota > Viridiplantae > Streptophyta > Magnoliopsida > Caryophyllales > Amaranthaceae > Beta > Beta lomatogona. Next base: position 110,375 of record CANSNZ010000618.1, on the reverse strand, counting down.
CGCGCCCGACCGGGCGGATTTGCTGTTCTGTCGTAGTTCCTCAATCATCGTCGCCCGACCGGGCGGAATTCGCCCGGTCAACCGGGCGGTTTCTCGAGACGGGTTTATTTGCTTTTTTTTTGCCGGTTTTGTAAAAACTATAAATAGGTCTTCTCTCTCTCCCCAAAGGAATCACCTCTTTTTCTGACGTTATATTTTGTATTCTTAGGTTTAGCTTTAGTTTCCTTCTTCATTTTCTCTCTAGTTTTTCATGGCAAACCCTAGTTTCTCTTTTCTTCATTAATTCATGAGTTTATAATTTTCATCTCTTTTCTTTCATTGATTTCTTTGATCATGCTTTTCTTTGTAGATTTTACATTTCTTTATTTATTTCATGATTGAGTAGTTTATATTCTAGGGTTTGGGAATCCATGTTTATATGCTATGATTCTTTATTGGTATTTATTAATGGTTTGATTAGTTATTGATATCTCTAATTGATTAGTGTTTTTATTGTTAATCTTGCAATCAGATCAATTGTCTGATTAAATATTGCTAATATCGAGTCATAGATCGAGATATAGTACTCTTTAGAGGCTTACCTACAATTAGCAAATTTGATTATGTTGAGCGACCGTACTAGCATATGTTGATTTGAGAGCGTTAATGCCCGACCGTAGGATTAACATGTGCTCTAGATATCTGATTAATTGAATCATTGATGATATTTTGATAGATTATAGTTATGAACATGGTGAACCATTGCCCTAGATCCTTTTTAGCTTGATTTTCGTAGTTTGACTAGTTTAGAACTTCAATTCATTATTCCTGATCTTGTTTAGTTTCTCCATGCATTAGAAGCTAGATTAAAACAACCATCTCTCTGTGGATTCGACCCTACTTACCCTACTACATTGTTAGAAGGTTTTGCAGGAATTATTTTTGACAGGTGTACGACAGCCTATCAAGTACTGACATCCTCACATAATTTCACATGCTCAACTCCACTCCTCTTCACCTTCCTATGGACACTCATACAAAATTATCTCCTGATAAAGGTGATCCTTTACCTGACCCCTGTATCTATCAAAGACTTCTGGGTAAACTCATATACCTCACCATCACACGCCCAGATATAGCATTCCCTATGCAAATCCTCTCTCAATTCATGCACCAACCTACAACCATCCACTTACAAGCTGCTAAAAGGATTCTAAGGTACCTGAAGGGCACCATATCTCAAGGGATTCTGCTAGCTTCTTCCTCATATGCACAATTGACTGCTTATTGTGACAGTGACTGGGCCAGCTGTCCAGTCACTAGGCGCTCTACAACAGGTTATTGCATCTTCTTGGAAGCCTCTCCTGTGTCTTGGAAAGCCAAGAAACAAACAGTTTAGGCTAGATCATCTGCTAAGGCAGAATACAGAGCAATGGCTCTCACAACTTGTGAAGTGACATGACTCACTAGTCTACTGAAAGACCTTGGCCTCACTCACCTTCCTCCTATTGTGCTCAAATGTGACAACAAAGCAGCATTGGCTATATCAGCAAATTTGGTCCTTCATGACAAGACAAAGCATGTAGAGATCGATTGCCACTATGTAAGGGATCAACTAAAAGCTGGCACAATTCAAACTGAACATGTCACCTCTGAAGATCAAGTAGCTGACATTCTCACAAAAGTCCTCTCTGTCAAGCAACACACTACTTATATGAACAAGCTAGGAGCATATCCTTCCTCATCCTCTCCAACTTGAGGGGGAGTATTAAAAGGAAAATAGCATCTCTATTTTGTCATTGGAATATTCTCTTGTTTGGACCACCTTAGGTGTCATGTAATAAGAATACTTTCATTTTCTTTTTCTCATTTAGCTTACAGTACTTATAGTCTGTGATTAGCACCCTTCGAGGTTGAGCCATTTTCTCTAATGAAAATCAAATTATATGCTCCATTATTCTCTCAACATCATATCTAATTTCTCTGCCTTCTCTAAACATTCTCTGCAATTTATGGTATTGAAATATATGACTGTAAAAGTCTTCAGCTTCAGAAGAGGGACTTCAACTTGCTGCCTCTCAGATTCAGATAATTTCATCTATTAGCGCCTTAGCGCCCGAACATAGATTACTACTTGTATATGTGTTGTGTACACGTTCATTGAGATATTTACATTCCTATCAAATCTAGTGGTATATACTTTCGGAGTAGTATATAACCTACGCCTGCCATGCACTTGCATTATCATGTCACCATTTGGGTAATGTCCGTTGCCGAAATTGAGTAATGACGGATTAATAAGGAATAACATATGCGTAATTTGGATGCAGACTAATTTATAACATATGCATCATTTAGAATTTGGATACAAATTAATTTGGCTTGTAGGGAGCTTGTTTAGCTGCGACAGTCCGTCTCGGAACGAGCAAAAATTGTCTATGTGGTGCCAAAATCTCCAAGGCTGTGATCTTGGCATAGCCTAATTTCATAAGTGCACTCGGCCAACATTTTCAATTATAAAAAAACTTAAATGGATCCGAGTTGGTAATTGATATTAACTTCATATAGTGAGTTTTATAGAGATATAGTGAACTTATATACAATATAGTGGATTTTATTAACGAAAAACATATAGTGAAATTATATGCAATATAGTGGAGAATTTAATTTTAATGTTTTAACATGTAGGAAGATGTAGGTTGTGTAGTATATATCGTGATACGTAACATATATAAACATGTAGAATCTGCATGATATAGTTAGTGTCTGAATGATATAGTGAGTTCCTGTATGATATAGTGAGTATTTGAATGATATAGTGGACTGTTTAGAAATAATGTAGTTTCTGCATGATATAGTATGTTTCTGAATAGTATAGTGGATTGTTAAGAAATGATGTAGTTTCTGCACGATATAGTATGTTTTTGAATGATATAATGAGTTTCTTCATGATATAGTGGGTTTATGAATGATATAATGGGTTGTTTAGAAATGATGTAATTTCTGCATGATATAGTATGTTCTAAATGATATAGTGAGTTTATGCATGATATAGTGGGTTTCTGAATGATATAGTAGATTGTTCAGAAATGATACGTGCTTTTGGCCTGATGTACACTAATGTTAACGTGAATCGAGTCCATGCAAGTCAGATTGTTTAAATTATTAATCATGATTTATAATGATATTAAGCATACTTATGTAAATGTAGGTGTGCAACTCTAATTTTATTGTACTTCTTCTGTTCTAAAATTAATGAAACAAATACCATTCTAGGCCATCTGAAAATAAATGCAACATTACTTTATTTGGCATTTAGTTCTCTACAACTCTCTTTATCAGTTATCACATGAGCTTCTCTTCTTATCTCTCTCTATCTCTCTCCTCTCCTAAGTCCACGTGCCTCTCCCCTATGTTTCATTTGTTTTTAAATGAAGAAAGTATAAATAAAGTGCCGCAGACTCACATTGCATAGTGACTAAAACATAGTGGAGTAGATCTCCTTTAGCTGATCATGAGTCGGGGTTCCTCCGTACTGGTCTGGTCAAGCTAATCCATGATAATGTATTTGTTACGTATCTTGTTGTTAGTTTAGTAGAAGTACATCTTGTTAGAAACAGACCTGATCTATGGGTCAACCTGATACCGAATCGACTTGAACCTGGTTCGACCTGTGAGGGTCAGTCCCCAGAGTTGACCGAAATTTGTCTTGAGATAAACCAGATCTGACGGGCACCCAGTAAGATCATATTTTGACCGGCACCCGATAAGATCATATTCTGACCTGATCACACAGACCTGCATTCAAACCCAACCTAGCTGTACCACAACCCGATTATAACATGAAACCCGATTACACCCAGTGAATATCCGGTTCAATCCGATTTGTTTCTGACCGACCCAAATTCAACTAGAATTTGGTTGAACTAGATAAAATAAGATATACCTGATTTGATCCAATTTTTCAAACCAACCTATTTAAACGACTAAACCCAACAAAATTTCTTAAATTATCATGATTATTATTATCATAAACTCATAAGTGTCTGACATCTACGCCACTCTTCTTTGTCAATTACTTTATACAGGTCCCCAAAGAAACTCATAGAGAAAGGAAACGTTACTCGAGACAATTTTATCATGAAAATCACTACATGCCTGAATTGTCTCTACATATTTACATTCAAAGAGGGAATAGGAGATGGATTCTACATGAGCATCACTAATGAAATTTCGGTTTGCTCTTTTTGCGAACCGTAACCGTTTAAACCGGTTACCGCCTAAGCGGTTGACCGTTATTTCAGTACAGTTTTTCGGTTAACCATTAATCGTTATTCAACTTATACTATTATATTTTACTTAACACATCTATTTTCTATTTTTTCATATAATTTAATATTATATATATATACTCTTATATAAAATGTATTATAAAGTGGATAATAAATCCATTGGAAAACATAACTAACACTAAGAATTCACTCCATTCCCTAATTATAGTGTTTATATTAGTACTAAAGTTTCCAACATACTTCCTCTAATTGTTGTTACTTAGTAACAAATATTATAATTAATGTAACAAATATTATAATTAATGTAATTGTTGGAAAATGTTTCACAATAATGAGATAGAGAAAAAAAATATTTCGGTTTTTCGGTTAACCGTTTGCTCAAAAATCATAACTGTAAGCGTACCTTTTAACCGTTATTTTTATATGCCAGTTCAGTAACTGTACCATTACAACTTTTTTTATTGGTACGATTACCACCCACTTAGACCGATTTTTTGGTGTTTCGGTACGATTTTTCGGTTTCGATTTTTTATGAACACCCCTATGAAGCACAACAAACCGGACCTCTAAAAATCAGAAATCAACATGCAAAAATAGAAAGAACAAATTCAAACCAATCCCAACCACAGAATACCAGATTTCAATTCAAATTGAAACTTTATCTTATAATAAGAGCTAATAATAAGAACATAAATATTGAAAACAAAAAAAATCAGAGAACAGATTAGTAAAACAGAGAGACATACTCATTAGTAAAACTAAGTTGCCATTAATTTCATATTTAAGCATCACCATACACTTTTAACTACAAAATACATCAGCAACAATTTTTAATTTTGAAAATCTTCAATTATCATCAAACTACACCATTTGTTTTTTGTTAAAGGGAGCATAATTAAATTAGATCATAAAAATCTTACACATTAGCTAGAGTAGCATTGGGGTCTTCCGCCCCTAAATTACAGTATAAGCATAATTGATCAAGGTAATTTCCTCTATTCCTATATGTAATTCCTCCTAAGGTGATTTTGAAAATTGGCGGAATACATTAACTTTCATGCTTCCTTTGTGAACCACTTTAGCCAAAATATCAGCTTCCCTTGTCTGTGCTCTTTCAGCTTTATGCACCATCTTCACTTGTCCCTCCTGCAAGAACTCCGTGCATATATTGGTTGCATTAGTGTGTCTGTCCTTAATTTTTGCATCACCATTTATGTTATTGACAACCATCATGGAGTCTGTGATGATAATACAGTCTGTCCAACACTTTCTCTTAATCCATTTTAACGCTTCCATAACAGCTAATATTTCCTCTAAGTTTGCATCATTACTAACAATGTTCCCACAAAAACCTTCAATCCATTGACCATAGCTACTTTTGCAAATGCTAACCCCAAAGAACCAAACCAATTATGTGTTTGTAGGGTTGTAAATATATGTTTGTACTAGGTTTTTTCTCCATGAAGCAAAGGGCCATTGCTTAGGTTCCAAGCTAGCCATCACCGGAGCTCCTATGGGGTGCCGGAAAAAACCTCAAACACCACCGCAACCTGCTACTCATTTAAGAGGAAAGGAGGCTGCAACAACTGTAGAAAAACCTATTGTGCGCAATGTAATAGTTTCCTCAAAAACACCTGAAGTTTCTCATGCGATTTAGGCAGCGATTGATGCCATGAATGAGGCGTTTCGTATGCATAAAACTAATCTGGTTCAAAATGTTGAGAAGGAGCAACCACCACATGTTTCGACTGTTGAAAAGGTGCAACCACCACCAATATAATTTCTTCCAAGCCAGAGGAATTGGTCAGGGAAATGATGTCCAGGAGCTAAGTAATCCTATGGTGCAGGAAGTAGGGGGGAAATAATTAAGAGTAGCAAAAAAGAAGGAAATGGGGATACAGGAGCAGGAGGTGTTGCAATAATGCTTGAGCTTACTTCTGCAGTGAAATGGTCCTCGGTGGCAGCAGGGAAGCCATTAATAGCAAAAGGAGCAGCTCTCAAATTTGTTCCTCCTACGGTGAAAGAGGGTAAGAAATTTGCTCAACTTGATAAAACTGAGGTTGATAGACTTTCTGAAATATGGTCTACATCTATCATATTATATGTTGCGGGACAAACACCTTCTATTGGTAATCTTACCTGATATATTGAACAATCTTGAAACCATGTCGCTAAGCCTAAGATTTTCCTTCATGATAAAGCCTATTTCATTGTGAAATTTGCAAACCTTGATGATAGAAACGCGATTCTGTATACAGGACTCACACGATTAATAGTCGACCAATGATTGCTAAAGCTTGGACCCCTGATTTTGATTTTCAAGCTGAAATATTGAGGGTAATTCCTTTGTGGGTGAGATTGTATAATCTGCCTTTGAACTATTGGGGTGCTGAGTGTTTGAGTAGAATTAGGAGTATGCTTGGCGTCCCTGTATATGCTGATGAATGTACCACTCAACAACAAAGTGTGACTTTTGCTCGAACGTTGATTGAAATGGATGTTACTAAGGAGCTAAACCTAAAACTGTGTGTGACAGGTTAGTCGTGTACTATCAAAAATAAACCTACAAGTCTTTCTACTAATGCAGTAAGGCAAGCAGGGTCGAATCCGCAGGGAGATAGCGTTACTAGTTAAACTGAACTATTCTACTATACTAACTATCAAAAGATTGGATTATTAATAACTAAATTGTAACTACCAACATAATTGAATATCAGGGAATAAATCAATTAATAAAGAACTAGGATCATGGATCACTACGCATACAATTCGGGAAATCAGGGATGAATAACAACTTCCTAATACGGCAATTATCTAGGGCACATGCAATTTCTCTCGAACATTACCTCCCCCAAAGATCACCTAGTCGCTCTCGCATGGTCAAGGATCACTTTGCCTAATGATTAAAAGCCTATACAGTATCTCTCCTCTTGAAGCAGATTCAGTATTGCGATAGTAGATATACAAATCTAGCATGAACGATTCAACCATAGGAAACAATTGAAATAAAAGGCAATTAAACTAATCTATCAACCCCTCATTGCATACATAGATCCCCACAACCCCAGAAAGAGGACTATTCACTCATATTTATGAAAGCAATAACAATATCAATAAAAAAATCATACTTGGAATAATTGCAAATAACTATGAAATTGATCTAAGAAATAATAGAGAAAGCAATAGAAAAGATTACCAAATTGAAGAACTATATTGAAACATGTAAATAATCCAAAGGTGAAATCTTGAATCCAAAGAGAAAAACAATAAATAGGGTTTGTGAATCTCCGGAGAAAACTAGGAAAACAAAAGATGTTTCAGCAATATTCTGCTCTTTCTATTTATAATAACCTTAGAATACATAGGATAAGTATTCCGAAAACAGCCCGAAAAATATAAAAATAAAAAAGTCGAGACGTCGCCTGATCGGGACAAATACGCTCGATGAGATCGGGCCACTCAAGTTTATCGCAGTTTTCAAAGCCCAGCAGCATAGCCACCGCTCGACGGCATCGGGCCGCCCGACAGGGCCAATACCACCCGATCGGGCCCGCAACGAAAACGTTTGCTACCAAATGAGGCCGCCCGATAGGGCTCAATGCACCTGATGAGATCGGATGAGGCTTAGACTCTTCATTCCTTGGCTTCAGACCAAGTCTTCAATTCTTCTTTTGTCCAAGGCCTCGGAAAGTATCCTTGGGACCTCGGAACTCAGCATATGTGCCTTCAAACCTCTTTACTCCACTGTGGCAGTCATAGAGTAGCATAGAATAGGGAAATAGTTCCCTAAAACCTACAAATCATCACAAAATAGAAAACTACAACTAGATGGTGTGGTATTCGATTTTTGACTGTCTTAATTAACGGTCTGAATCCTACGAAAGTCTCTCATTGGACTATGAGTTTTAGAAAACTTGGAAGTCGCCACCCTATTAATATCTGAATAGGGACAGATTTATTTAATAAATCGTTTTAAAATCAATTTCAAGAAAAATCATTTAAAACGGTGACGACTTCATATGGATAAGGCTTTTTTGAAAATTGGTCTTTCATACCATGAGATAGGGTTCGGGGTTTAGGTTAAGAGGTGAGAACGTCTGGAACTCATCTCCTCTTTCGTTCTAAAGAACGGGCTCTTACTAAATGCGTTATTTTCCATTTTAAAGTAACCATGGCTATTAAAAAGAAAGAAAATCACATAATTTGCACATATACACATCAACCATTTTTATTTAGGACCAATATATCATTTCTACACGGTAGGTTTGAGCACTGAAGTTGCACTACGTACCAATCATTTGCGGGATCGAAATCCACTCATGGATCAAAACCGTCGTAGTTCGAGCATATGTCTCACCCTAAATGGCCAATTCCACTGGGGAAAGAAGAGGGGGGAATAGATTATGCATAAATCACTTTTAGAATTAAACAAAACTATTTGAAATGAGTTAATCACTCCAATTAGTGATTAAAATGGGGTTATGATAATCACTTTAATTAGTGATTAAATATGAAGGATTAAGATAATCACCTTAATTAGTGATTGAAAATGGAGGTTAAGATAATCACCCTAATTAGTGACTAAACTTAAGAGGAAAGATAATCACCTTGATTAACGATTAACAATGAAGGTTAGGAAATAATTACCCTAATTGATGATTATTAAGGTTTAAGATAATCACTCTGATTAGTGATTAAATATGATGAAAGGTTAAACTAATCACCCTAATTGGTGGTTAATCAAGGTTTAAGATAATCACTCTAATTAGTGATTAAATGAGAAGAATAATCATCCTAATTAGCGATTATTAGGTTTAAGATAATCACTCTAATCAGTGATTAAATGAGATTGGAGATAATCACCCTAAATAGCGATTAAAAGAAGTTTGAGTTAACCACTCTAATTAGCGATTAATCGAGGATTGAAATAACCACCTTAATAGTGATCACGTATGATTTTCGAGAGGTCTTAGAACGTTTGCTTCCTAATTGAAGATTTTTGAGAAACAATCTTAATTGAATATTATTAAGTCATTTGGAGAGAAATGATCAATTTGAGATCGAATTTGGAGATTTGTGTTTGGCTAATTGAAATTTTGCCATTTAAAGTGAGAGACGTGAAACGGCCTAAAATCAATTCGGAGATCATAATTACCAATCTAATTATGTCAAATTATATGATTAATCCATTTGAATATGGAGAACACAATTTTGAAATGTAAGATGAATCATCATACAATTTAACTTAGTTAGATTTGCAATTTTTCCTCTTAATTGAGATTGAGTCCTTTGATTCATATACTATGATATATTGACCCAACATGCAATATTTGTAACATTGGTTGCTCATTTTATTAAAAAGAGTTGTGGAATTATTTATGAAAATTATGCATAAACATCTCCATGTTTTTTTAATTTGAGTGATGCAATAACTATTTACAAAGAATCATTATTACAACACATGTACAAAACCTATGATATATACAAATCTTCAATCTTGATCTTCACCATGATGCTCCTTGATCTTCATTTCCTTGAATGGACTTTGGAATGCATGTTTATTTATAAACTTGTGAAAAATTAGAGATTAATTAACCTTTTTGATTTTGATTTTTTATGACAATTTTTATTGATTTTTTATTTACATGATAAAATGAGTCATTTTAAGATAAACTTAAGATTTAATGACTTTTAGTTCACATTTTCATATGAAAAGAAAACATTTTTGTTGTGAAAGTTGAGTTAATCACTTTATTTCATTTTTCATATTGCCTTTTTGTTCTTGTACCGACTTACAAAATTTATAACTTTCTGTACAAAGTGTTAAACTGAGCATATATATCTATGGATAGATCAGTGAGTTATTTATGTTGTATCAAAATTTCACAACTTTTTAGTGAACACTTGAATTATGGTGAATTTTATGTCAAAACTGGTCAAAACATGACCTTTATTCAATTTGTTCTTTGAGATCCAACTTATTGAACTTATTTTGACGTGAATTTTGGTATGAACATTCTACATACTTTGAATAACTAGGCTGAAAATTATCACTTGAATTGGACATTTTTAAGACCATTTTTATTTATTTTCTTAACTAAAGAGAAAATCAGTATTCTGAAATTTAGTGATTTACATGAATGATTTTGTGAAAATGATGTAAAATTGTATAAAATTCATATGAACATGATTTTTATATTTTTGAAAAGCTACTGATGTTTTCTTCAAACTTGATTTTTTAGTTTTATCTAAATGATTTTATTTTAAACTTAATTAACAAGACAAGATTATGTGGTACTGGACAAAATCAGTTTTGCACAACAAAGTTGTATGATTTTTAATTATTTGTACAAAATTTGTTTTTTAGAAATTCCAAATCGCAGTTGTTAGAAACATCTTGAACTTCGTCGAAAAAAAGTTAAATCCTACAAAATATGTAATAAATGCAGATGAAAAATGAAATAAGATAGGAAAGTAAAACTGACTATAATTACAGCATCACATTTTTTTTATGGAGATGTTTTTACACAATTTTCTTGAATTTTTTTATGAAATCATTTTAGGTGATGAATAACAACTTGATTAAGGAAAATCACATAATCACATTGTTTCATAAGAGTCACCCCATTAGAGGTGACTATTCTAGGTGGGGTGATTTAAGGTTGGGAACTTATTAGGACTTCCACATACCCAAATCACTCCAAAGATTAAAAAAATGATAAGAAGAAAACAACAAAGAAGGTTAGTAGATGATTAAGAAGATAATCAAAATAAACAAGAATTTCAATTTTACCTTGCTAGCTCAATGATGCACTTACTTTTTGCAAATTTTTCTACCTTTTTTTTGTGATTTTCTTAATTTCTAAGTGAGTTTCTAAATCCCCTTAATTACTAACTTAAACTCTTTTTTGTGGTTTTTTTTCTTTTGCTGAACTTCTTTACTTACTAATTATCTTACTAACTTTTACTCTTTTTTTTTTTTAATTGTGATTTCTTTAGAGGAATGAAGTAGAGAAGATGAGATAAGTAGTGAAATTAAGTTGAACTCTTTTCAACTTGGCTTTGAAGTGGAAAAAATGAAGGTATTTATAGAGAAATGAAGGAGGTGAACTAGGGTTTCAAAGAGGTAGAAAATCAGATTTTTCACCCAAAAAAATCTGATTTTCTTCATCCTTAATCACCCTAATGACATCACTCTAATGACCTCACCCTAATGACATTATCAAATCTCTTTGGAAATACAAATATTCTTGTTCTTTTTGGATTTTCTCATTAATGAGGCAAAATCATATTTTCAGAAAATATTCTTCCCTAAACATCCTAATACGTAAAAAAATGCATCGAAAAACGTGCAAAACAAAACTGATCAGGACGCTGCTCCTAACACAGGAAGGTGCGCTAGGCACATCGCCTTGCGCTAGGCGCAAGGCTATGCGTCTGGCGCAGAGCATGCTTGTGCGCTAGGCGCACAATCATGCGTCTGGTGCATGATTGTGTGCTTGGCGCACACTTGATTCTTCTGGAAAAAATCTAGATTTCCCCCTCTTACACATGGGATTTGATTCTTATTCTCACATCTTTTCATGATTCTTATTCTCTAACTAATGGATAAAGGATGTGATTAGTGGATGAAGAATATATTTTTATTCTTTATCTAATGAACATATTTTTATTCTTTATCTAATGAACAATGACTTGACCATCAAGAAACCTGATTAATGCCGGATTTGGGATACGACTAAAATCCCGACGCCTAATCGCGACTCGTTTTCATTTTTCCTAAATACTAACTTAAGACAATTAAAAAAAACTCGTTAAATTAATAAAGACGAGCATGATTATACTATGAATCATTTTATTAAAACGGTGGTTGTAGTTATTGACTACGACTCACAAAAATTATACTTCTAAGCCGAAACTGTATGACTAATACGCAAAAAGGGAAAATCGTGCGACGGAATGAAACTCGCGCTCCGAGGAGCGCGCTCCACGATGCATGAAGATTTTGTTATTTTTATTTTTCAAAACCTTTATTTATCCGAAAAAGGGGTTCAAAATTTGGTGTCTACAGATGGAGAAATTCAGCATAAAATGGCTCCTAAGAGCACCATTGACACACACTTTAGCTTATAAATAGGGGGAAAAACTCTATGTAAAACCATAACATCAAACTCCCCCAAGCTATACCTTTGCTTGTCCCCAAGCAAAACATAACATGAACATGAACATAATTACTTCACCCCTCAGATAGGAAATTAAGGCTCAAACATTTTCAATACTAAAAAACTTTCAAGCAAGCAAAATTCAAGTTCAGTTGTTCAGTTCATCCTAACCACCAATCACCCAAGCAAACAATCAAATGTAGATGCCTTACATAACATGCAAATCTTGAAAAAGGTGCTCACCGAGGTGTCACTCCTCTCAATTTTGTGGCTGGCATAATATGTGCCCAAACGCTCATCAATCCAACCATAATATCCCTTCCCACTCACACTCTCATGTGTTTAGAAAGGTATAATATCGCTCATCCTAATAAGGTCGACTCAAATAATAAACTTACTCTTTTACTTTGGCACATTGACTCAGTATCAATCCAATAAACAATCAAACACGTGCTCAAGGTTGTAATGGGGCTCGGGTAGAGGTAAGGAAATTATGTAGGGAATGTGGTGGAAAAACCAAGACAAAGGGAGCAATAAACACTAGTAACAAGACTAGATGTGGCCAAAACAACCCCCATGGTATCAATAACATGACCAAAATAATAACCAACTTTAAAGTCTCACGAACCAACCAATAATCATCTATTTCAGTATAGTTTTCAACACTTTTTTTGAAATTTAATGAGTGAAGATCATAGAGATTTTTCAGATTTTTTTTTCACTATTATTTTTTTCACTTTATTTTTTTTCTTTTCTTTTCAGATCATAGATGTTGTTTCCAACCAACCCACAAAATCCACCACACATCATAGTGTCAACCTAATGAATGATCCCCCAAGCTAGGCTTAGAACAATAATCATTGTGAAGGCTCAAGGTGTAATGTGGCTTAATATAAAAATAAAAAGTCTTTAGGCTCAGCGGGGCTAGGAGGAAAATAATTCCTTTATCAACTCTGAGGCTCAAAAATCAAACAAAAGAACGCCTCTATCACAACACATGTCCAAAGTCACCAGACATCAACGAGTACAATGCCAAAATCAAGATCAGAATGCTACGAGGAACTAACACACAAGAATAGACTGGATATAGATATAAATGCATAAGCAATAATGAATCCTTACAGTCTAAGCAGTTCAAGCATGCAGTCAAAGTAGGTGCGTTATCATTAAAATTCACTCCAGATCAAGGCAATCAGAGATCACATCACAACAACACAATCACAAATGCCCAATTATCCAATATAGAGTGTTAAATCATTTTTCGAAACACAGTACGGGGCATAGAGAAGCAATCAATCCACTCCATATTCAACTCGTATTTTTGGTATTTTTTCTAGCAAATTTTCAATTTTTTTTTGTGATTTTTCATTTTTTTGAAAACAATTAAACCAACTTAACTAAAAAGAGAAAGAAGTACTTACAGAAATCCTCCCCCAAGCTGAACTTGACAATGGCCTCATTGCAACAAGGGAAAAGAAAGGAACATGGACATCAGTTGTCTATTAACCCACATCCATCAGTTCCATAGTTTCTTGCTTTACCACCTCTTGCATATTCAGGTGCAACCTGCGTTGGCCCTGAATGCTAGGGTGGTGGCCCTCTTCTAGATGAATTCGATGCGTATTAAAGTCGGGGATTATTCTTGTCAACTCATCAGTGCTATACCAAATTGCCTTTTTGTGAGTCTTTAAGACCGTTAAAAAATTTTCTTCACCTGCAACAGACTTTAAGAAAAGCACATCCTCTGAAGTATCACAGGAGAGGGAATGGGGAACGCAATCATGGGTCAGTTCATCAATAACATCAACTCTATAGCATGCTTCCTCTAACATTAGGCTTTTAGGGGCGGTGGTACGGTCAGGCTTAAAGTAACCTTATCATCCCCCACAGTCAATGTTAGTTTCCCACTTTTAACATCTATAACAGCTCCAGCAGTGTGGAGGAAAGGTCTCCCAAGGATAATGGGTGTCTGAGTGTCTTCTTCCATGTCTAGTATGACAAAGTCCACAGAGATAAAGAATTTACCTACTCTAACAGGAACGTCCTCTAATATACCTAGGGGGTATTTCACAGAACAGTCAGCCATTTGCAGAGTAATGGTAGTACACTTTAAGTCACCCATGTTTAGTTTCTTGTAGATAGAAAGAGGCATTACACTCACACTCGCACCCAAATCACAAAGGGATTTGTCAATAAATATAGTGCCAATGTTACATGGGATGGAAAACCCCCCCTAGATTTTTCAATTTAGGTGGAGACCGATTTTGTAAAATGGTGCTGCATTCAACAGTAAAAGCCACAATTTCCACCTCATTGAAAGTCCTCTTTCTCGTCAGAATTTCCTTTGAAAATTTTAAATAAGCAAGCACTTGATTTAATAATTCAGTAAAAGGAACTGTTACCTGCAAATTCTTCACCACCTCTAAAAACATACCATACTGGTGATCAAGCTTCTTTTTGAGCATCCGATTTGGGAATGGTAGCTTGATCACGGGAGTCAAAGTTTTCTCCTGAGTCACCTCTATAGTCTTTTCCACAACTCCTGGCTTTTCTCGAGGTTTAGCATCCTCAGGCACTTCCTATGGTTTCTTAGCAGCAGATGATTCCACCTCTAGCATTACCGGGGCATCATACTACACTCCACTTCGCAGGGTAATAGCATTTGCAGTGTCCCTGGGTTAGACGGGCTGCGATGGGAGATAGTCAGGTGCTAGTATATGTCGAACTATCAATCTATGTCATTTGAGTTTCCAGCATCTTGTGGTGAGTATGGAGGGCCTCTACTTGGGACTGGAAGGCAGTAAACCCTTTCGGCATACCCAAAATCATGTTTTTCAGTTCTGCCACTACAGTGTCGTAGGTGGGTTAGGTGACTGTTGCTGCTGGTATTGCCCTATAGGCTGAAATCCGGGTGGATTATTAGCTGCAGTGTTGGAATGTTGATAAGCAGGTGGTTGTGGGATTAGCACATTATGGTAAGACAAGTTGGGATGATGCCTCAACCCAGGGTTGTAGATATTGGAGTAGGGATTGAACTTGGGTCGCAGGTGGCTTTGGAGTGCATTTACTTGATCGTATGACCTCCCAGAAGCAGATGAACAATCCTGCGAATAGTGTCCATCAATACCACAAATGTCGCAGAGAACTCCACTAATACCCGAACCACTAGCCATGTCATGAATTGGCATAGGCGCAAAACCACCTAATTGGAAGCGGTCAATCTTTTGTGTTAATGCTGCCAATTGGCCTGTGATAAGGGAGTAAGCCTCCACATCATGTTTACCACCTTTCTTGACAGGAGCATGAACATTGTTCCACTGATTTGCTGCTAGATGCTCCAGAAAATCATAGCCTTCAGTGAGACGTTTCAACATGAAAACTCTCCCTACAGCTCCATCTATCATTCTCCGTGTGTCTGGGTCTGTACATTGTAGAAGACCGGGGTGAGAAACCAAGTTTCTAGACCACGATGGGGGCACAAACGCTGCAGATCCTAAAATCTTTCCCAGGATTCATAGAGGGACTCCTCTGTGTCCTGAGAAAATGTAGTGATCTGGTGTCTCATATCTTCTGTCTTGAAGAATGGATAAAATCGGACCAGATTTGCCTTTTGATGGCTCATCCCAGGTAGTGATAGATTATGTGAGCCTGTTATACCACTCCAAAGCTTTCCGGCTGAGTGAAAACCCAAACAGGATAGAACGAATCTGATCAGCAGATACGTTTGCTGATCTCTGTGTAGCACATCATTGGAGGAATCTTTGCAGATGAGCATGTGGTTCTTCATGTTTGAGCCTACTGAACTGATTATTTTACACCATGTGGATTACATGGGACTTGATATCGAAGTGGGCAACAGTAATATCAGGCATCTTAACTCCAGTAGTAACATGTTGAGCTGAAGGTTGTGAGTAATCCTTCAAAGTGGTGTGAGTAGGTGTTTCGAGTGGAGTATCAGGCATTTTTGGAGGTGGGGTTGGTGTGGGGTTTGGAGTAGGTGCCTGCCGGGTAGATGATTTCGCAGACAACTTTGCCTACTGAGTCAGTTTCTTATTCTTACGGCAAGTCTTTTCAATCTCTGGATTAAATAATAGCTTCACAGATTTATCCATCCTGCTCATAAACTAAAGAAACTGCAGTAGACGTTATATATTATGAGGAACTGGTGTTCCTTAGAATGAGGTTAGTGCAATAGGATAATTCAGACAATAACTAGAAAATTGCCGTCTCCTAGGCAACGGCGCCAAAATTTGGCAGGTTAGTCGCGTATTATCAGAAATAAACCTACATGTCTTTCTACTAATGTAGTAAGGCAAGCAGGGTCGAATCTGCAGGGAGATGGCGTTACTAGTTAAACTGAACTATTCTACTATACTAACTATCAACAGATTGAATTTTTAATAACTAAATTTAAACTACCAACATAATTGTATATCAGGGAATAAATCAATTAATAAAGAACTAGGATCATGGATCACTACACATATAATTCAGGAAATCAAGGACGAATAACAACTACCTAATAAGTTAATTTATCTAGGGCACATGCAATTTCTCTCGAACATTACCTCCCTTAAAGATCACCTAGCCGCTCTCGCATGGTCAATGATCACTTTGCCTAATGATTGAAAGCCTACACAGTATCTCTCCTCTCGAAGCAGATTCAGTATTGCGATAGTAGAAATACAAATCAGACCTAATTTATAAATCTAGCATGAACGATTCAACCATATGTAACAATTGAAATAAAATGCAATTAAACTAATCTATCAATCCCTCATTGCATACATAGATCCTCACAACCCTAGAAAGAGGACTAATCACTCATATTTATGAAAGCAATAACAATATCAATATAAAATTCATAATTGGAATAATTGCAAATAACTATGAAATTGATCTAAGCAATAATAGAGAAAGCAATAGAAAAGATTACCAAATTGAAGAACTATATTGAAACTTGTAAATAAACCAAAGGTGTAATCTTGAATGCAAAGAGGAAAGCAATAAATAGGGTTTGTGAATCTCCAGAGAAAACTAGGAAAACAAAAAGTGTTTCAGCAACATTCTGCTTTTTCTATTTATACTAACCTTAGAATAGATAGGATAATTAATCCGAAAACAGCCCGAAAATTATAGAAATAAGAAAGTCAGGACGTTGCCCGATCGGGCCAAACACGCCCGATGAGATCAGGCCACTCAAGTTTATCGAAGATTTCAAAGCCCAGCAGCATAGCCACCGCCTGATGGCCTCATTCTGACCCTCTCGATCGGGCCAGATCACCGAACCACGATAGGGCCAATACCACCCGATCGAGCCCGCAAAGAAAACGTTTGCTACCAAATGAGGCCGTCCGATAGGGCTCAATGCGCCTAATGAGATTGGACGAGGCTTCGACTCTTCATTCCTTGGTTTCAGACGCCAAGTCTTCAATTCTTCTTTTGTCCAGGGCCTCGGGAAGTATCCTTGGGACCTCATAACTTAGCATATGTGCCTTTAAACCTCTCCACTCCACTGTGGCAGTCATAGAGTAGCATAGAATAGGGAAATAGTTCCCTAAAACCTACAAATCATCACAAAATAGAAACCCACAACTAGATGGAGAAAGTTAGCATAAAATGGCTCCTAAAAGCACCATTGACACACACTTTAGCTTATAAGTAAGGGGGAAACTATATAAAAACCATAACATTAGTGTGCATAATCATCACAAATGTTGTGGTGGTTGAAGAAAAAGTTCATTTTGAATGGGCACCACCATATTGTCATAAATGCTCCTCCATTGGTCATGACTGTGCAAAGAAGAGGACTAATCCAGGTCCTAAGAAGGATGGTGCTAAGACTACTCAAATATGGGTTCCTAAGACCAAGCCAATATATGCTGAGAAAAAAGATATTGGTGAGGAGAAAACTGGTAGTACTTCTGTTGAAGTGATAATTGTCCTAGAAGAAGAGGCCATTAACCTAGGTGATGCTCCTTTGGTAGAGCATATTCCTGCTCAAATTCCTGCTGTTGAGTATATGCTTGATGCTGGAACTGACACTGGACATGTTAGCGCTCCTCCTCAACCTCCAGTGTGGAACAATGTTACAAAAGGGCAAAAAGGGAAGGATGTGGAGATTGGAGGACCTAGGGTTGTCACTCTTTCAGTGGATGGCATCGATGCTAGTACATTCACTATTTCCCCTTGTTGATGATTTTGTGCACTTAGAATGTTAGGGGGTTGAATAACCCTGCTAAATTAGGGAAAGTTAAGAAGTTTTTAGGAATAAATAAGATCTTTTGTGTTGCTCTACTTGAAACAAGAGTAAGGAGTAATAATAAGGATAAAATTACAAGGAAATTTGGTGCTCAGTGGAAATGGGAGACTACCTATGATTGCTCTCCTAGGGGAAGGATATGGCTTGCTTAGCTTCCTGCTTGTGTTGCTGTTCAAGTGTTACATAAAACTGATCAGGTTTCACATTGTTTGCTGGAAGACAAGATTACAGGGGAGAATTTTTACTTTTCAGCTATTAATGGGCTTCACACAGTGGAAGATAGGAAGAATTTGTGGACCGAGCTTGCTCATCTTGATACTGGTATTCATGAGCCTTGGTGTATTATGGGTGATTTTAATGTTGTGGCTTTTGTTTAGGATATGATTAATGGTGCTCCTATCACCTCCTATGAAACTCAAGATTTTGTGAATCTTCTTGATAACTCAGACTTATGTGAATATAAGTTTACTGGTCATTTCTATTCTTGGTCTAACAAGGGTTTAGGTGATGCAAGAATTAGTAGTAGAATTGATCGTTGCTTGGTTAATTCCTTTTGGATTGCTAAATATCCTAACCTTATGTTGACTATATGAATCCAGGTTTATCAGATCACTCTCCTCTTATTATTCATTGTACCCCTAGAGTGCATGGAAAAGGTAAGCCATTTAAGTTCTTCAGCTATATGGCTGATCATGAAAATTTCTTAGGCATTGTATGTTGAAGATCAATGGAGTGCTAGGGGTAGTAGAGGATGTATGCAAAGTATTTGGGGGAAGCTTAAAGTTGTGAAGCTTCAGTTCAAGCATCTGCAAATGAGAGAATTTTCACAAATGGCTGATAGAATTACTCAGTTGAGAGATGAATTGAGTAATGTGCAAACTCAACTACAAATGTTTCTTACTTCTGATGTGCTCACTCATGCTGAGAAACATACAGTTCAAGCTTTACATAAACTTTTGGCTATTGAAGAATCAGTTCTAAAGCAAAAGTCTAGAATAATGTGGCTTAAACATGGTGATGATAATACTCATTTCTTCTTCCATGCTATGAAGGAGAGGTATTCACATAACAACATTGATATCTTGTATAATGATAGAGGTGAAAAGCTTACCCAAGCTAATGCTATTCAACTTGAATTACCAGTTTTTATAAAAAATTGCTGGGAAATACTGTTGTTAGTCTTCCTTATGTGGATATGGCTGTGGAATCAAGTTTCTGTTGCTGACTCTGCTATGCTTTCTCATGATGTTTCTTTTCAATAAATTGATGCTGCTTTATGGGCAATTGAAGATTCTAAAGCCCCAGGTATTAATGGGTTTGACAGTTTTTTCATTGAAAAGTTGTGGCATATCATCAAGTTTGATGTTTGTGATGCTATAAGGGCTTTCATTAATACTGGTGAACTTTATCATGTTATTAATAATTGTACTCTGGTTACCTAAAGTCAATAACCCTTCCCTTGTTACACTAGTACAGAATCGACGATTTGCGTCGGATGCGAGGCGCCCATTTGCGTCGGACATGGGTCCTACGGCACAGGTCTCGACGCAGATTAGGATACAAGATATGCGTCGGACAACGATGCGACGCAATTGATTAGCTATCTGCATCGGACCATGCCTACCATGCGACGCAGATGGGAAAGTGCCAAGCCACAACAAGCCTAGACTCATCTGCGTCGCACATTACTAACATGTGAGTGCTGCCAAGCCATGCCTGCATGCTGTCCCAGGCCTGTGGCCTTATTTTACACTAAAATAGTGATTTGCGTCGGACATAAGTCCTCATCCGACGCAAATGGCTACTTTTTTAGAAAATAATAATTTCATGAGCCATAAATTACAGAAAATCAATTGAAATTTCAACAAAAAAATTAAACACTAATTACGAAAAAATCAGTAGAAGAACTAGAAGTGGTGTTTTTACATTGAGTAGATGTGGTGTTTTTTACAAACACTAATTACAAAAATATACAGAATTTACAGAAAAAATTAAAAAAGAAAATTACAGAAAATCACAAAGAAAAAATGATAGAAAATTATAAAAGAGAAAATTACAGAAAATTATAAGAGAAAAATACAGAATTACATTAATTCAACAAGATAACTGACAAAATCAAACTTCTGCAAGGGCACTGGCCTCGTCATTGGGCTGCAAAGATGAAATGCATACCCTCCATTGTATTAAACAATCCAAGAAAAAAGAGGAGCTAGAAGAGGGCTCAGCCTTGATAGTATCGAGATTTCAAAAGAGATTGATTTCAAGCTTTTCAATTCTTTGTGCAAATGATTTAAACTGCACATAATTATTTCGAACAATCAAATATTCCTATCAAACAAACAGATTGGAATAGAAAAAAACTTATATTGAGCAAGGTAATACCACAACATCCATTGCAAACAAGAACCGTTGAATGACCCAAAAAAAAAAAAAACGAGAGAGAAAAATTACCCAGATTGAAAATCTTCGCCGTTATCTTCTGTTTTCTAGTCGCCCTTCGCCGACGAGAGTACGAGCTTCATATAACCATTAAATCCGCCAACAGCAGCCGAAACAATTTCCTTAGTACGAGCTTCATATACCTCCTTAGTCTTGCACTCCTCTCCAAAAGTCCTATCTGCAGAAAATCGCACACACAAAAAACCCCCAAATAAAATCAATCAAAACCCTTAAAATCACCATACTTCAAATCTGAACAAAATTACAGAGAGAGTAAAAGTACTAAAATCGAACTTAGAAAACGAATTGAGGAATAAAACAGCTAGAATCATTTGGATTTGGAAAAAGAGAGACGAGTTGGAGAGAGAGAGAGAGGAGTTGGAGAAATAAAACGGCTGGTGTGGTGAATGAGAGATTAGGTTTGAAAGTCCAATAAATATAAAACGGGCTAACACCATTTGCGTCGAACGGGCCCAAATGTCCGACGCACATGACTTAATGATCCAAGTCATTCAGCTTTTAGATGAAAACGATCTGCGTCGCATCCAATTAGCATGCGACGCAAATCATGGGATCCAGCCATGTGCGTCGCACACTACAACATAATTGACCTTAAGTAACACGAATTGGTAGCACTTTTTGAGGTATGACATTTGTTGATCATAAGGTAACAGTTTTGTAACACTTTTATAAATTGGTAACACTTAGAGTAACACTTTTGAAATAGGTAGTAATTTAAGTAACACTTTATAATTTAGGTAGCATTTTGAGAGAATTTACTTTGAATTAGGTAACACTTTAAGTAACACCTACAAAGTGTTACTTATTTTAAGAGCCAAATTACTTTAAGTAACACCTACAAAGCGTTACTTATTTTTTTTATTAAAATTCATAGCCAAATACCAATTGTATTAATTGAGCGCTAATATAAAATTTTGGTGATTAAACTTGAACGCCAAATCAGATCCCAAAACAAACCTCCAGTATAACAAAAAAGGAAAAACAACATATAACACAAATCCCTAGGTTTTGCTGTGGCCAGTAACCGAAATCTGAGAAGAAACGGCCATCGCCACTGGCTGCTACCACCGCTCTAATCTTCCATCGGTAATTGTTCATCTGCTAATCGGTAATCGTTTCATCTGAAGGCCAATTTCACCATTCTTCATCTGCTAATTGTGTCAAGGTATTTGTTATTGGAATTTTTTTTAGGGGGAATTCTTTTTAGGGGGCTATTCGAAGAATTGTGTTTGCTTAAATATTGCTTCCTAAATTTCGATATTTAATGGTATTTGATACTTGCATGATTATCGTATATGTTATTAGAATTCTTTTTTTTTTTTTTTTTTTTTTTGAGTTTTATCTTGCGAAATTCTTTTAGTACTGCACATGGTATCTGAAGAATTGTGTTTGCTTAATTAGATATTGCTTCCTTAGTGTCAAGGTATTTGTTATTGAAATTCTTTTTGAGATTTATATCCTTTTTCCTATTTATATTGTCGAATTTTTTTCCGTTGTCACTATATATTTTTTTTTTGATAAATTTGAGGGATTTTATTTATCATGGAAATCTTTGAGTTACAATGTTCAAAACAGCCGTGGACTAGTACTAGTAAGAACTATTTCACCAAAGGTATTAAATGAAACCATAAGAAACCAGGAGAATAAAGACAAGACAACTTAACCTGGTTACAAATGGGGAATTGGATCTGATAATAAACATATGAATCCCCCATTGTTGTGTCTTAAAACACCACCAACCAAT
The DNA here is from genome assembly GCA_947646795.1 of Beta lomatogona. NCBI lineage: Eukaryota > Viridiplantae > Streptophyta > Magnoliopsida > Caryophyllales > Amaranthaceae > Beta > Beta lomatogona. The sequence continues at coordinate 87,476 of CANSNZ010000618.1, read as the reverse complement.
AGCAAAATTAGTAGAATGTATGTTAGCTATATTAATTGGAAAGAATATAAATTTGGGAGGGAAGTAAGAAAAATTTAATGTTGTCAAATGACATGATTTATAATTAGATCGTTCCAAACTTGGAATGTACAGAGTGGGAGAGTGGAGATAGTACTCAGTTGTGGCCAAGAAACTTAGGAAGAAGATGAAGAGTAGTTTGCTTTGAATGTGATGTATTTACATGAATTACTTCTAATAAGTCAAAAAGTGTTAATTTTTTTTATTGTTTGACAGATAGCAAGCATTAAATGAGGAAAGATTGAAATTTCCTTGTATTTGTGAGTCCCGACTCACGACTCTCACACTTCTAGCATCTTTAGTTGGGATTTTTTTTACAGCAAACTTGCAGTTTTTTGGGAAAATCGGGCCTTCTCCAGGCCTAGGCCCTAGGCGGTCGCACTTCTCGCCTGGGCTCAGGGCCGACCCTGAAAACGCTACTAGAGCACACCACACTCTCAGTCCTCAACTCCTCACCTTAACTTGAACTAAAATCCTATCTTTTGTTTTGTAACATGAAGTGGCAATAACGGTTCGTGTTGGATCTGATTTTTTTTATTGAACTTCATATCTAGTCTACCTCTATAGTCTATATATTGGATTTTTTTTATCATGCAAACATATATAACTCTTCTATTGTAAAGTCCAAGATCTGGGTCAGACCTTTCCTCACCTTCACCTTATAGTGGACTAGGATCATGTTTTATAGTGAACTTGGATGAAATTAGCTAGGGAGGTTTTGGGGAGGGGTAAGACGAGATGAACTTATAACTTGTATGATTTAGGAGTACTGTTCCATATTATGGGACTTTGGTATTGCTTTCTCTTCCTGTCTCTTTCTTTTACTCCGTCTTGAGTGTCCGTTCACTAACTTAGCTTGCATTGTCATTTTAAAGAACATGTATATTCCCATTGATTTTTCTTTGTACTCTATATTTCAATTGCATGATATGAGAAACTGATAATGTTTGGGGACTATTGTTATTCCTCATTAGACATGTAAGATATATATGTTATTGATTCTAATTTCTATATGTATATATGCTTGACTTGGCATAAAGGTGAGTAATTGGACTAATCACTTACAATCTAGCAATGAGTATGCGAAAGGTGTAGAGGATTATCTAGATAAAGCATTTGCTACTCGAGCAATTGGAGATCAAATCACTTGCCCGTGCAAAGTGTGTTATAATCGTATTTTGGTATCGTAGAGAGAAAGTGTATGATCATTTGATTGCAAATGGGATTCAAACAGGCACTGAAGGATGTCATTTTGATGAGAAGGGGATTCCCTCAATGTCTAATATGGATAGGTTAAGCGAAGACAATGACACCCACGATGATATGAACGGTCTGATATATGATACTCATAGAGATGTGGTGGAGAGATTTTCACATAACCTTGAAGGGTTTGGAGGTGAGGTTGATGCAGAGGCTCAGAAGTTTTATAGGTTGGTTGAAGATGGAAAACAAGACCTATTTCCAGGGTGCAAAACATTCTCAAAACTATCATTCCTTATTCGTTTGTACCTTTTGAAGTGTGTTCATAGGATCACTAACTCTGCCTTTACGGATATTCTAGACTTGATTAGAGAATTATTACCAGAAGCCAAATTGCCTAAGTCTTTCAATGAGGCAAAAAAATTGGTGAAAGATTTGGGTCTTCATTATGACAAAATTGATGCATGTCGTAATGATTGCATACTTTACTGGAAAGAGCATGAAGCTGTTACATCTTGCCATGTGTGTCAAGCTCCTAGGTGGAAAGAAAATGAGAATCAAGGGGATACTAGCAGTCAATCAGCTAAGAGTGCTCATAAAGTTCCAATAAAAGTAGTTTGGCATTTTCCTCTTAAGCCAAGGCTACAACGACTCTACATGTGCTCTGAAACCGCGGAGTTAATGAGGTGGCATCATGAAGGGAGGGATAAAGATGGGTTAATAAGGCATCGTGCTGATGCAAAGGCTTGGAAGGAGTTTGATCGTGAACACTCGAACTTTGCTAATGAGTCACGTAATGTTCGTCTAGGTCTTGCAAGTGATGGGTTCAACCCATTTCGCACCATGAGCACGCAACACAGCACATGGCCTATTGTTCTAATTAATTACAACTTGCCCCCATGGTTGTGCATGAAGTCTGAGTTTCTTATATTGTCTTTGCTGATTCCGGGACCCACCTCTCCCGGAAAAGACATTGATGTCTACCTCCAACCTTTGGTGGAAGAGCTAAAAGAACTATGGAAGTATGGTTTGGACACATATGATGCGTCAAAGCACCAAACATTTAAATTGCATGCAACTTTGCAGTCTACCACAAGCGACTTTCCCGGATATGCTATGTTGTCTGGTTGGAGCACCAAAGGGAAGTTTGCTTGTCCCTATTGCCATTATGAAACTGATCATCGACATTTGAGCAATAGTAACAAATCATGTTATCTTGCTCATCGTCGAGGGTTGGATCTTGAACATCCTTGGCGGTACGATACAAAGTCTTTTGATGGGGAAAAGGAAGAGAGAACATATCCGGACCGGTTGAGTGGCGCTGAAATTTAAAGCTTGCTGGAAAATTGGGAAAACAGTTTTGGAAAGCTACAACCAAAAAAGAATTATAAAGAATGTCCTTGGAGGAAGTCCTCTATCTTTCAGATAGAGATGGCCACTGGTGCGGGCTGGGTGGGCTGGTCCGCGGGCCTTAGTGGGCCGGGCTGAGATTTCACGGCCCAGGACCGGACCGTTAAATTCACGGTTTGGGCGGGCTGGTCCACGGGCTGAAAAATCTTGGCCCACACCGGTCTGTTACCGGTTTTCACGGTTCGAACAACGGTTTTGGTGGTTTGTGGGCCTACTGGGCTAGCGGGCCGGCATGAGAATTTTTTTTTCATAATTATTTAATCATTAGAATCATTTATTATTGTTACATAAAACCGTTAAAATTAATTAAAATATATACAATTATTAATATTAATGAATAATTTCATTATTTTTGAATTTGATTGAATTATAATATATGAAATTTGATTAAAATATATACAATTTGATTAAAATATACACAATTTGGTTGAATAATTACTTGGGCTGGGCTGGTCCGGTTCATGGGCCGGGTTGGACCGATTTCGTGGACCGGACTGGACGGATTTAGTAGCGGGCTTTCGTGGGCTGGGCTCAAAAAATCTGGCCCACGGCCCACCCACCAATTTCACGGTTCGAGTTGGGCTGGACCGGGCTTTTCGTGGGCTCAGCCCACACGGCCCAAGAGGCGGGCTGGGCTGGATGGGCTGGATTGGCCCGCACTGTTGGCCATCTCTACTTTCAGACTTTGCCATATTGGAAAGATAATCAGTGTCCACATCATTTAGATGTCATGCACATAGAAAAAAATATTTGTGACAATGTGCTTTCAACTTTGCTAGACGTAGCCGGAAAGTCGAAAGATCATCATAAAGCTCGCTTGGATTTGCAAGAAATGGGTGTTAGACAAGAATTACATCCCAAGAATTCAGATGACGATCGATACGTTTTGCTGCCAAAGGCATCATTTTCGATGACAAAGGAGGAGAAAAGCATATTTTGTAGTGTTCTAAAGAAGGCAAAGCTACCTCAAGGTTGTGCATCAAACATAGCTCGCTGTGTGCAAGTAAAGGACGGGAAAATATCAGGGTATAAGAGCCATGATGCTCATATTATAATGCAACATTTACTTCCGGCAGCAATCAGAAAAGTTTTACCAAAGCATGTGGCTTTACCTCTTATCAGATTGAGTGCATTCTTTAGATCCATATGTGGTACGATCATCGATCCAAAAGATTTAGATCGCCTTCAAACTGAGATTAATGAGACTCTTTGTCAACTCGAGAGAATATTTCCACCATCTTTTTTTGACATAATGGTCCACTTGCCGATTCATTTGGTTACTGAAATAAAGCTTGGTGGACCGGTGTATGGTTGGTGGATGTACCCTATATAGAGGTACTTGGGTAAGCTGAAATCTTATGTTAAAAATAGAAGTCGCCCAGAGGCTTCTATAGCCGAAGGTTATCTAGTTGAAGAGTGTTTGATATTTTGCTCTAGATATTTGCATGATGGTGCAAAGAAGCCGCGAAAGGGATCCAATCAGGTTCGCGAGAAAGGTAGTAATGTTGATGAGGAATATCCTTTATTCCCTAAGCTGGGTTATCCTCTTGGCAGAAAGAAGAAAGGGAAGAAGAAAGGGTATGCATACAATCTAGACCCAAACACCAGAACTCTAGCACATCGATACGCATTATTCAATTGTGAAGATAAGCAAGTTGAGAATTACATCAAGTGAGTAAAAATTCATGTATCAGACCGTTAATGATTTGAGTAAAAATTCATATATCGCTTATGTTTTAAGTCTATGTTAATGATTTTGATTTGATTTGTTTTTATTACGCTTATTAATGTAGAGAACATGAAGAAGTTATGAAAAAAAAAATCCACAAACAAGCGAACAAGGAGATGGAGGGAGGCTCAACAACATAGTAGTGAATTTATGGATTGGTTTAGAGAAAAAGTTGAGGTTGATAAAGTTACTAATCATATTAAGTGGCTATCTTTGGGTCCTTCTACTGTTGCGAGGAGATACACTGGATATTTTTGCAAAAGATATAAGTTTTACACTAAAGAGCATGATGACAAGTGTAAAACCCAAAATAGTGGAGTCTCATTGACAGCTCTAACTCCAAGCTTTGCTAGTAGTAAGGATAGCAATCCCATTCTTGGTAACGTCACTTATTATGGGAAAATAAAAGAAATAATTGAGATAGATTACTGGAGTGCATTTAGCGTCGTCTTGTTCAAATGCGATTGGTTTCATGTAGAAACAGACAAATATGGCATGAATCGTGTAAACTTCAAGAGATTGTGTTCTATGGATGACCCTTTTGTCTTAGCATCACAAGTGCAACAAGTTTTCTACATAGAAGATGGTATTGAGGAAGATTGGCATTATGTGAATCGAAAATTGCCTAGAGACATTTTTGATGCAGAGGGGCAGTGTGAAGATGCATATTTTAATAAAGTCCGCGAACCTCTTGAGGATTTGAGTCTAGCTAGAGTTGATGATGATATTACTTGGTGTAGAGGTGGTGTTTCTGATCGGGTTGATGTGCATCATAATATTTCGAACAATGAAACACGTGTCCAGAGCAACGAAAATGACTCTGATGTAGATGAGACAGATTGGGAATGGATGGAACCCTTAAATTGAATTGCCTAAGTGTATTGACCTAGTTTGATTTACTTGAACAATTGTTTTTTTTTTGGAATTTACTTGAATGAATTTTATCTATTCCTACTTACTTTAATAATTCACTGTAATATTTACTTCCTGTTTCCTAATAACTAACTATTCTGGTCATTTTTGTAGTAATTAAAGTGAAGATGGCAAGTTATGAAAAACTTAGAAAATTAAGGATAAAAGAAAATGCCGTGAGAATGAAGGAACTGGGGATCAAAACAATGGCTTATGAAATGAGTCAAAAAAAGAAGAGCTTGAAACAAGTGAAGAAAAGTAAGATGCAACCTGAGACATTAGATAAGGAGTACACACCTACTGAAGAGGATGGATTCCACTCAAGTGATCAAGAGGATGGTAGTGAGACAAGGACAAACAACTTAAACTTGAGGTCTCGCATGAATAAGGTGTTTTCATTATTGAAATATTGTTTTGTGAATTATAATTGCTAACTATATATGTATGTAGTAGCTAACTAATGTTTATCGTTCTCGTTTCTTCAAGGTATGAGCACCTAAAAGACAAAGCCCCACTAAGACAAAGGAGAAAGCAGATCGCTCTTCCTTATCTATGGCAGCTCGACTGAAGATCCATCGTCCAAGCACAGAAAAACAACACTTGGAACAAGGGTTGCAAGGAAAAATTGCAGCACAATCGAAACAAAACGTAGCTTCATGTGCATTTGGGGAGTCTCAACAAAACTTATCCAGCTCTAAAGCACAGAAAAAATTAGTAATTCAAAGTCAACAACCAAAGGCATATGAGCTTCGTGTCCAAACAAAGACCGTGCAAAGTAAGGCTACGGTTGCTCCAGGAACACTCAATGCTTACCTTAAGATGAAAGCTTCTATAAAAGAAAAGGAATTGAGAGAGAAACTAGGCAATATATTAGTTCACCAACCTGTTGTGCAACCTAAACTCAAGCAAGCTAGTGATCATCAAATGGCTAGTTTACAAATAGGGAATTCGCAAACACATACATCTGAACTTGTCTTAGAATATGAAGAAGAGAACATCAGGAACTTAGATGACTATGAATCGGAAAATGATATTGAGAATGATGCTGAAGCTTCTGCTACAATTGGTGCTGAAATTTTTAATGGAGACCTACTAGAGCAAGATCAACTTGAAGAGCATGAGCTAAGTTGTATGATTCAGTTTTTATTTATCATAATTCATTTGATATTATTATGTATATATGCTAAAGATATTTCTTATGACGTCTGTTTGTGATATTATTTTATAGCACCCTTAAAAAGGAAGAGAACTAGAGGACCAACTATGTGCAAAGATGTCCATGAGTGGACACCAGATGAGCGGAAGCTTATTATTTTGAATGCAGCAGGGAAGCCAATAGGGCCTAATAAGAAGACATTAGATACATTTTCAAGATTTTTAGGGACGTTGGCTCGTAATTCAACTCTTGCACCATTGAACAAGCTTAGTTGACTGGATGTTAAAGACAAGAATAACATTTGGAGTTTTGTAAAGGTACGTTTTTAAAAGGTTTAGATTCTATATTCCCTGAAGTAACGATGGTAAGTTCATAATGTGTGAGTTGGAGTCCTTGTATATAATGTTGCCTCACCAGTTAGACTTTTTACAGATTAAAGAGTGGGTTTTAGCTGTGTAATTTTGTTTGGAGTGGGCCCCAAAATCTGCATCTCTCTTGTATGAACTAGTGGACTCTTTTGGGGTTTCCTGATACACCAATTTGGGTGGTGAGCTTGTAAGGTAAACACAGTAGAGGGAATCTTTTAGAAGTTAATTATGGGTGGTGAGCTGTGCAGGGAGGTTCCATTACATTCTGTCTTCTGCTTATTTTCTTCTTCTCTCTTATCTCTCTTCCATTCTCTTATTCTTACTGTTCTGCTGTGGTAGTGATTGAACGTGGCTGTGCAGGAAGGTTCCATTACATTCTGTCTCCTGCTTATCTCTCTTCTATTCTCTTATCTCTCTTCTATTCTCTTATTCTTAATGTTCTGATGTGGTAGTGATAGAACGTGGCTGTGCAGGGAGGTTCCATAACATTCTGTCTCCTGCATATTTTCTTCTTCTCTCTTATCTCTCTTCTATTCTCTTATTCTTACTATTCTGCTGTGGTAGTGATGCTGTGCAGGGAGATTCCATTACAATCTGTCTTTTTCTTGAGCTAATTACTGGTTTCTTAGTTGGAAACTTTGGATCCGCCACTGTCTTTTTCAGAGAGCATCTACACGTATGGAATTGACTTTGTTTGCCTCTTAATTTGGTGCATTTTTCTGCTCATTATTTTGCTTAACTTCCGTTCCAGTTTTAATACTAGAGGTATTAGAGGCTGAGTTCCTCAATAAATTTGTTTTTGGTCTACTATCCTCAACTGCCGCACCCTTATCCTTGTCTTGATGAAGCTGTTTAAACCTCTCCATAAATGAACCATCATTGACAAATAAAGTAGGCGGCACTCCTTTATCCATGGAAAACACACTGATTTTCAAGCTGTTCAGACTTCAGAGGGTTAAGTCATAAGACCTTTCAAAATTATTCAGACAATTTAGCCAATTCAAGGAAGAAACCCTAATGTAAAAGCGACAATTTTCCTAATCATACAAAAGAAACACATTTGCTATGCTTGCTTGTCTCATTGTCTGTAACAAAGCGAGTAATACGGAAACTCAAATCACTATTCATATCCCATCTCACACCCCCAAAATAACTCTTCATCATGCCCCCCCCCAAAAAAAAAAAAAGAAGTCAACTGTGAAGCACCAACTGTGATGAACTCAGTTCACCACTTACCTTGCACACACATTCAGCACAGCACCAGAGCAATACAGTAACAATGGTCTGTCAAGCATCATTACTTGTGGTTAGCAGATAAAGATTCAAACAAATAACTGTCAGCTAGCTTTGGTTATATTAGCCCATTTCTGGACAGGCTTGCAGAAAAAAGTTGGATATATCCATCACTTTAAAATCTTATGAGCCAATGCCATAGGGTGGTCAAACTTTTGGAAAGTAATAGGCATCTATTACAAACAAGGACATGAGTAATTATAAAAAATCCAATACAAAATCATAAGCGTATCCCACATACCAAAAGTTTGGACTTTAAAGATGCTCTACAAAAAAGGACGACTCTGAGATTTTAAAGAACTTATGGTAGAGTTTCCCACCTGCCAATTCTTCAAATTAGATTTGAGCTACATGCATTATCTCTTTATCTTATGTGTCATTTATGTTATATTTTTTGACGATGCGAATGTCATTTAGCTAATTTAACACAGAGCGTCAATAAGGCATTTTTCAAATCACTCAATGTTTAATGCATCAACATACTTCAAGTTGATTAAACTACTATTTTGGTTATTGCAGGGACCTTGAGTTATTTTGCCGCATTTAAGAAAAATATGACAGAAATAAAACATCCTGAATCCATTAGTCAGTAGCAGAGCAAATGTTAACAAGTAATATGGGGCTAAGGGTTAGACTTGGGTACTGGGAACAGCATTTTGGCGGCATTTGTGGTTGGTTATGGGGCTAAAATATTTGTGTCATAATTTCGTCTCTTGTATGCTTGATGCAGACTAAGTTTGTAATCGGTGAAGAAGGTAAAGATCATGTGTTGCAATCAGTTGGAAAGCTCTGGCATAGATATAAATGTAGTGTAAAGGCGAAGCTATTTTCTGTGTATGACAATGACAAAGACAGATTGGAGAATGCACCAAATACAATACCAGATTGGCATTTCCAGCAGTTGTTGGAGTATTGGAAATTGGATGTAATTCAGGTATTTTTTTTATGCATTTTCCTCTTTATATAAAAAACACTACAATACTAAGAGTGTGGGAAGATTATCATCTTATGGACATGTCTGCTGTAAAAAATGCAGGAATAAAGTGAAAAGAAAAGGAAAAGCAGCATAAACCAAAAGGATAGACACACTATGGGTCCTACTAGCTTTGCGAGGAAGAAATATGAATTGGTAAAATCTAATATATGATGTATGATATTATTTTTTCTCATTTTTGTCGTTTACATATGGTCACTAAAATTTGAAAGTCTTCAATGTGTTTAATATGTATATCCCCATGAAAGCAACAACTTGATCCTCAGAAGAAGCCACCATCGCAAGCACTTGCATACAAAGAAAGTCGCAAAAGGAAAGAAGGCAAAGAATATAAAACCCCTTATGAGCATGTTCAAAGTAACATTGTAAGTTCTTTACGCTAGTAAAAAATGTGTCAATTTGTTTGAACTGTGGATTTATTGTTGAATTTTCATTGTAGAATAAGATGGAGGAGATAGAAGTGCAATGTGGAAATGATGGTGCAGATTCTGGAGTAATGACAAAAGGAGAAAAGCATTTAGTAAAGAAGAGCAATAAAGCTTCTTTGGGTGGGTTTATAATTCCCGACGAGTTTTTACAACCATATAAAGAACAAATTGTCCAAAATACTGTAGGAGAAGTAATGAAGATGTTTAAGAAAGAATTGGAACCAGAAATATTTGCTAACTTGACACGGTCACTTGGAGATGTGTCATCAGGAGCTGAACTTACAGATAATATACATCAAGACAATGATCAAGACCTTAATAAGGTAAATTGTGCTGTAATCGTTGATGATGATTGATGACGAAGAAGTTGTGAGCTCTTACAATATTTTTTTTAACAGGATCGTCGGGAGGATAAAAATGATATATTATTGGAGTAGTCTGTCACGATCACCTGAAAACATTCATGCAAATATGGTGAAATAATTGACGATGAAGAACAAGAGATACAATATTTTATTATTGATATATGTATAGTAGACTTTGTTTTGGAGATGTTTTAATTGACATTGCTTTAGTTCAAATTCTTATATAATAAATGGCTTATGATAGAGTTTTTGTTAGTATTGCTCATTACTTTTTGTCCTCAAAAATATGCATCTGTGAATGTGTACATTATCTATGTAAGTACTATTTTTATATTATATTATATTATATTATTATTTGTCAATTTTATTTTTTTCAACAGGTTCAGTATATCTTATTATTGTTGTTATTGCTATTGCTATTGCTATAATAATAATAATAATATATTATTATTATTATTATTATTATTATTATTATTATTATTATTATTATTATTATTATTATTATTATTATTATTATTATTATTATGCCAGCTAAAAAAATTGATACATAATATACAACAGAGTGTTACATAAGGTAGTTGACAATGATACATAAGGTCTAATAAACTGTTACCTATTAGCAAAAGAGTAGATTGAAAAGTGTTACTAATGACAAAAAAGTGATACATTAGAAATTATAAGTAACACTTTGTAAATGTAACACTTTGTAAATGTTACAATAAGTGTTCAAAAGTGTTACTTTAGAGCACTTAAGGTATCACTTAGAAAAGTGTTATCATAGGTTTCCAAAAGTGTTACCTTAGAGCATAGGCGACACGAGCAGATGTATCACCTAGAAAAGTGTTACCTATTTCCTATAATAACACTTTCAACCTTTTATGCAGCACTTATTGGGTGTTACCTAAGATCAATCATGCACTAGTGGCACTCTAGCTGTGTCCGACGCACATGACTTTCGTCACCTGCGTTGCGTTCTCATCGAAGTCCGACGCTAATGGCCCTACCACCCATATACTGTCATTTTTTGCGTCGCACATTCTCTTATGTGCGATGCAAATAGGCTATTCCTTAGCATTTGCGTCAGTGCTTCTAGCGTGCGACGCACATAGATTGACGTAAATTTGCATTTCTCTACTAGTGTTAAAGACTTTAGACGTGTAGCGTGTTGTACAATTCTCTATAAAATTATTGCTGAAGTCATCACTAATAGAATGCATCAGATAATTGGCACATTTGTGGATCTTGCCTAAGCTGGGTTCAGGCCAAAAAGGAATATTTCTGATAATATTTTGCTTGTTACTGAAATTATAAAAGGTTATACTCCACCGTCCCAGAATACTCTTGACACTTATCAGGGCACATAGTTTTAGATGATAAGTTGTTGTTTGGTTATCAATTGTTATTTTATTGAAAAGGTAGATATGAAAGGAGTTAGTAGGTAGTAAAAGTTGTATTATTTTATTTGGTGGAGAGAGAGTGTGGGCCAGTGGTTAGAATTGGTAGGTAGTAGGAGTGGTATTATTTTATTTAGAGAAGAGAGAGTGTAGGCCAATGGTTAAAAGGTAGAAGATTAAAATAATAGTGGGTCATATCCAAATATAGAAGTGTAAAGAGTATTCTAAGACAGATGAAAAAGGAAAGTGTAAAGAGTATTCTGGGATAGAGGGAGTACTACTAAAAACATCTCTCCTAGATGTATGATAAAGGTGGATTTGAAGAAAGCCTATGACTCAATTTAGTGGCCCTTTTTTGCAAGCTGTTAAGAGTTGGGTTTTCCTAGCAAATTTATCAAATGGGTCATGGCTTGTGTGTCTACAGTCTCCTTCTTTGTGCTCATAAATGGTGATCCCTACAAGCCTTTTCATGCTAGGAAAGGTCTAAGACAAGGGGACCCTATGTCTCCCTTTCTCTTTGCTTTGGGAATGGAGTATTTGTCCAGGTGTCTAGGGTAACTTAAACACAATGCTGCCTTCAAATTTCATCCTAGATGTGCAAGATTGTGTATTACTCATTTGATGTTTGCAGATGATCTGCTGTTCTTTGCTAGAGCTGATCAAAGCACTTTGCAACTTCTTTTTGATGCTTTTACTAAGTTTTCATCACCTTCAGGCCTTGAAGCTAATTTGGATAAGAGAAACATTTATATTGCTGGGGGTGAATGATACTGCTAAGCATTTATTGCATTAGATTGTGGGTATTCCATTTGGGACCTTCCCCTTCAAATACCTAGGAGTCCCTCTGACAACTAGAAAACTTTTCTATCAAGAGTGCAAGCCTTTGATTGAGAAAACTGTTGCTAGAGTCAGGCTCTGGTCAATTAAGAAGCTCTCCTATGCTGCCATATTACAGTTGGTGAATTTTGTTCTCCATGGTCTTCAACTGTAATGGAGCCAAATTTTTCTCATGCCTAAAATAGTTCTTAAAAGAAATTCAGAAAATTTGTAGGGAGTACTTATGGTATGGTCAGGGTGATAATTCAAATTAAGCTTCGGTTGCTTGGGATACTCTTTGTATGCCCAAGTCTTGTGGTCGGAGGTTGGAATATCAAGAATCTTGTTGTTTGGCACCAAGCAGCTATTGCTAAACATTTATGGGTTGTGTCCCAAAAACAAGACAAGCTTTGGATCAAGTGGATCCATGTCTACTATGTTAAGCATCATAATCTGGAGACTATATATGGCCATTCCCAACAGGTTATCATAGGCCATGAAGAAGATTTTGGAGAGCAGGAAAGTCTTTGATGAGTTTCATGTCCCTCACATGTTAACAGATCCTAGCTTCTCTATGAAAAAGCTTTATGGCTTTATGCAAGGTCAGCAGCCTAGAGTAAGATGGAAGAGGATAATTTGCAACAATAAAGCCACTCCTAAAGCCTTGTTTATTACACGGTTGTCTCTTCAGGATAGGCTAACTACTAAGGCTAGGTTTGTGCTTGGGGAGTGATCACTGATAACAGATGCCTTTTCTGTAACCATGCTATTGAAACTGTTGCTAATTTATTCTTTGAGTGCCCGTCCAGTAAGTCTCTTTGGACAATATGCTTGCAGCAAATTGGTATCAGCTACAACCCTAGAACTTTTGATGAAGAGGTGAATCAGGTTGTCAGAAAATGTAGGAGTAAAAGGCCCCAATTCATCGTATATGTGATGATGTTTGCTGAGGTAATTTATCAGATTTGGCTGAATAGGAATAAGATTGTGCATGGAGGTTAGCCTCCTGATGTTATCACTAGTTGCAAATTAATTTTGTTTAAGATTGCTTGTAGGTGCCCTGACCATCTTAGAAGGTTGTTACTTATTTAAGCTATTTTGTTGCCTTTTGGTTTACTTTGTATTAGCCTGAGCCTGTTCAGGTTAGTTGAGGTTCTTCTTATTGGTCATCTTGATTTTTTCTCCAAGCCTTCCTAGAAGGTGGGGGATATTGAGCTACTGATGCCTTGATTTGTTGAAACTTTTGGTTGTATCATTCCTTTTTTGGTTTTCAATAACAACTTTGAATTGCCAAACCATTTCAATTAAACTGGATGGAAGCTTCCTGATGAGAAGCTTAGTGCTTTTCTGGTACTTCCTCATCTCACAAAGTGCAACAGTTCCAGGTCTGAATCAGTGGGGCTTCTTCACTCCACCGGTTCCTGGGGCTGATTTCATTATTGAGGAAAGAGAATGGGATAAATGAGGGAAGTTGAAGATTGAGATTTAGAAGAGAAAATATATGAGTTTGGAAATGAGGTGTGATGATGATATCTGGTGGAGATTGGGGTTTATATAAGGGATGAAGACGGGAAGAGTAGTGGAAATGGAGGGTTTGAAGAAGGAGGTGGGAACCGTTGATGATGGAGCTACTCAAAGGTGGAGATTTGCGTAGAGCAGGTTTACATGGATTGTGGTGTTGTGGATCGATGACGTGGAGATACTTCCCCCCTTGCTTATTGGAGTTTGAATTTTCCGAATTTTAGGATGGTTTTATGCTTTTCACTTTTGAGTTTCGAGTTTCAGTTATTATTACTAGCCTTATATTCATGCTATGTGTGCGAAGTCGAAGGAAGAGTTTGAGTTATTATTATTATTATTATTATTAAAATTATTAGTACATTATATTATTATTATTATTATTATTATTATTATTATTATTATTATTATTATTATTATTATTATTATTATTATTATTATTATTATTATTATTATTATTATTATTATTATTATTATTATTATTATTATTATTATTATTATTATTATTATTATTATTATTATTATTATTATTATTATTATTATTATTATTATTATTACTGTTGAAACTTAGGATCCGTGAGCTTTGCATTGTTTTCTTATGTGCCATTGATTGTGATGATTTAACAGTTTAGATTTTTCCCCTTAGATGGTTTTGTATTTTGCCTTAAGAAAATAAATAATCCTACTAAATTAGTGAATTATTATCCAAAACAACTATACCCTATGCTCCAAACCTTAAACCCCAAATCTCATATCCTATAACCCCATTTTAAAATAATAATCATAATTATTTATAGTAGTAATTAAGATTTCCATAATTTATATCATTTGTTTAATCGACCTCTACTAATGTTAATTATCTCATTGTCTCATTTATCGTAAATTAATTAGGGAATAACAGAGATTCATATCATAAAACAAATAAACCAATCATATATAAATATATACTTGAAAAATTATATTGAATCTTTATAAGGTAATGAGCACAAATGCTAACTAGTAAATAGTTATACTAGTTATGTTGCTCTAAGGTCATTACTTATGAAACTATTCTTGTTGGAATATTACTTATACAACTATTACTTGCTCAATTAATGTTTTGATTACAGTCATTTACGTGAATTATAGTATAACAACATACTTATATTGATGTGCTATAGTATCAATGAAGTTTAAGCCATAGGTTTATTTTGATCGACGGCTATAATATTTGTTTCTTCTTTTTGAGGGGTTGTTTATTTTTTTTAGTTATTACTTTGTTATATAATGTCGTTCTTCTTATAATTATAATAATTTTGTTTTATTCTTATCATTATGATGAATATTATTTTTTTTTGTTTTATTATTATTATTTTTGTTGTTGTTAGCTTGTTATCATCATCGTTACCCACAAATTTATATATTTATTACTGTATCATTCTTGTAATAATTGAATAATTTATATAAACTATCGTTATGTTTATTATTATTATTGTACAACATATAAACTGTCATTATAATCACTTAGGCCTCTGGGGTAAAAAAAATCATTCATGTGATATATGATTGTCGTTTATTATAATATTGTAACATATATCAAGAGTCGTTATACTAATTTATAATCAATAGAGTATTAGAGTGGCTTTACAATTATTTTGATAGCAATGTAGTACTTAAATGTTTAAGCATATTGATAAAATAGTTTGCTTATACTTTATCATATATAATCACGACATATATATACCGCATTATCTTTATTATTATTATTATTATTGTACAACATATAAACCGTCGTTATAATCACTCAGGGGTATAAAAAATCACTTATGTAAACAATATATTTTTTTTTCAGTTGACTAGTCCAAACACGTAAGCATTTGACTAAAAGAATAAACTAAACATCACGATAAACAATATAATATTTTTATTAGTTTTTCGTTATCATCTATATATTTCTCGCTCATACACACATAGACCTGGGCACGGGGCGGGCCGGGCCTGTTCATGGGATCGGCCCGCGGGCTTGAGGAAATGGCGGGCCAGGACTAAAAGTTCTAGATTTTGTCCACGGCCCGGCCCAGGCCCACAGGCCCGCGGGCCTGGCCCATGTTTTATGTTGTTTTTTAGGATTCTTGGCATTTTTAGGCTAAAAAACAAAGAAAAGGGGCGTTCGGCCCGCGGGCCACGTGCCGGTGCGGGCCTAAAATAAAATTTCTTGACCGTGGCAGGCCCACGACCCACGGAGCAGACAACGGGCTGGGCCGGGCCTTGAGCGGGCTCGTGCTGGACCGGGCCTAAATCGTGCTGGGCCGGGCCGGCCCGCGTGCTGGCCCGACCCATGCCCACCTCTACACACACATTTATGTATATATATGTCGATCTTAGTACAATAATATGATTCGTTCACAAAATCCATTACAAAATCAAATGTTAAATTGATCACACCTTTTATAGTAGTCAATGTATAATAACTCGTTCTTAAAACTATTTGAAAAGTGATAACTAGTTGATAAAGAAGTTAACAACATGATATAAAAATGACCCATCCCGGAGTTTAACCGGAGCCGAATTGGCGTTCAATAACGGATGGACCCGATGCTTCCCAATGATCGAATCAAGGTCATAAGCGATTCAACCCGAGCGAACTTGACTCGACCCAAGTGTACATGAAATCCAAATACGACCTGTGCAGACCCAGCTAAATCCTGTTCATAGGCGATTGAACTCGAAAATGCATCGACTTGTAGATGGGCCGACCCAGACCTGTCTGGCACCCGCCAATTTGGAATTCGACGATTCAAATATGACCAACCCAGATGAACCAAACATGACTGATCCCGACCCATGACACTGGCTGGCATAAACTTGAACTGTCCGAGTCTGACGTCGTTCGTCCAAAACCTATTCGATAACCCATTCTGACACCTTCGCGGGTATGTGGGCGTGTAGCTAGCTCATGGTGATTTAATTGTTCTTTAAAAAGTAATAGTAATGATTTAACTGATATATTCACTGTACATATGTGAAGTCAGCGTTTTCATTCTTCTAAAATCAGAACTATACGTGGTTGGTTTCCCTACTTATATTGAAGGGAATCATCATCATCATCATCATCATCTAATAAAAGAAGAAAAAAATTGTCCTACATGGTAAGCCATGAAGCTTCCTCTGCTCTCCTTAATCCTAAAATTTTTAGCCTATTATTGGCTTATGCCACGTGGCATTGATGTTCTTCTAATCACCCTTCACCAATTTACTTGTAATCAGGAAGTGTCCTCCTATAACCCTAGCCGCTCTCCCCTCCTCTCCTCTTTCTAACCCTCTAGAGGGGCTGCCATGGATGTTTTCGTCCATAGTAAGCCCATCTTTCTCTCCTTTTTGCAGTTTCTAGTTTATTTTCTTGCCCTTTTCCCTTTATTACAATTTTTAATAAGTCACATCTGCGTGATAGCTTTAATCTCCTTTATGGTTTTTGTAGTCACCCCTTTCACGGCGGGTCTATTAGTTTGGTTTCTTTGTGTGTTAGCGGGGTTTGGACCCTGGCTCAAGTTGAAGGTTGATTTGTTGATAGGATTTTGTGCGGGATTGCAACGACGGTCAGTACTTCGCGTACAATCAGTTGAATCAACTCTATATCTACATCAAAACTATATCAGATCGTTAGACCCCCTCATAGAAGGCTGCATCAGACATCGATGTGAAAGAGGATATTTAAAAGAGTTAATTCTGCTCAACGATCGTGGTTTTGCCATATTAGAATTAAATTTCTTTCAATTTGATGTGTATTTTTTAGTTTCTGACTTCTATTATAGATGTCGTATGACTTTATATTAACGAATGAATTTTCACTTCAAAAAAAAATCACCCTTCACCAAGTGTATTGATTCGTCTTGCTTAATTGGAGGAATTATATCCCAGCAGTTTCACACTTTTTTGGTAGATTACCAATTACAATTAACGTTGGTGTTACAAACTTTAAAAATAATCAATTAATTGAGTCAACAGTGTAACATCTAAGGAAATAGAATCAATTACTATAACTAAGGGAATCAATCAAGCATATATCAATTAAGGAAACAAATCAAAACTTATTATAAATGGTCATTGTTATTGATTTTAAAACATAAATAATGGATTTCAACAGCATACTCAGTACGTGTGCAATTGACGTTCTTGATTTCTCAATTCTCCCCCAAATTTCCAAACCCTAAAAATTGCACAAGATATTCTTGATTTCCCTAATTTTTCGAACCTTAAAAAAAATTGCAACACAACACCAATATTCACCCAAAAATTTCGATCAAGGTATGCGACTTTTACCCCAATTTTCGAACCATAAAAACTAGATCTGACCATTAACATGAGCTTTTTGGCTTCTAAGGATGAGAGAGAAGGAGATATGAATGTGGAGATTTGATTTTCTACAAGGTACATCCACAAGTACCCGACTTGCAAAGAACTTATGATTCATGCATGCTTCAGAAGGAGAAATGAAGAACACATGAAGGAGAAATACTAGAAAATTAGCGTGCAAGAGGAGAACACACAAAAATTGGTTGAAATTGTTGACAGAGCCAGAGGGAGTTGTGAGGAGACTATTACTAGGTGTGAAAGTTTAACAAATTTTTTTTTTTTCGACAAGAAAAGTTTAACAAAGTTAAGTGAAAATGCAGTAGTGTAAAAACTGTCGTAGTTGTCTTCTGGTGTATGTTTTTCCTTTGTTATGTTGTATTTAGTTGATTAGTTCTTTTTTTTTTTTTTGAAGGGAAGTTGATTAGTTCTTAGTTTTATTTGCTTTCGTGCGTTTTTTATTTACTGTTGGGCTTTCTTCCTCTTATTCACCAAAAAAAAAAAAAATGAGAAATGCCACTCAAAGCTATCTATGTCAGTTGGTCTCCTTTTTCTTCTTCTCCCATTTAAAATCTAAACTAGATTTTAGGCCCGGGCTATTCCCCGAGTACTTATATATTTCATTTATTAGTATTTTACATTGAAATTATGACACCAAATATTATTTGGTTTAGTGGTTAAGACATTAATACACAAGCTTGAGGTCATGGGATCAAATCTTATACCATGCATAATCTATTTTTTTTTTATTTGTATGTGGAGTACATGAAGTCAAAGCTCTAAGAGATAGCGTCATGTGGCACAGTTCCTTGTTGAGGAACACCTTTTAATATATTAGTATAGATGTAAGTCGTGTATCACAGTCTGAGGTTGAACATTTAGTATCTAAATCTTTTAAGATAATAAAAAAGCTACTGGTTTCTTTATAATAACACCATATTAGTGACGTATATTGTTGATTAGCTTATAAATTCAACAAGTTCAATAAATTTTATCATTATTAAAACATCAAAACAACTGGGTACATGATAATTGAACTTTTTGGAGCAATATGTATGTGTGGTTTATAAAATGCTATTGCTATTAAACTACTTGGTCGATTTCTTTATAATTGGCACTTTTAGTTAAGAGTTATGAGCATTATTTTGGAACGGTCTAAAATTGTAAGTATTTTATTAATTTAAGAATAGAAAAAGTACTATATTTTTTGAGATCTAAGTTGATAACACATATAAAAGACATTTCGTCGCTCCCTATATATTATCTCTGGTGTTTCTACTCTAGCGCTTCGCCACCCATTTACTGTCAACGTACCATTGTCGTGCTTCGAATATTAATCTGGTGCATGAACACCACACTTCTACGGTTGTGATTGTAAAACAGGGATTTATGGAGCACATAATTTAAATGTAGAAAATAAGGATGAACGTAGCTGTATAAGATTCAAGAAATTAAGAGATAAAACATTAAAGACGCGGTTGGAAAAGGTGGAAAGAGATACTAAACATTGTAACTACTAATTAGTAGTGGGGAGTGGGGAGTGGGGATTAGAATCTTAGATAATGTTTGACAAGTATACACATGTTTTCTATTTTTCTCATATTTTTTAAATAAATTTGGTATATAGAGAGAACGGTTGCGTCATTTAGGTGTTATCTTATCTTCATCTAAGATACACCGAATTAGTTTGGCAGTTTTCATTTTTTAAGACAACATATGTGATACTTATACTTTTTTTTATTTGCGTTTATCTTTTCCCCAATCTATAGTAGTTTTATACTAAATTTAAGTTTTACTTTATTGTTGAAGGATTAAGAGATGAGGTTCATGTTGAACAAAATAATGCTCGATCAAGAAATTATATTTTGACTTCATCATAAAATACAATTGTCTTTATGTTTTTCAGTAAGTTTTGCACATCATAGAAGTTTTTTTTGGTTTCCGTTATTTTAAATACTGTTTTTTCACCTGATATCCCCGAGTTTTCAAAAATTCACCTGGTACCCTCCATGTTTTCAAAATTCACCTGGGTACCCCTCAGTGTTTGTTTATTAGCATGAAATGCCCTTACACTTAACATACGTTAGTGCTTCGTTACTGCTTATTTACAAGAATGCCGTTAATTATTGGCGCCATAATGATAACCCCCTGTCAGACATCTTCAACCCATTTCGAAAAAAATCGTCCCCTCAACTTCCACTCCTCTGTTTTGGTTCATCCATGGAACCCTAAAACTGAAGATTTTGAAGAAAATTCTGTAACCATTTGGTGCGCATTAGGAAGCTATTAGTCAGATTGTTGTCCACTTGAAGAATCTCAACAGACGATTGAAGGAAAAGTGCGATTTTGTGGAATTGCGAAGAAGTTGAAAATTTCTAAGCGACGGTTTTAAAGCTGCGAAAAGGTAAAATTTTTCTGCATTTTCTTCTACCTAAATTTCTTTGAAGTTAAATAATTTCACATGCATGTGTAATGTTTTAGGATGTTAGGGTTTAGTTGGTTGTTTGACTAGTTGCATACTTAGGTTTTCTTAGATTTTCTTTAGTTTGTGTTTGATTTTGATGTTATGTGATTATTAGGATGGCTGTTGTGTGGTTATTGGTGCATTTCAATACTCAAGATTTTGATGTTAGGGTAGAGGATACAGATTTGTGTCATTTAATGGGCTTGTTTGAGGATTTTTTGGAGGAATCATTGAAGCAGAATGTGTATTTACCTAAACTATTTAGGGTGTTAGTTGAGAATCCTAAGACCAAGAAGAAAATTGAGTTGAGGGCTGATTCTGATTTGATGAAAGTGTGGGGGTGGGGCTTGGGCAAGGATACCACTGAGGTATGGGTAGGGGAGACTGCAGACCCTTGCCAAGTATTTAGGTATGTTCTTGCAAAGAAAGATAATGAGGAGAGGGAGAAGCTTGAGAACTTAAGGAGAGTACAAGAGATATTGAGGAGGGAGAGAGAGAAAGAGGAGAAGGAAAGGAGGAGACAAGAAGAAGAGGAAGAGCAAAGAAGGTTGGAAGAAGAGAAGGAATATGCAACTGAGTTTTGTGTTGCTATTCAGGTCCCTGTGTTGTCTGTTGATAATGATGATGTTGAGTACATGAGAGTGTACTCAACACAGGATGCTGATGAAATGGTCTCTGGTTTTTCACAACCACAACCTGAGCAACAAACCCAAGATCCTGTGGACACCTCTCAACCCACAAATGAGCCACAACCCAGCCCAAGTGAGGCACAACCCACATCAACAACCCCAACAAATGAGCCACAACCCACAACAACACCCACAAAGAGAACCCCAAGGAAAAAAACCACAGCCACACCCAAGAGAAAGAAACTGACCCCAAGGCCCAAGAAGAAAGCTGAGCCCACCCCCTCTGAGCCCACTGAAACACATCCCACCCCCTCTGAGCCCACTGAAACACAGCCCACCCCCTCTGAGCCCACTGAAAGACATCCCAACCAGCCCACCCCATCACAGCCTACTGAACCACAACCTCACAGAGCTCACAAAGATTTTCTGTGCTCAACCTACTTGAAGGTATACAGTTGCAACTTTTATATTTTTCAATCTTTTCAATATCTGAATTATTATGCATCTAACAATTTTGTTCACTTTTATCAGCCATAAGAGTGTGGTCAATGAAGAGGATTGGTGCAAGGTTTGACAAAGCTATTGATATGGACCCAGGGCACCTCACTGATTATGCTACAAAAGTGCTTGAAACTAGGAGTGCTGATTCAAGATTTTGTCATGCAACAACTTGTGGAGGAGGGGAGTTTGAAGTCAAAGATGGGAATGTCAATTTCCCAATTAACTTGGCTAGTTCTGCCACCGAGACTGAAGATGTACCAAGGTTTAAGGCCGTGGCTTTGACTAGGTTGGCGTCGCAATCTCTGATGCTAAAACATGCTGCTGCTGAAGAATCACGAACGAAACCGTCGAAGTTGAGTTTGCAAATTGGAGATGATGGAGGCTCCCAAGCCACCAAGATTGAAGAAGGGTACTTGGGAGTGGAGGGATGGAGAGAAGAGTGGAAAAACGGGGAGCTAGAGGAATTGCAGCAATCAACTGCATTCCTAAGACTCCATTCTGAGAAAAGAAATTTTGCTTTATGAAGAATCCTATGAATATTAAGCGAGTCGTTATGAAAGATGATATTGTTTCTTTCTTTCCAAATACTCCAAATTAGGAAGACAAATTTAGAAGCGTAGCTTTTATTCTTTTTAATATTAGAAAAAGTATCTAAAAAAGTGGCACTAGTTAAGGAATGGGGTAACCAATCATTAAGTTCTTTAAGCTGCCAAAGGGGGAGGAGCTTGGAACAATGTCCAAAGATATGATCTATGGATTCCTCCTGGGTGGCACAAAGGGCGCAATGACTAAAAGGGATGATATTTCTTTTTGCAAGGGTTGCACGAACCCCAAGACTATTATGGCAGATCTGCCATAGAAAAATCTTTAACTTTGACGGGATATCGAGATTCCAAATCCAACGGTGAGTCCATTTTTCCTAGATAGGTGCGAGGTTATGAGCCAGCCAAGTAGCGGACTTAACTGTGAATAGTCTTGAAGGACTAGGGCCCCAAATAGGTTCATCAAATAGGGAGGCAGACGGTAACGGAATACCTTTAATGCATTTGATGATATGGTCAAGGACAAGAGTTTTTAATTTCAGAAGATCCCAAGATTTATCTGGTAAAATGAAATCTTTTAATAGCAGGTTAACATCAACCTGGTTTTCATTTAACTTTAAGATGGTCATTAAGTTTTCCTCTAGGCACCAGTTATGGAGCCAAAAAAGAATTTGAGAACCATCACCGATTTTCCAACGGGTGCCTTTATGGAGTAATGGGCGTTGAAGTAAATTTTTTTTCCAAATAGGTGAGTCATTTGGCTTAGGTTTGCAGTTAAAAAACGACTGATTTTGAAGATATTTGTCGGAAATGAGTTTAACCCAAAAATTATTAGGTTCGGTGAGAATTTTCCAACCAAGTTTGGCCATAAAGGCTTTATTCATTGGCAAAGTTTTTCTAAGGCCTAAACCCCCTTGGGATTTTGGTCTGCAGATTTTATCCCATGCAATTAGTGGGGTTACATATCTTTCTTTATTTTGACGCCAGAAAAACTTCATGTGAAGAGAATCAATAGAGGTAGTAATGCCAGGTGTCAACATAGTTGAGGCGCATGTATACGCCAGTAGGGCTTCGAGGTTGGCCTGGATCATAGTTAATCTCCCTGCTTTGGAAAGGAGGCCAGATTCCCACAAGTTAATTTGCTCTGTTTTTTGGACAATATGGGCAAGATCTACTTTAGAAGGATGGTGGGAGCTAAAGAAAACTCCAAGATATCTGCCCATAGACGAATTAGGGGGCATGTTAAAATAGCTAGCTAAAGCCACTTTACGAGGTTGGTTGACCTTTTTGGAGAAGATGATCGATGCAAAACTACTTAGGTAATATAAGAAACATAACTACTGAAAATGCAAAAGAAATTTGGAACAGAAAAGAACAATTAAAGCAACCTATCAAGCACATTGTAACAGGAGTCGAACCATCAATCACGCACATCCTCCAATTCAATTTCCACTTGCCGAACCATTAATTTGTGTTACTGAATTATAATGCAATATATATTTCAAATAGGAATATAACTTGGGGGTCAATAGTAGAATTTCTGTTACATCATTAGCTTAGAAATCAAATACTTGGATAATAACAATAACAACGTACATATACAATACAGAAATAAATAACAATAGAATAGTGAGATTAGAAGTAGCCTGAGTTGAAGCACGCTAGGCGCTATCCTTAGAGAGAAAACGTCACACTGCACTGGTTGATACAATTTATGCGCTCCTCTCCCAAGATAAGACAACCCACCAGATCAATTTTATACAACAAAAGAACCCCCGAACGGTGTATAACCCTCCAGTGGATTCAAGTTGGTACTGGAAAAAACTGTGTGAAGCAAAGGAGCAGTTGAATAATTTTACTGATCAGGCTCAGTTAACAGTCATGAGTAAGTATTCGATTAGTGCAATTTACAAGGTTATGGTAATATGGTTGGTTCTCAACCTAGAGTTAGGTGGGATAAGTTTGTGTGGAATCGCTTTGTGGTTCCAAAGCACAGGTTCATTGCCTGGTTGAGTTTGCAGAATAGGCTCCAAACTACTGCTAGGTTGTGTAAATATGGTATAAGCCCTTCTTCATTGTGTCAGATTTGCTCTTCTAAAGATGAAACGCATGAGCACTTATTTTTAGTTGCTGTTACAACAAGTCGATTTGGGATAAAATTGTGTCTTGGCTGGGTTTACAGGTGAGTAGTAATTCTAGTCCTCGAATTATTCAATGGCTGCACAGAAGCAAGTTCTCCAAGATGCAGAAACAGACAGTTGCTACTGCTATTTGCTGTTATATATATGACATTTGGAGAGTGAGGAATGATGCATATTGGAATAGGAAGGTTGAGATACAGAGAAGCATTGTAAATAGAATTAAACTTACAGTTATACAAAGATGTTATACTCCCTCCGTTCTCTTTTGTTGTTCCCATTTGGAATTGGAGAAAAAACCAATGCAACTCAAAAAAATAAGCAAGATTCCACAATTTTAAATACAATTTAATTAACAAAAAGTAAGATTCTAGCCCTTTTGAGTTATTCTATGTTAGACAACCAATGATACAAAAAGTTTGAGGGGTAAAAGAGTAAAGTAACTACAAACTAGTGTGAACACATTTATTGCTCTTTGATTTACTCTATAGTAGGCAACCAATTAGACAAAAGTTTGAGGGGTAAAAGGGTAAAAAAATGACTACTCAATAATGTGAATACATTTATTGCAACTTAAAACTAATGGGAAATTTAATTCATAAATTATATTATTTATGGAAAGATTTAAAATAGGAACAACATATTGAAATTTTTCCAATGGGGAATACAAGAACAACAAAAGAAAACGGATGGAGTAGTATTTTACTTAGGAAAGCTTCTAGGAAAGATAGAGATTGGTTAAGAAATTTATCTTTTGATCTGTAGGTAGTGTTGCTCGTTTTTGGAGCTGTTAGGTTGTATTTGGTCCTATTTGGTGCTATAGATTTCTTTCTTACTGAGAGAAAAAAAAAAAAAAAAAAAAAAAAAAACCCTGAACCAATGAACACCAAAGCTCCAAAATAAGAATGACCTAGTAGCTTTCAAGAGAGAAGAAATAATTTTGGAAGAGTGTAGTATGATTGTATAGCTCGTTAGCCACTGTCGAGAGAAATGATCAAAGTGAATTTTTAAGGCTTTTGTATTGTAGCTTATTGCCAAGAAAAAATATGTAGTGTCTCTGCTCTTCTTACATAAAAACAATCCCAGCTATATATGTATACTAGTATTGGGATCTGGGCAAATGCCCGGGCTTTTTCGTGAGGAAGAGGTAGAGTTTTTAAATATTATTTATACTCCTATTTTTGGCATTATCTTTGACTTTGGTTTCTAATTTATATGTCATGAAGAAACTCACTATATCATTCAGAAACATATTATATCACGCAGAAACTATATCATTTCTGAACAATTTACTATATCGTTTAAACACTCACTATATCATGCAGAAACTCACTATATAATGTAGACATTCACTCTATAATGTTAAAACAATAAAAATAAAACCTCCATATGTTCTAGACCAATGAAAAGTTAATGGAGAAAGTTCAAGATAAAACTTACCTTTCTTTAATTTTCATTAATTTTCATTGTGTTTACAAATCAAATTAAAGCACATATCATATAAATATCAAATAATTTGTTAAATTATGAAGGATTGGTAATATTGCTACGGTATGTTGTTACGGTGCCCTTCAATCCTCAATAGACCAATATAATTAACAATATCAACCATTTTTCTAATATGTTAACCATGTCCCATATTATCCAACATTCATGTTTGGAGGAGACGAATGATGGAACATTTGTTTCTTATCAAAGGAAAAGGAAATATGAGGAGTATATTTATTAGAAACCGTACCTTCGGTTACTTTAATACTCTAACCTTAATTCTAATTGAATCGCTAATTCCAATTGCAGTAGATTACTTTAATACGTTAGTATAGTCAATATTTCATTTTATACGTTACTTTAATATAAAATTTAAAATATAGTATAAATGGATCTTATTTAAAGTACTTTTAACTTTCCAATGGTACAAAAATTATAATTTTACGAACTATATATTAAAAGTTATAATCAATTTACTATATTTAAGATTTTCATTGTGAACCCAATTCTATTTATTCTTATCCTAAACTTTATTTATATTTTAATCAAATTAGAACTCTTAATGAGCACGACAAATGGTGTCCAATGAGGATGCCAACTGTCGCGACCTAAATAACCGACTTTTTTAATATTCTAATTCAAACATGAATAGGTTTTGTAGAACAACCCTAATTCTAATTGAATATCATATAACAATCCTAATTCTAATTGAATATCTTATAACAATCCTACTTCTAATTGAATATCTTATAACAATCCTAATTCTAATTGAATCCCTAATTCCAATTGTTTTAGGTTAATTGAATAGCTAATTCCAATTGCAGTAGGTTAATTGAATCGCAAATTTCAATTGCACTAGGTTACTTTAATACGTTAGTATATAGTCAATGTTTCCTTTTATAGGTTACTTTAATACAAAAATTTAAATATAATATAAATGGATCTTATTTTAAAGTGCTTTTTAAACACTTTCTAATGGTACAAAAATTATAATTTTATGAACTATATGTTAAAAGTTATGATCAATTTACTATATTTAAGTTTTTCATTGTGAACCCAACTTTATTTATTCTTATCCTAAACTCTATTTGTATTTTAATCAATTAAGAACTCTATTTATATTAAAAAAAAAATGACATGGCACTTAATGAGCGCGACAAATGGCGTCCACCAATGAGGACGCCAAATGTCGTAGCCTCGTTATCTGGCTTTTGCCAAATGTCGCGGCTCGTGATCTGGCTTTTGCCAAATGTCGCGGCCTCGTGATCTGGCTTTTGCCAAATGTCGCTGTCTCGTGATCTGGCTTTTGTACTCTGCTTTATATATTAATTATATGATATGATATATGATTTGATATAGAGTGTAATGATTTTTGGCTCGAAATTAGGAAGACGTTGCTCCACAATGTTCCAATGACTTGTAAATATACAATAAAATAACATAATCTCCTTGCCAAGAGTACTGGAATTGTTGTGTTCCTAGAATGTACGAACCACTAAAACAAAGTTTTTTTTGACACTGGATGAATCAAATCCATATCCATACCCATAAAAAAGTGAGAACTTTGTCTACTGTAGCTTAGGAATAGTGTGCGGACGGTTTTGTCCCTGCAAATCTGTTCAAATTGCATCCTTGACCTTCCCTCTTTTTTCCACGTTTTCCTCCCTTCCAGCTTTTCCCCTCTCTCTCTGTCTGTCTGTTTGTCTTTCGCTCTTCTCTCTCCTGCTTCTTTGAGAGATTGACTCTCTCTCTTCTCTTTTGCCAATACTATGGGGTCGTTTCCCATCTTGTTCCCTTTTTCTCTCTTTTTCAATACCCTTATTGTATTGGAGTATATAAACTCCCTCGTGTTTGTCGATAGACAAACTTGAGCCGGCAAGTATTTGACGGCCTGATACAAAAGTTGACTAGAGGGACGCGGTCAACATAATATATAGATAAAATCCATGCTTGCCGGTCTGACAAATAACCAAAGGTTTGTCGGCGTGAAAACATGCCTGAGGCATGACGTATACGTGTACGGGTCTGATGTCCTAGTACACGTGTAAAACCTAGATTTCCCATGGGAAACCGACCTATAGATAAAGTACTATAAATAGCCATTTACACTGACTCCCAGGTACGTAATGACTGTTCACCTACCCACTTTACTTGTACTTATTTGACGTACCTTGTCTGACTTAGGCATCGGAGTGGGTTTCCTCGGCAACCCCCGAGGTCAGTCATCTTTTTCTATTGTGAGGCATCCCGACAATCCAAAATACTAAACACCGGCATACCTGACGTCGCTAAGCCTTGTTCATCCTTCATCGACCGTCATCCCTTGACGGCCACTGTTTCACACACGAAACACTTATAATCTTAAGTTTTGTTTTTCAATTGTTGGAAATTGCATCCTTGGCCGAAAATTCAAAGGTACGCACGGAAGTATGGTGCTTCCTGTGCGCACGCTTCAAAATGCAGCGTTTAAGCAGTCTGCAATGAACATCTGCAGTTTTCCAATAAACATTTGTGGGACCCACCTCAATTTCTTTCCTCAAAATTTTCACCCCATGTGCGTTGTAAACCAATAAACATCAAGATTATTCCAATGGACATTGTAGTCTAATGAACACACGCTAATTTTCAATGGACAACATCAAGATTATTCCAATGGACATTGTAGTTTAATGAACACACGCTAATTTTCAATGGACATTTGCAATTTTGGAATAAACATTTGTGGGATTTACTATTGTTCATTTCTCACTTCATTAACATATTGTTGATTCAAATGTTAGTTTGTTCATCCAAGTCTTCAAAATGTTCTTTCAAATTACTTATATGTTCATTGTGATAAATATTTATGTTGTCATTACTTATATGTTCATTGGAGATAAACAGATGTTCACTGCATTAACATATTGTTGATTCAAAATAGGTTTCCATGTGGTAAATTTTTAACTGTTTAGTGGAATATTGAAGATGTTCATTGGGTTATTTTTCGTTTCCAGTTTTCCGTGTTTTGTTTGTTTTTTAGTGCGTTTTGAATGGTGCGCACCATCCTATTCCTACACTCGTGCGCACCATCGACGGACTCTGGCCTCCCATTGTAAACTGACCATTAAAATAAACTCATCGATCAATTCGGTTGTCAACGTCTGGATTCTGCTCCCATTCAGCTGCTCATCCTGCTCATGTCTTCCCTCGTCACGGCGTCTTCTTTGCTCATCGGTCTTTTTCACTCTCCTCTCTCTCTCTCTTTTTCGTTGTTGTTCAATTTTACTGTTGAATTTTCTGATTTTTTTGTGTGTTGAATTTTGTAGTGATCTGAGTGAGATACTTGATGGTACGAAAGAGGTGATAAGTTTTACTTGTATACTGGTCGAGGACCTTCCTCTGAAGCGCTGCATCACCAAGTACTATATTTATTTACTCTTTCTCTTTCTCTTTCTCTTTCTTGTATATTTATGTGTTTTAATGTTAAAACTGATTGTTTTTGTGATTAATTGCATTTTCTTACTCCAAGTTGCTGCTCTTATAAGTAGAAGAATTGGTTGAATTTGAACTATCTGACGGTGATTTTTTGTTTAGGTTTTTGTGTCTTCGTGTGCTTATAAATTAAAATTGGTTGTTTTTGCCATTAATTGTATATGCTTAGTCCAAGTTGCTGCTATGAGAAGTTGAAGAATTGGTTGGACTTCAACTATCTGGCAGTGATCTTTGTTACTTGATAAAAATAAGGTACATAAGCTCTAATTACTTGATAGATTACTGTATTAAAATGAGATTTTGATTAAATTAATCCTTTGGCTTCAAAACTTTTCTTCTACGTTGACCCATTCCCTTTTGCAAAAGGATTTCAAATAGGAAGAACAAGAAAAATCGATGATGCTGTCAAACAGTTTGAGTCTTTAATGGAAGGAGGTTAGTACTCTCTTTGATCTCTTTATTTTTTTTTCTTATTCCCAATTAAATTTCCCAATTTCTTTTGTAGTCAAGTTGTAAAGTTGTGATCTTTGATCTACCCTGAATGATTTCTTCAAATGGGGTTTCTTTGATGTAGTTGATGACTCACTGAAGCAGACTTTTCAGGTACGTTGAACTAATTCTGCTATATTTTCAGATTTCTTTATAATTTTAGGTATTTTTAATTATTCTGATCTGCTTTGGTGTTAATCTCTTGTAATTCTGTGATCTAATGCTATTTTGGAAATAATTATTGCTTGTTTGGTTGAATTGGTCTGATCAAATTGGTCAAAAAGTCATCAATTTTGACTTTTCCTCATCTTTACATAGATAATTGAGTGTCACAGTAGCTATATGGGTGGAGAGTTTTAGTAACAATCTCATCATTGTAATTGAAATTTCTGGAACTGGTTCTTTGGTCTGAAAGCTTTGATCTGGTAAACTATCATCAATATATGGGTGGTTGAAGAGTATTCTAAGGCCATTAATCTATATCAACTAGATCTGCCACCAAATTTCTGCATGACCCTTATAGTTAGTGGGCCGAGATGTGAATTCCTTACCTTGTTGATGGATATGGTGATTGGTGATGGTTGTATTTTGTTTGCTGTTGAAACTTCATTCTTGACCCATAATATCAAATTGACTGAATTTTGATGCAGCTCCCGCTTATAATTGTTATCACATGTATTTGGAGTTGATAGTGATCATGGTTCTGTTTCTTGTGCTCGTTATCTGAAGGATTTGTAGTGTTTATATTTTTCGGAGTTCTAAGACTAGGATTGCTTTTGCTTAGCTGCCCTTTCTTTTTATAGTGTATATCAGAATATGCATCAGGGGTACCCAACTGAAACTTTTACTCGGTTTCTTAGAGCTAGGGAATGGAACGTTGACAATGCACAAAATGGTAAATGATATTGATCTCAGTTGGTACTCTGTTACATAAGGTGTAAAGTTTCTTTGCGAACTACACTAATTTTGATGATTATCTGACATTGTTGAATTTCTGCAGTTGGTTGACGCTTTTCTAATGGTAACCATATTTTCGGCATAAACACGGGTACGAGTACGTGACCTAGAAGAAGTTCCTGTGCAGCACATAGCTTCTGAACAGGTGCACATGTACATTTACGCACTCAAACAAATAATTGTGTGTTGGGGGGGGGATAAGAAAGGTTGGTCTCATATTTCCAAATTGATTTTGTTTATGCCGAAAATCTGGTCTCATTGTGAAAATGTAGTTGATTGCTATTTTTTAAATTATGATTTTCGTGATTTGTTTTGGTTTAGAACCTCCTTTTATCTACATATCTCTGTTTCTGAGTACATTTCTTTTGTTCTCGATTTTCTTAGGTTATTTTTTTTTCTAGCTTTTATGAAGGAAATGCGAACTTGAGATGAGTAAAATTTAAACAATTGAGATTTTTTATTTGCAAATTGTGCCACCTTCGTTTATTTCTTTTTACTTCCATGATTGCTTTAGGACTTTAACAGTCTGAAAATGTTGATGTATATGATCCTTGTAATGTGAGAAATGAAAGGGGTTTGTTTTATTTCCTTTTTACTCCCTTAATTGCTTTAGAACTTTGGCAGTCTGAAAACGTTTATGTATTTGATCCATATAAAATGAGAAATTAAAAGAGTCTTTGAGGTTGGGGTAAAGATTAACGAGAACCGAATAGTTTGAGGTTGGTGTTTGAAATGAGAACTTCAAGTTGAAGCTAGGTAGAAATGAGGCTCATAGACTATGTTCATATACCCTTGAAGGATATTGCGACCCATGCTTGTCTTAAATGTTTTATTAAGGTATGCTATCAATTTATCTTAATGGGAAAAGCCTGAATCTGGCAGCCATGCTACTTTTTTTAAAACCTAGATCTTTGTTCTCATTCACACTCCTGAATAATGCCTGTTTTCTATAGAAAAATACGGTACGTGGTGAATATGATGAGGAGGAAGTTGACAAAGGAGGTTTGCAAGAGAAAGGAGATGAAAGGGTGGAGGAGGATGAGGGAAGTGATGCAAACTAAAATAACTCAGATCAGCATACAAAGATCTCACTCTAAAATCGACTTTTTAAACTATGCAGAGTGATTGGAGACTGATTGCAGACTGATTGCAATGTGGGATTGTTGCTTTAATTATTATGAATTTCATTGTGTATAGACTGATTGCAGACTGAATCAGGTTCATTTCATTGTATAGAGTGATTGCAGACTGAATCAGCCTTCTTCATTGATTGCAGACTGTTGCAGCCTTGATATTTCCTATGGATTTGTGACTAATTTGCTTTAATAGCTGTTTTAATTGACGACTCATTGCAAACTAAATCAACCTGCTTTTATGAGTCCTGACTGTGATTTGATGCTACAATTGTTGAGTTTTTGTTTATGGGTTTTTGATTGAAACAGGAGGAAATTAAAGAGGAGAGGGAAAAGGGGGGTCAATTGAGCGCTGTGGTGGTTGATGATGGTGTTTGTGCCATTTGTTTGGATAGTATCGAGCTTCAGGAAACTGCTTTTGTTAAAGGTTGCGAGCATGTTTACTGGTTTATCTCCTCTCTGTTTTTTATCCTTTTTCTTTTATATGCTAGGTTAATTAAATTGTAATATCATCTGAATGATTCTTGTATGCTTGTTGGATATGGATATTTGGTCTCATTTGTTTCAGTTGAAGGGGTTTAGAAGAGATTAATCATGATTCGCAATGTATTTTTATGCTGATGAGATGCAACTGTGCATTTTTGGGTAATTCATGCCTTGGTATATGTTCAAGTAGGATTGATTCATTGACAATTGACAATGCAAGAACCTCAACATTTATCAAATGTGGCCAACTGGCAATTATATGTGATGAATCTCATCAAGTGTAACAACAAGTGACATATTCTTATGGTCGCAGTCATTTTTCAATTTCAAGCCTTAATATACATATCAAGTTGTTTCTGGTGGTCATGGAACAATGACGCAAGGTTATTAGTTATTACCCTTTAATAGATGCATTTTTCTTCTTGTTGTTCTTGTTATTTGGGAGTGTAATGAAGTTCATGTCGCTGTCGCACGTTCTATAGTTCTCTTTCAGTTTACTTTACTTGCTTATCTGTTTTTTTTATAGGTGTGTCAGATTGTGTTATACTACCTCCGTTTCATATTAATCTACACACTTACACTTTTCACGCATGCCGATGCACTACTTTGAGCCTTTATATCTCTAATTTTGTATTTGTAAAAAATATAAAAAAGTCGATATTCTAAAAACTACATATCGGGACGAATCAAACAAGACCCCACGCGACTATATTTTCTTAACCATAATTCACAAATGATAGTCAAAGGGAAATTTGTGAATAGTGTCAAAAGTGTAAGTGTAGTAGATTAATATGAAACGGAGGTAGTATTAGATGTGTGAGAAGGGGGGGAGAAGAACTGAGAAGGGGAGATGAAATTTTGACTTTTATGAGAGCACTTTTGGAGTTTGATTTATTTTGTGGAAGAACAAAACTGAAGTAAGAAAACTTTATTGGATCAACTAAAGAAGGGAGAGGAAGAGGGGCGAGGGAGCAAGTAGAGAAAGACTTTCTAGAATTTGCAGAATTAGAGTCCGTCTGAGAGGAGACAATAGTTTACATTTCCATGTGCGAAAATTTTTCATTTCGACATATGAAGTTTTGGACAGTATTTGTTTTCTAATAGGTTCTTTTTTTAAGAACATGAGATGAGACTTCTAAAGTTTCAAGTATGGCTAATGAATTTTGAGAGGGGTATTACTTTCAGTGTTGGTAAGTAGCAAAGGATCTTAAGAACTTGTGTCTTGTACAAGATGTAGACATATATATCTTCTTGGACCATTTTAGCTATGTTTATGCTCGTCTGGTTATGATCTTCTTTGATGTAAAGGTTGGATGGTAGAAAATGTGTAACAACTAAGAATATTTCCATAAAAAATGATCCAGTTTATCGTGTGGAGGATAGAAGTTATCATCGATTGATATGCTTCAATCTACTCTTGAGCCATGATTTTTTTTTTTGTATTAAATGTACAATTTTATCAATGGATAACATATATTATTGAAGTAACAAGAAAAAGGACATAACCGGTGTCAAAAAAAAAAGAAAAAAAAAAGAAATAGGACATATGAGATGGTTTTAGATATAGAACCAGCTACTTTTTCTCTAAAGTAAATAGTTAGTGGAGTTGAATAAAAAATGATATAAGAGTAGTAGACGGCTTTTTGGAGTAAAATCAAAATTTCAACTTCTAATGTTAATATTAACGATTATTGATAGGTACTTTCTCCTTTCTAAAAATTATTGCAACACTTGCTTTTGTCATGGAGATTTAGGGAGAAAAGAAATGGATTATTGTGTTTACGTTAAATTGAGGAGATAGAAAAGTTGTTTAGTGTAATTGGTCCAATGTGGGTATATTTTTTTTCCAATGTGTAGAAGTGTTGCATCAATTACAAAATTGCTAAAAAAGGCAAGTGTTATAATAATTGTGAAGCGATGGAAGTATACATTTTTTTACATATTTGTTCCCAATAAATACAATGCGCATCACAAACAATTTGAAATAATAATATGCTTAATTCTACAAATACGAACTATAATAACATGATAATGCATTCAAGATAACATTTGTTAGTCAAAAGTAATATCATGCTTATAAGCAATCTGTTTCCATCAATTACTACAAATAAACATTATATTAGCCAACTGTAATTTACAAAAGATAGGAAAAATTGACTGGAATAATATCGACTATGATTCTAGAATATTTTCAACTATTATATGTGTCTTATGTGATTTAGATAATTCAACAAAAGTAAGGCCTTATTGCTTTTGATAATAGATGGTTTTGTTGCTAATAAGATGCAATGGAATTCAATAGTGAAATTAGAAACTATGCTTAAAATCATGGCTCTGGTACATTGTCATGTTCTTTTTTCCCATTTACCCCTTGCCTTATATATATATATTTGACGATGTGGATACTAATGCTAATGTAGGAAATTGCAGGACTGCTACAAAAAGGTGTCGTGTTGCTACAGGAAGTCGCGGGACTACTATAGAAAAGGCTTTATCATACAAGATAATATAGGTTAGCCTTGTGTGGGCGCTGCCAGCCAATTTAATGATCAGTGAGTTACAGAGGCAAACATGATCATACGTGGGCTTTAACTGCCTTTTGAGCATGCGTACATAAAAGTGATTGTGGAGAGTGAGTGCAAGTATGTTATAAACACAATTCGCTCAAGAGAGTTTGATAAGATCATTTTTCATTTAGTTTTGGATGTCGATGATTGCAAGTGGGCTTTAATGCTTTTTTTAGGTTTTGCATTTAGGCTTCTATTAGGAACACAAACCCTTTTGTGTTGCTAAGATTTGTGTCCCGAGAGACCACGCTAATCATGTGCCCATTTCCTTTTTGTAATGTCAATCTTTGTCTTCTTGGTAACGGTGTCATCGACGACATGGAGCTGCACTCTGTGCTGTCCAACTGCAACCACAACTTTGGCACTAAGACTGTCCACCTTCTCGTGTACGAGTTCACCCAATAGGAGGATAATTGGTACATAAGCCTCTAACCCTTTTTTTCA
Source organism: Beta lomatogona (assembly GCA_947646795.1). NCBI lineage: Eukaryota > Viridiplantae > Streptophyta > Magnoliopsida > Caryophyllales > Amaranthaceae > Beta > Beta lomatogona. The sequence continues at coordinate 52,198 of CANSNZ010000618.1, read as the reverse complement.
CTTATTTACCTTCAGTTTTGTATATAGGCAAGCTCAGAACATAATCCAATCCTTAAAGAATACACTACATAGGCTACAAGAAATAGCCTAAAGAAACCTATATCGAATCTAGCACAAGAACAAAATTTGGATCATCAAACTAGACCTGTTTAATGGATTTGATCAAAATATGAATTAATTTTGCATTATTTGTTCCTAGGTTAAGCTATATTCATACTGTCTCTAATTAAACCTGGTTAATGAACATGTTGGCCAAAGGGTGTAAGTAAAATTGATGTAGAATATTGCTCTCTTTTTATAATTTTGTATAGAAAAGGTGATAAGAAACGAATTGAAGGAGAGAGAATGGGTGGTAGTACATAGTAATTTACGCCATTGTTGAACTTAAGCAAGAGGAGAGATAAACTAATCAAGAATGTCTAAACTATATTTTTGGGTTATGGTTTACTGACATTAGCCATAAACAAGCATACTTTCCAAGGAAAAAAAATTTATTTCCATTTTTCAAGATACAAACTTCTGCCAATTAACGTCATTAGTTTACACTAGTGGAAAAAACGCTAAATGTCACAAGAAAACCGCTGCGGTCCTTAAGAATACCACAGCGGTAAATTGTCGTAGAATTTGGGGGGAAAAGGGGGAACATAAACCGCTGCGGTCTATAGAAAACCGCAACGGTTAAAAGAAACTGCTGCGGTTTTCAGTTAACCGTTGCGGTGAATCGCAACGGTTTATTTTGGTTCTTTTTTTTTTTCCTAAATCCCGCGTGAAATTGGTCGAGTTGATTACAATTTTTGTGCGAACACTCACCTGCACTCCCTCCTTCTTTAGGTTCGAAGTTTGAACTCCCTCCTTCCTTCTCAATTTCCTCCACGCACCACCGCCGCACCTCCATCGCCGCACCTCCACGCTTCATCAACAACAAACCCTAGATGCTCCCTCCTTTCTTTTCATCAACAACAGCAATTCCAAGCGTCCTCCTCTACGGCTGCACTGTGCGTCCTCCACCGCCGCACGTCCACCGCCGCACGTCCACCGTGCCCTTAACACCTACATTCCTCCTCCTCTTCTTAGGTACCTAAAATTTCTCAACTTTACTTAATCTCATATTTAAAGCTTTAAGTTTTATAATTAATTGTAGTTTTATGAATAATTGTCAGTGAAATTAGGTTGTATTATAGTTAAAGGTTGTAAATTTGATTGATTTGAGTTTATTTGATTTTATTTAAAGTAGTTAGTTTGATTTTTAGGTTACAAAACTAGGGCTTTGTTGTGGTTGTTGTTGTAGTTGTAGTGGTTGTAGTTGTTGTTGTAGTTGTAGTTGTTGTAGTTGTTGTTGTTGTAGTAGTAGTACTTATTAACTAGTTATTTTTGAACTAACAAAGTATAACGTTGAATATGATTATTGGTTTAGCTATTTAATTAGTTTAGTTTAGCTTAGTTTGGTTTAGTGTTGTTTAATTTGCTAATTTATACTAATCTTAACTTTATACTTTGTTGTTGATTATTGAAGCTAGCTAGTGACGGAGTGTTGAGCTCGATTTCTCTATTGACAACTTTTACATTGGTATGTTATCACTCATATTTAACTTTCTTTCATAGTAAATTGGTTTATATGTGCAAATGTGTATATATTTATCGTTGAATTGAGATTAGATGTAAACTGTTTTGTTGTTTTTAAAAACCTATGTTTGCATCATCATATCATATGCCTAGATACCCGTTCGAGACTTACTCATTAGGAGTAAGTCTTGAATAGTCCCCGGTTTGGGACTGTTCTTAGATGTTTAATCTCACTTAGGTGGTGAATGTATGTCTTTAGTTCGATTCTAGAGGAAAATCTTGGCTCGTCGTTTCCCTACTTTTGTTCTCTGGGTACATATGTAGATATAAATAAATTTATATCTACATCGTGTACTTGGAGAACTGTAGGGAAATGCTGCCGGATTTTCCGTAGATTTGAACTGAAGGCAATACATTCACTAGTGAGATTAGACATCTAAGGATGGGTTAGGTTGGAGTGATAAGGACCCTTGGAAAGCATGCCTAATTTCCTTAAATTTATATCGTGTATAAACTCTAATAATGTAGTGAAATTCGTCATTGACATTGGGTCCTTGTTGCTTGTGTTTAATTAGAGCTAGGTTTGGTTGAAATGAATCGTGCATGGATGTATGGTAGTCGTGACACGTGTGAATTCGTGGATGGGGTCTTTGAATTTTGTGATGCTGCATTAAGTCATCAGGCTGCAAAGGGAGCCGAGGGGTTTTATTGTCCTTGTGTTGATTGTGGTAATGTGAGCATCGTTAGTAGCATTGAGTCGCTTAGGGAGCATGTCTTTCGTCGCGGGTTTAGACAAGACTACTATGTATGGGTTTGGCACGGTGAGGAGGGTATGTATGATGGTCGAAATGCCATTGTTAACGATGTGCATGAAGAAGGTGAGTTTGATGTCATTGAGAATGACAACATCGAGGATGAATATGAGGATATTCAAGTAGAAGATGATGATGATGAAGGGGATCATATCGAGGAGATGATGGCGGGGGTAGATCATTGTGGCAAACGGCCTCGTATTTTTGAGTGCATGGACGAGGCATCTCGAAAACCGTTGTATCCCGGTTGTACGAGGTACACCAAGCTGACGGCCGTGATAACACTCTTTAATATCAAGACGAAAGCCGGTATAAGTGACTCTTGTTTCACTTCCTTGTTGCAAGCATTTGGTGATATGTTGCCGGACGACCATGAACTACCCAAGTCGAACTATTATGCTAAGAAACTGATGTGTCCCTTCGGGTTAGAGTACCAGAGGATACATGCTTGTCCAAACGATTGTGTGCTATATCGAAATGAATATGAAAATATGGATGAGTATCCTCGATGTGGGAAGTCGCGTTACAGGCGCGCAGGGGTTGGTGATAAGAAAGGTCCTGCAGCAAAGGTGATGTGGTATCTTCCGATTATACCACGATTCAAGCGCATGTTTTCAATCAAAAAAGATGCTAAGAACTTGAGGTGGCATGCAGAACGAAGGAAAAAGGATGGTTTTCTCAAACATCCGGCTGATTCTCCTGAGTGGAAAGGTATCAACCATTGTCATAAGACCTTCGGTGCCGAGGACAGAAATTTGAGGCTTGGCCTATGCACGGATGGAATGAACCCATTTGGCAATCTTAGCTCTCAACATAGTACGTGGCAGGTTCTTCTAGTTATATACAACTTGCCTCCTTGGTTGTGCATGAAATGCAAATACATCATGTTGTCGATTCTTATTTCAGGGCCGAAACAGCCTGGAAACGACATAGATGTCTACCTCCAGCCACTTGTTGATGATTTGAGAAAAATGTGGGATGAAGGAGTTTCTGTGTATGACGCACATGCTGATGAGGTATTCACATCGCGTGCCATGCTTTTATTCACTCTTAATGACTATCCTGCTTATGGGAACTTATCCGGGTACAAGAACAAAGGGAAGAAAGCATGTCCGATTTGCCTGGACGACACAACATCTAAATACATTACTACTTGTCACAAAGATGTTTATATGCGCACCCGAAGGTTCCTTCGACGCGACCATCCTTATCGTAATAAGAAGAAGGCATTCGATGGAACAGTTGAGGAAGGGGTTGCTCGTAGACCATTGACTGGTATTGAGGTTTATGATCAAGTCAAGGGTATTGAAACGATATTCGGCAAAGGAGCGAGTGTTGGTGATAAGGGACTTTGGAAAAAAGAGTCTATTCTGTGGAAACTTCCATATTGGAGAGATCTAGAGGTTAGACATTGTCTCGACGTCATGCACATAGAGAAAAATGTATGTGACGCCATTCTGGGGACACTTATGAATATTCCACATAAGACAATGGATAGCAAAGGGGTGCGACTGTATCTGGAAAGTGAGGGGCTTCGACCAGAACTATGGGCTCAAAAGAGGGACACTAAGAAAAGAAAGAAAGAAGAGAAAGTGTATGGAAAAAGAAAAGGAAAGGGAAAAGAAAAGAAACAGGAAGAAGGGTCGCCTGCAGGAATTGAAAGAAAAGGAAAGAAAAGGGTGAAGGATGATGATAGGAACTATTTACCTCCGGCTTGCTACACTCTATCTAGAGCTGAGAAGCGTCTTTTTTGCGAGTGTTTGTACAACATTAAGGTTCCATCAGGGTACTCATCGAACATGAAAAGATTTGTTACCTTAGACGGTGAGTTGAAATTATCGAGCATGAAGTCTCATGATTGTCATGTAATGATGCAAGTATTCTTACCGATTGCAATTCGAGGGATATTGCCGAAACATGTGAGACATACCATAACAGAGCTGTGTTCTTTTTTCAATACTATATGTAGCAAAACGTTACAACCCTCGAAGCTTGATGCTCTGCAGGCTAGCGTGATACAGACTTTGTGCAAGTTTGAGATGTACTTCCCACCTGCTTTCTTCGACATTATGGTCCATTTGGTTGTACATCTAGTTCGAGAAATTAAGCTATGTGGTCCGGTGTTTTTGAGGTGGTGCTATCCCTTTGAGAGACATATGGGCTCTTTGAAAGATAAAGTAAGAAATCCAGCGCAACCAGAAGGAAGTATAATTCAGGGGATTGTGAGTGAAGAGGTCGGTAATTTTGTGGCTGAGTTCTTAACTAATGTTGATCCTATTGGACTTCCTACATCTCGACACGAGGGCAGACTCGCGGGTAAAGGTACACTTGGCTCGAAAATGATAGTACCTCCTGTTGAAAGCCGCATACAAGCACACTTATTTGTATTGCAGTATATGGTACAGGTGCATCCATACTTGGATGAGCATTTGGAGGAGTTGCGTGACCAGAATCCAGGTAAAGGGACTAGAGCATTGATGCAGTTGCATAATAAGACTTTTATTGATTGGTTCCATAATCGAATAATGCGTGAAGTAGATTCCAATGTTTCTGAAACTCTGAAGTGGCTAGCATTTGGTCCTCGAGAAGCTGTGCACTCCTATAAGGGTTATGATGTTAACGGATATACGTATTGGACAGACTGTCAAGATCAAAAGTCGAGATCCCTCCAGAATAGTGGTGTTTCAGTAGAGGCATCATCTACACAGTATGCAAGTGCCAAAGACAAGTCTCCAATTGATGCTAGATTGTTATACTATGGACGAGTTCAAGATATATGGGAGCTTGACTACTCTGGTTTCACGGTCTGCTTATTTCGATGCAAGTGGGTTGAGTATAACCGGCGTTACATAAGGAAAGATGACCCTTGTGGATTTACTCTTGTAGACTTGGGTCGGTTGCGTGATAGTGAAGAGCCGTTCGTGCTTGCATCACAAGTTAAGCAAGTATTCTATGTAACTGACCCTTCTGATAACAAGTGGTCAATTGTTGTTCCGGGAAAAAGAAGTATACTCGGAGTTGGTGATGTTGAGGATGAGGATGAGTATGATGCATTTGAAGACACCCCGCCTTTCACCATTCCCAACTCCGATGTCACTGATGCGGAGTTAGCGACAAGTTAAATGCGTGCAGATCACGGGGAAGGGATAATGGTTGATACTTCAAATGAAGGTGGCAAAAGTAAACAATAGGCTCGATTTCTTTGGTTCCAATTCCGGCTTTCGGCTTTGCAATGTCATTTTACTTTATTTTTCACTTTTAGCCGCATGTAGTGTCATGTATAGTTCTTATTATTGTATATATATGTATTACAATCAACTAAACTCGCTTCACATGTATTGAAACCCATTTTGGGTAAGTGAATGTCATTTCGGGCCAATTTCGGCTTTTCAACCTCAATTAACTTAATTTCTCGCTTTTAGCCGCATGTTAGGTCATGTATAGTTCTTATTAGTATATATATATGTATTACAATCAACTAAACTCGCTTCACATGTATTGAAACCCATTTTGGGTAAGTGAATGTCATTTCGGGCCAATTTCGGCTTTTCAACCTCAATTAACTTAATTTCTCGCTTTTAGCCGCATGTCAGGTCATGTATAGTTCTTATTAGTATATATATATGTATTACAATCAACTAAACATGCTTCACATGTACTGAAACCCATTTTGGGTAAGTGAATGTCATTTCGGGCCAATGTCGGCTTTTCAACCTCAATTAACTTAATTTCTCGCTTTTAGCCGCATGTTAGGTCATGTATAGTTCTTATTAGTATATATGTATGTATTACAATCAACTAAACTCGCTTCACATGTATTGAAACCCATTTTGGGTAAGTGAATGTCATTTCGGGCCAATTTCGGCTTTTCAACCTCAATTAACTTAATTTCTCGCTTTTAGCCTCATGTTAGGTCATGTATAGTTCTTATTAGTATATATGTATGTATTACAATCAACTAAACTCGCTTCACATGTATTGAAACCCATTTTGGGTAAGTGAATGTCATTTCGGGCCAATTTCGGCTTTTCAACCTCAATTAACTTAATTTCTCGCTTTTAGCCGCATGTTAGGTCATGTATAGTTCTTATTAGTAGATATATATATGTATTACAATCAACTAAACTCGCTTCACATGTATTGAAACCCATTTTGGGTAAGTGAATGTCATTTCGGGCCAATTTCGGCTTTTCAACCTCAATTAACTTAATTTCTCGCTTTTAGCCGCATGTTAGGTCATGTATAGTTCTTATTAGTATATATATATGTATTACAATCAACTAAACTCGCTTCACATGTATTGAAACCCATTTTGGGTAAGTGAATGTCATTTCGGGCCAATTTCGGCTTTTCAACCTTAATTAACTTAATTTCTCGCTTTTAGCCGCATGTTAGGTCATGTATAGTTCTTATTAGTATATATGTATGTATTACAATCAACTAAACTCGCTTCACATGTATTGAAACCCATTTTGGGTAAGTGAATGTCATTTCGGGCCAATTTCGGCTTTTCAACCTCAATTAACTTAATTTCTCGCTTTTAGCCGCATGTTAGGTCATGTATAGTTCTTATTAGTATATATGTATGTATTACAATCAACTAAACTCGCTTCACATGTATTGAAACCCATTTTGGGTAAGTGAATGTCATTTCGGGCCAATTTCGGCTTTTCAACCTCAATTAACTTAATTTCTCGCTTTTAGCCGCATGTTAGGTCATGTATAGTTCTTATTAGTATATATATATATAGTATTACAATCAACTAAACTCGCTTAACATGTATTGAAACCCATTTTCGGTAAGTGAATGTCATTTCGGGCCAATTTCGGCTTTTCAACCTCAATTAACTTAATTTCTCGCTTTTAGCCGCATGTTAGGTCATGTATAGTTCTTATTAGTATATATATATGTATTACAATCAACTAAACTCGCTTCACATGTATTGAAACCCATTTTGGGTAAGTGAATGTCATTTCGGGCCAATTTCGGCTTTTCAACCTCAATTAACTTAATTTCTCGCTTTTAGCCGCATGTTAGGTCATGTATAGTTCTTATTAGTATATATGTATGTATTACAATCAACTAAACTCGCTTCACATGTATTGAAACCCATTTTGGGTAAGTGAATGTCATTTCGGGCCAATTTCGGCTTTTCAACCTCAATTAACTTAATTTCTCGCTTTTAGCCGCATGTTAGGTCATGTATAGTTCTTATTAGTATATATATATGTATTACAATCAACTAAACTCGCTTCACATGTATTGAAACCCATTTTGGGTAAGTGAATGTCATTTCGGGCCAATTTCGGCTTTTCAACCTCAATTAACTTAATTTCTCGCTTTTAGCCGCATGTTAGGTCATGTATAGTTCTTATTAGTATATATATATATGTATTACAATCAACTAAACTCGCTTAACATGTATTGAAACCCATTTTGGGTAAGTGAATGTCATTTCGGGCCAATTTCGGCTTTTCAACCTCAATTAACTTAATTTCTCGCTTTTAGCCGCATGTTAGGTCATGTATAGTTCTTATTAGTATATATATATATATTACAATCAACTAAACTCGCTTCACATGTATTGAAACCCATTTTGGGTAAGTGAATGTCATTTCGGGCCAATTTCGGCTTTTCAACCTCAATTAACATAATTTCTCGCTTTTAGCCGCATGTTAGGTCATGTATAGTTCTTATTAGTATATATATATGTATTACAATCAACTAAACTCGCTTCACATGTATTGAAACCCATTTTTGGGTAAGTGAATGTCATTTCGGGCCAATTTCGGCTTTTCAACCTCAATTAACTTAATTTCTCGCTTTTAGCCGCATGTTAGGTCATGTATAGTTCTTATTAGTATATATATATGTATTACAATCAACTAAACTCGCTTCACATGTATTGAAACCCATTTTGGGTAAGTGAATGTCATTTCGGGCCAATTTCGGCTTTTCAACCTCAATTAACTTAATTTCTCGCTTTTAGCCGCATGTTAGGTCATGTATAGTTCTTATTAGTATATATATATGTATTACAATCAACTAAACTCGCTTCACATGTATTGAAACCCATTTTGGGTAAGTGAATGTAATTTCGGGCCAATTTCGGCTTTTCAACCTCAATTAACTTAATTTCTCGCTTTTAGCCGCATGTTAGGTCATGTATAGTTCTTATTAGTATATATATATGTATTACAATCAACTAAACTCGCTTCACATGTATTGAAACCCATTTTGGGTAAGTGAATGTCATTTCGGGCCAATTTCGGCTTTTCAACCTCAATTAACTTAATTTCTCGCTTTTAGCCGCATGTTAGGTCATGTATAGTTCTTATTAGTATATATGTATGTATTACAATCAACTAAACTCGCTTCACATGTATTGAAACCCATTTTGGGTAAGTGAATGTCATTTCGGGCCAATTTCGGCTTTTCAACCTCAATTAACTTAATTTCTCGCTTTTAGCCGCATGTTAGGTCATGTATAGTTCTTATTAGTATATATATATGTATTACAATCAACTAAACTCGCTTCACATGTATTGAAACCCATTTTGGGTAAGTGAATGTCATTTCGGGCCAATTTCGGCTTTTCAACTTCAATTAACTTAATTTCTCGCTTTTAGCCGCATGTTAGGTCATGTATAGTTCTTATTAGTAGATATATATATGTATTACAATCAACTAAACTCGCTTCACATGTATTGAAACCCATTTTGGGTAAGTGAATGTCATTTCGGGCCAATTTCGGCTTTTCAACTTCAATTAACTTAATTTCTCGCTTTTAGCCGCATGTTAGGTCATGTATAGTTCTTATTAGTATATATATATGTATTACAATCAACTAAACTCGCTTCACATGTATTGAAACCCATTTTGGGTAAGTGAATGTCATTTCGGGCCAATTTCGGCTTTTCAACCTCAATTAACTTAATTTCTCGCTTTTAGCCGCATGTTAGGTCATGTATAGTTCTTATTAGTATATATATATGTATTACAATCAACTAAACTCGCTTCACATGTATTGAAACCCATTTTGGGTAAGTGAATGTCATTTCGGGCCAATTTCGGCTTTTCAACCTCAATTAACTTAATTTCTCGCTTTTAGCCGCATGTTAGGTCATGTATAGTTCTTATTAGTATATATGTATGTATTACAATCAACTAAACTCGCTTCACATGTATTGAAACCCATTTTGGGTAAGTGAATGTCATTTCGGGCCAATTTCGGCTTTTCAACCTCAATTAACTTAATTTCTCGCTTTTAGCCGCATGTTAGGTCATGTATAGTTCTTATTAGTATATATGTATGTATTACAATCAACTAAACTCGCTTCACATGTATTGAAACCCATTTTGGGTAAGTGAATGTCATTTCGGGCCAATTTCGGCTTTTCAACCTCAATTAACTTAATTTCTCGCTTTTAGCCGCATGTTAGGTCATGTATAGTTCTTATTAGTATATATATATATGTATTACAATCAACTAAACTCGCTTAACATGTATTGAAACCCATTTTGGGTAAGTGAATGTCATTTCGGGCCAATTTCGGCTTTTCAACTTCAATTAACTTAATTTCTCGCTTATAGCCGCATGTTAGGTCATGTATAGTTCTTATTAGTATATATATATGTATTACAATCAACTAAACTCGCTTCACATGTATTGAAACCCATTTTGGGTAAGTGAATGTCATTTCGGGCCAATTTCGGCTTTTCAACTTCAATTAACTTAATTTCTCGCTTTTAGCCGCATGTTAGGTCATGTATAGTTCTTATTAGTATATATGTATGTATTACAATCAACTAAACTCGCTTCACATGTATTGAAACCCATTTTGGGTAAGTGAATGTCATTTCGGGCCAATTTCGGCTTTTCAACCTCAATTAACTTAATTTCTCGCTTTTAGCCGCATGTTAGGTCATGTATAGTTCTTATTAGTATATACGTATGTATTACAATCAACTAAACTCGCTTCACATGTATTGAAACCCATTTTGGGTAAGTGAATGTCATTTCGGGCCAATTTCGGCTTTTCAACCTCAATTAACTTAATTTCTCGCTTTTAGCCGCATGTTAGGTCATGTATAGTTCTTATTAGTATATATATATATGTATTACAATCAACTAAACTCGCTTAACATGTATTGAAACCCATTTTGGGTAAGTGAATGTCATTTCGGGCCAATTTCGGCTTTTCAACCTCAATTAACTTAATTTCTCGCTTTTAGCCGCATGTTAGGTCATGTATAGTTCTTATTAGTATATATATATATATTACAATCAACTAAACTCGCTTCACATGTATTGAAACCCATTTTGGGTAAGTGAATGTCATTTCGGGCCAATTTCGGCTTTTCAACCTCAATTAACATAATTTATCGCTTTTAGCCGCATGTTAGGTCATGTATAGTTCTTATTAGTATATATATATGTATTACAATCAACTAAACTCGCTTCACATGTATTGAAACCCATTTTTGGGTAAGTGAATGTCATTTCGGGCCAATTTCGGCTTTTCAACCTCAATTAACTTAATTTCTCGCTTTTAGCCGCATGTTAGGTCATGTATAGTTCTTATTAGTATATATATATGTATTACAATCAACTAAACTCGCTTCACATGTATTGAAACCCATTTTGGGTAAGTGAATGTCATTTCGGGCCAATTTCGGCTTTTCAACCTCAATTAACTTAATTTCTCGCTTTTAGCCGCATGTTAGGTCATGTATAGTTCTTATTAGTATATATATATGTATTACAATCAACTAAACTCGCTTCACATGTATTGAAACCCATTTTGGGTAAGTGAATGTAATTTCGGGCCAATTTCGGCTTTTCAACCTCAATTAACTTAATTTCTCGCTTTTAGCCGCATGTTAGGTCATGTATAGTTCTTATTAGTATATATATATGTATTACAATCAACTAAACTCGCTTCACATGTATTGAAACCCATTTTGGGTAAGTGAATGTCATTTCGGGCCAATTTCGGCTTTTCAACCTCAATTAACTTAATTTCTCGCTTTTAGCCGCATGTTAGGTCATGTATAGTTCTTATTAGTATATATGTATGTATTACAATCAACTAAACTCGCTTCACATGTATTGAAACCCATTTTGGGTAAGTGAATGTCATTTCGGGCCAATTTCGGCTTTTCAACCTCAATTAACTTAATTTCTCGCTTTTAGCCGCATGTTAGGTCATGTATAGTTCTTATTAGTATATATATATGTATTACAATCAACTAAACTCGCTTCACATGTATTGAAACCCATTTTGGGTAAGTGAATGTCATTTCGGGCCAATTTCGGCTTTTCAACCTCAATTAACTTAATTTCTCGCTTTTAGCCGCATGTTAGGTCATGTATAGTTCTTATTAGTAGATATATATATGTATTACAATCAACTAAACTCGCTTCACATGTATTGAAACCCATTTTGGGTAAGTGAATGTCATTTCGGGCCAATTTCGGCTTTTCAACCTCAATTAACTTAATTTCTCGCTTTTAGCCGCATGTTAGGTCATGTATAGTTCTTATTAGTATATATATATGTATTACAATCAACTAAACTCGCTTCACATGTATTGAAACCCATTTTGGGTAAGTGAATGTCATTTCGGGCCAATTTCGGCTTTTCAACCTCAATTAACTTAATTTCTCGCTTTTAGCCGCATGTTAGGTCATGTATAGTTCTTATTAGTATATATGTATGTATTACAATCAACTAAACTCGCTTCACATGTATTGAAACCCATTTTGGGTAAGTGAATGTCATTTCGGGCCAATTTCGGCTTTTCAACCTCAATTAACTTAATTTCTCGCTTTTAGCCGCATGTTAGGTCATGTATAGTTCTTATTAGTATATATGTATGTATTACAATCAACTAAACTCGCTTCACATGTATTGAAACCCATTTTGGGTAAGTGAATGTCATTTCGGGCCAATTTCGGCTTTTCAACCTCAATTAACTTAATTTCTCGCTTTTAGCCGCATGTTAGGTCATGTATAGTTCTTATTAGTATATATATATATATGTATTACAATCAACTAAACTCGCTTAACATGTATTGAAACCCATTTTGGGTAAGTGAATGTCATTTCGGGCCAATTTCGGCTTTTCAACCTCAATTAACTTAATTTCTCGCTTTTAGCCGCATGTTAGGTCATGTATAGTTCTTATTAGTATATATATATGTATTACAATCAACTAAACTCGCTTCACATGTATTGAAACCCATTTTGGGTAAGTGAATGTCATTTCGGGCCAATTTCGGCTTTTCAACCTCAATTAACTTAATTTCTCGCTTTTAGCCGCATGTTAGGTCATGTATAGTTCTTATTAGTATATATGTATGTATTACAATCAACTAAACTCGCTTCACATGTATTGAAACCCATTTTGGGTAAGTGAATGTCATTTCGGGCCAATTTCGGCTTTTCAACCTCAATTAACTTAATTTCTCGCTTTTAGCCGCATGTTAGGTCATGTATAGTTCTTATTAGTATATATATATGTATTACAATCAACTAAACTCGCTTCACATGTATTGAAACCCATTTTGGGTAAGTGAATGTCATTTCGGGCCAATTTCGGCTTTTCAACCTCAATTAACTTAATTTCTCGCTTTTAGCCGCATGTTAGGTCATGTATAGTTCTTATTAGTATATATATATAGTATTACAATCAACTAAACTCGCTTCACATGTATTGAAACCCATTTTGGGTAAGTGAATGTCATTTCGGGCCAATTTCGGCTTTTCAACCTCAATTAACTTAATTTCTCGCTTTTAGCCGCATGTTAGGTCATGTATAGTTCTTATTAGTATATATATATGTATTACAATCAACTAAACTCGCTTCACATGTATTGAAACCCATTTTGGGTAAGTGAATGTCATTTCGGGCCAATTTCGGCTTTTCAACCTCAATTAACTTAATTTCTCGCTTTTAGCCGCATGTTAGGTCATGTATAGTTCTTATTAGTATATATATATGTATTACAATCAACTAAACTCGCTTCACATGTATTGAAACCCATTTTGGGTAAGTGAATGTCATTTCGGGCCAATTTCGGCTTTTCAACCTCAATTAACTTAATTTCTCGCTTTTAGCCGCATGTTAGGTCATGTATAGTTCTTATTAGTATATATATATGTATTACAATCAACTAAACTCGCTTCACATGTATTGAAACCCATTTTGGGTAAGTGAATGTCATTTCGGGCCAATTTCGGCTTTTCAACCTCAATTAACTTAATTTCTCGCTTTTAGCCGCATGTTAGGTCATGTATAGTTCTTATTAGTATATATATATGTATTACAATCAACTAAACTCGCTTCACATGTATTGAAACCCATTTTGGGTAAGTGAATGTAATTTCGGGCCAATTTCGGCTTTTCAACCTCAATTAACTTAATTTCTCGCTTTTAGCCGCATGTTAGGTCATGTATAGTTCTTATTAGTATATATATATGTATTACAATCAACTAAACTCGCTTCACATGTATTGAAACCCATTTTGGGTAAGTGAATGTCATTTCGGGCCAATTTCGGCTTTTCAACCTCAATTAACTTAATTTCTCGCTTTTAGCCGCATGTTAGGTCATGTATAGTTCTTATTAGTATATATGTATGTATTACAATCAACTAAACTCGCTTCACATGTATTGAAACCCATTTTGGGTAAGTGAATGTCATTTCGGGCCAATTTCGGCTTTTCAACCTCAATTAACTTAATTTCTCGCTTTTAGCCGCATGTTAGGTCATGTATAGTTCTTATTAGTATATATGTATGTATTACAATCAACTAAACTCGCTTCACATGTATTGAAACCCATTTTGGGTAAGTGAATGTCATTTCGGGCCAATTTCGGCTTTTCAACCTCAATTAACTTAATTTCTCGCTTTTAGCCGCATGTTAGGTCATGTATAGTTCTTATTAGTATATATATATGTATTACAATCAACTAAACTCGCTTAACATGTATTGAAACCCATTTTGGGTAAGTGAATGTCATTTCGGGCCAATTCCGGCTTTTCAACTTCAATTAACTTAATTTCTCGCTTTTAGCCGCATGTTAGGTCATGTATAGTTCTTATTAGTATATATATATGTATTACAATCAACTAAACTCGCTTCACATGTATTGAAACCCATTTTGGGTAAGTGAATGTCATTTCGGGCCAATTTCGGCTTTTCAACTTCAATTAACTTAATTTCTCGCTTTTAGCCGCATGTTAGGTCATGTATAGTTCTTATTAGTATATATGTATGTATTACAATCAACTAAACTCGCTTCACATGTATTGAAACCCATTTTGGGTAAGTGAATGTCATTTCGGGCCAATTTCGGCTTTTCAACCTCAATTAACTTAATTTCTCGCTTTTAGCCGCATGTTAGGTCATGTATAGTTCTTATTAGTATATACATATGTATTACAATCAACTAAACTCGCTTCACATGTATTGAAATCCATTTTGGGTAAGTGAATGTCATTTCGGGCCAATTTCGGCTTTTCAACCTCAATTAACTTAATTTCTCGCTTTTAGCCGCATGTTAGGTCATGTATAGTTCTTATTAGTATATATATATGTATTACAATCAACTAAACTCGCTTCACATGTATTGAAACCCATTTTGGGTAAGTGAATGTCATTTCGGGCCAATTTCGGCTTTTCAACCTCAATTAACTTAATTTCTCGCTTTTAGCCGCATGTTAGGTCATGTATAGTTCTTATTAGTATATATATATGTATTACAATCCACTTAACTCGCTTCACCTGGTTTGAAACCCATTTTTGGGTAAGTGAATGTCATTTCGGGCCAATTTCGGCTTTTCAACCTCAATTAACTTTATTTCTCGCTTTTAGCCGCATGTTAGGTCATGTATAGTTCTTATTAGTATATATATATGTATTACAATCAACTAAACTCGCTTCACATGTATTGAAACCCATTTTGGGTAAGTGAATGTCATTTCGGGCCAATTTCGGCTTTTCAACCTCAATTAACTTAATTTCTCGCTTTTAGCCGCATGTTAGGTCATGTATAGTTCTTATTAGTATATATGTATGTATTACAATCAACTAAACTCGCTTCACATGTATTGAAACCCATTTTGGGTAAGTGAATGTAATTTCGGGCCAATTTCGGCTTTTCAACCTCAATTAACTTAATTTCTCGCTTTTAGCCGCATGTTAGGTCATGTATAGTTCTTATTAGTATATATATATGTATTACAATCAACTAAACTCGCTTCACATGTATTGAAACCCATTTTGGGTAAGTGAATGTCATTTCGGGCCAATTTCGGCTTTTCAACCTCAATTAACTTAATTTCTCGCTTTTAGCCGCATGTTAGGTCATGTATAGTTCTTATTAGTATATATATATGTATTACAATCAACTAAACTCGCTTCACATGTATTGAAACCCATTTTGGGTAAGTGAATGTCATTTCGGGCCAATTTCGGCTTTTCAACCTCAATTAACTTAATTTCTCGCTTTTAGCCGCATGTTAGGTCATGTATAGTTCTTATTAGTATATATGTATGTATTACAATCAACTAAACTCGCTTCACATGTATTGAAACCCATTTTGGGTAAGTGAATGTCATTTCGGGCCAATTTCGGCTTTTCAACCTCAATTAACTTAATTTCTCGCTTTTAGCCGCATGTTAGGTCATGTATAGTTCTTATTAGTATATATATATGTATTACAATCAACTAAACTCGCTTAACATGTATTGAAACCCATTTTGGGTAAGTGAATGTCATTTCGGGCCAATTTCGGCTTTTCAACTTCAATTAACTTAATTTCTCGCTTATAGCCGCATGTTAGGTCATGTATAGTTCTTATTAGTATATATATATGTATTACAATCAACTAAACTCGCTTCACATGTATT
Organism: Beta lomatogona; assembly: GCA_947646795.1. Taxonomy (NCBI): domain Eukaryota; kingdom Viridiplantae; phylum Streptophyta; class Magnoliopsida; order Caryophyllales; family Amaranthaceae; genus Beta; species Beta lomatogona. Next base: position 35,900 of record CANSNZ010000618.1, on the reverse strand, counting down.
GAAACCCATTTTGGGTAAGTGAATGTCATTTCGGGCCAATTTCGGCTTTTCAACTTCAATTAACTTAATTTCTCGCTTTTAGCCGCATGTTAGGTCATGTATAGTTCTTATTAGTATATATGTATGTATTACAATCAACTAAACTCGCTTCACATGTATTGAAACCCATTTTGGGTAAGTGAATGTCATTTCGGGCCAATTTCGGCTTTTCAACCTCAATTAACTTAATTTCTCGCTTTTAGCCGCATGTTAGGTCATGTATAGTTCTTATTAGTATATACATATGTATTACAATCAACTAAACTCGCTTCACATGTATTGAAATCCATTTTGGGTAAGTGAATGTCATTTCGGGCCAATTTCGGCTTTTCAACCTCAATTAACTTAATTTCTCGCTTTTAGCCGCATGTTAGGTCATGTATAGTTCTTATTAGTATATACGTATGTATTACAATCAACTAAACTCGCTTCACATGTATTGAAATCCATTTTGGGTAAGTGAATGTCATTTCGGGCCAATTTCGGCTTTTCAACCTCAATTAACTTAATTTCTCGCTTTTAGCCGCATGTTAGGTCATGTATAGTTCTTATTAGTATATATATATATATATATATATATAAAAATTATATATAATATTCAATCAACTAAACTCGCTTAACATATATTGAAACCCTTTTTGGGTAAGTGAATGTCATTTCGGGCCAATTTCGGCTTTTCAACCTCAATTAACTTAATTTCTCGCTTTTAGCCGCATGTTAGGTCATGTATAGTTCTTATTAGTATATATATATATATATAAAAAAAAAAAAAATCAATCAACTAAACTCGCTTCACATGTATTGAAACCCATTTTGGGTAAGTGAATGTCATTTCGGGCCAATTTCGGCTTTTCAACCTCAATTAACTTAATTTCTCGCTTTTAGCCGCATGTTAGGTCATGTATAGTTCTTATTAGTATATATATATGTATTACAATCAACTAAACTCGCTTCACATGTTTTGAAACCCATTTTTGGGTAAGTGAATGTCATTTCGGGCCAATTTCGGCTTTTCAACCTCAATTAACTTAATTTCTCGCTTTTAGCCGCATGTTAGGTCATGTATAGTTCTTATTAGTATATATATATATGTATTACAATCAACTAAACTCGCTTCACATGTATTGAAACCCATTTTGGGTAAGTGAATGTCATTTCGGGCCAATTTCGGCTTTTCAACCTCAATTAACTTAATTTCTCGCTTTTAGCCGCATGTTAGGTCATGTATAGTTCTTATTAGTATATATATATGTATTACAATCAACTAAACTCGCTTCACATGTATTGAAACCCATTTTGGGTAAGTGAATGTCATTTCGGGCCAATTTCGGCTTTTCAACTTCAATTAACTTAATTTCTCGCTTTTAGCCGCATGTTAGGTCATGTATAGTTCTTATTAGTATATATATATGTATTACAATCAACTAAACTCGCTTCACATGTATTGAAACCCATTTTGGGTAAGTGAATCTCATTTCGGGCAACTTTCGGCTTTTCAACCTCAATTAACTTAATTTCTCGCTTTTAGCCGCATGTTAGGTCATGTATAGTTCTTATTAGTATATATATATGTATTACAATCAACTAAACTCGCTTCACATGTATTGAAACCCATTTTGGGTAAGTGAATGTCATTTCGGGCCAATTTCGGCTTTTCAACCTCAATTAACTTAATTTCTCGCTTTTAGCCGCATGTTAGGTCATGTATAGTTCTTATTAGTATATATATATGTATTACAATCAACTAAACTCGCTTCACATGTATTGAAACCCATTTTGGGTAAGTGAATGTCATTTCGGGCCAATTTCGGCTTTTCAACCTCAATTAACTTAATTTCTCGCTTTTAGCCGCATGTTAGGTCATGTATAGTTCTTATTAGTATATATGTATGTATTACAATCAACTAAACTCGCTTCACATGTATTGAAACCCATTTTGGGTAAGTGAATGTCATTTCGGGCCAATTTCGGCTTTTCAACCTCAATTAACTTAATTTCTCGCTTTTAGCCGCATGTTAGGTCATGTATAGTTCTTATTAGTATATATATATGTATTACAATCAACTAAACTCGCTTAACATGTATTGAAACCCATTTTGGGTAAGTGAATGTCATTTCGGGCCAATTTCGGCTTTTCAACCTCAATTAACTTAATTTCTCGCTTTTAGCCGCATGTTAGGTCATGTATAGTTCTTATTAGTATATATATATGTATTACAATCAACTAAACTCGCTTCACATGTATTGAAACCCATTTTGGGTAAGTGAATGTCATTTCGGGCCAATTTCGGCTTTTCAACCTCAATTAACTTAATTTCTCGCTTTTAGCCGCATGTTAGGTCATGTATAGTTCTTATTAGTATATATATATGTATTACAATCAACTAAACTCGCTTCACATGTATTGAAACCCATTTTTGGGTAAGTGAATGTCATTTCGGGCCAATTTCGGCTTTTCAACCTCAATTAACTTAATTTCTCGCTTTTAGGCCGCATGTTAGGTCATGTATAGTTCTTATTAGTATATATATATGTATTACAATCAACTAAACTCGCTTCACATGTATTGAAACCCATTTTGGGTAAGTGAATGTCATTTCGGGCCAATTTCGGCTTTTCAACCTCAATTAACTTAATTTCTCGCTTTTAGCCGCATGTTAGGTCATGTATAGTTCTTATTAGTATATATATATGTATTACAATCAACTAAACTCGCTTCAACATGTATTTGAAACCCATTTTGGGTAAGTGAATGTCATTTCGGGCCTATTTCGGCTTTTCAACCTCAATTAACTTAATTTCTCGCTTTTAGCCGCATGTTAGGTCATGTATAGTTCTTATTAGTATATATATATGTATTACAATCAACTAAACTCGCTTCACATGTATTGAAACCCATTTTGGGTAAGTGAATGTCATTTCGGGCCAATTTCGGCTTTTCAACCTCAATTAACTTAATTTCTCGCTTTTAGCCGCATGTTAGGTCATGTATAGTTCTTATTAGTATATATATATGTATTACAATCAACTAAACTCGCTTCACATGTATTGAAACCCATTTTGGGTAAGTGAATGTCATTTCGGGCCAATTTCGGCTTTTCAACCTCAATTAACTTAATTTCTCGCTTTTAGCCGCATGTTAGGTCATGTATAGTTCTTATTAGTATATATATATGTATTACAATCAACTAAACTCGCTTCACATGTATTGAAACCCATTTTGGGTAAGTGAATGTCATTTCGGGCCAATTTCGGCTTTTCAACCTCAATTAACTTAATTTCTCGCTTTTAGCCGCATGTTAGGTCATGTATAGTTCTTATTAGTATATATATATGTATTACAATCAACTAAACTCGCTTCACATGTATTGAAACCCATTTTGGGTAAGTGAATGTCATTTCGGGCCAATTTCGGCTTTTCAACCTCAATTAACTTAATTTCTCGCTTTTAACCGCATGTTAGGTCATGTATAGTTCTTATTAGTATATATATATGTATTACAATCAACTAAACTCGCTTCACATGTATTGAAACCCATTTTGGGTAAGTGAATGTCATTTCGGGCCAATTTCGGCTTTTCAACCTCAATTAACTTAATTTCTCGCTTTTAGCCGCATGTTAGGTCATGTATAGTTCTTATTAGTATATATATATGTATTACAATCAACTAAACTCGCTTCACATGTATTGAAACCCATTTTGGGTAAGTGAATGTCATTTCGGGCCAATTTCGGCTTTTCAACCTCAATTAACTTAATTTCTCGCTTTTAGCGCATGTTAGGTCATGTATAGTTCTTATTAGTATATATATATGTATTACAATCAACTAAACTCGCTTCACATGTATTGAAACCCATTTTGGGTAAGTGAATGTCATTTCGGGCCAATTTCGGCTTTTCAACCTCAATTAACTTAATTTCTCGCTTTTAGCCGCATGTTAGGTCATGTATAGTTCTTATTAGTATATATATATGTATTACAATCAACTAAACTCGCTTCACATGTATTGAAACCCATTTTGGGTAAGTGAATGTCATTTCGGGCCAATTTCGGCTTTTCAACCTCAATTAACTTAATTTCTCGCTTTTAGCCGCATGTTAGGTCATGTATAGTTCTTATTAGTATATATATATGTATTACAATCAACTAAACTCGCTTCACATGTATTGAAACCCATTTTGGGTAAGTGAATGTCATTTCGGGCCAATTTCGGCTTTTCAACCTCAATTAACTTAATTTCTCGCTTTTAGCCGCATGTTAGGTCATGTATAGTTCTTATTAGTATATATATATGTATTACAATCAACTAAACTCGCTTCACATGTATTGAAACCCATTTTGGGTAAGTGAATGTCATTTCGGGCCAATTTCGGCTTTTCAACCTCAATTAACTTAATTTCTCGCTTTTAGCCGCATGTTAGGTCATGTATAGTTCTTATTAGTATATATATATGTATTACAATCAACTAAACTCGCTTCACATGTATTGAAACCCATTTTGGGTAAGTGAATGTCATTTCGGGCCAATTTCGGCTTTTCAACCTCAATTAACTTAATTTCTCGCTTTTAGCCGCATGTTAGGTCATGTATAGTTCTTATTAGTATATATATATGTATTACAATCAACTAAACTCGCTTCACATGTATTGAAACCCATTTTGGGTAAGTGAATGTCATTTCGGGCCAATTTCGGCTTTTCAACCTCAATTAACTTAATTTCTCGCTTTTAGCCGCATGTTAGGTCATGTATAGTTCTTATTAGTATATATGTATGTATTACAATCAACTAAACTCGCTTCACATGTATTGAAACCCATTTTGGGTAAGTGAATGTCATTTCGGGCCAATTTCGGCTTTTCAACCTCAATTAACTTAATTTCTCGCTTTTAGCCGCATGTTAGGTCATGTATAGTTCTTATTAGTATATATATATGTATTACAATCAACTAAACTCGCTTCACATGTATTGAAACCCATTTTGGGTAAGTGAATGTCATTTCGGGCCAATTTCGGCTTTTCAACCTCAATTAACTTAATTTCTCGCTTTTAGCCGCATGTTAGGTCATGTATAGTTCTTATTAGTATATATATATGTATTACAATCAACTAAACTCGCTTCACATGTATTGAAACCCATTTTGGGTAAGTGAATGTCATTTCGGGCCAATTTCGGCTTTTCAACCTCAATTAACTTAATTTCTCGCTTTTAGCCGCATGTTAGGTCATGTATAGTTCTTATTAGTAATATATATATGTATTACAATCAACTAAACTCGCTTCACATGTATTGAAACCCATTTTGGGTAAGTGAATGTCATTTCGGGCCAATTTCGGCTTTTCAACCTCAATTAACTTAATTTCTCGCTTTTAGCCGCATGTTAGGTCATGTATAGTTCTTATTAGTATATATATATGTATTACAATCAACTAAACTCGCTTCACATGTATTGAAACCCATTTTGGGTAAGTGAATGTCATTTCGGGCCAATTTCGGCTTTTCAACCTCAATTAACTTAATTTCTCGCTTTTAGCCGCATGTTAGGTCATGTATAGTTCTTATTAGTATATATATATGTATTACAATCAACTAAACTCGCTTCACATGTATTGAAACCCATTTTGGGTAAGTGAATGTCATTTCGGGCCAATTTCGGCTTTTCAACCTCAATTAACTTAATTTCTCGCTTTTAGCCGCATGTTAGGTCATGTATAGTTCTTATTAGTATATATATATGTATTACAATCAACTAAACTCGCTTCACATGTATTGAAACCCATTTTGGGTAAGTGAATGTCATTTCGGGCCAATTTCGGCTTTTCAACCTCAATTAACTTAATTTCTCGCTTTTAGCCGCATGTTAGGTCATGTATAGTTCTTATTAGTATATATATATGTATTACAATCAACTAAACTCGCTTCACATGTATTGAAACCCATTTTGGGTAAGTGAATGTCATTTCGGGCCAATTTCGGCTTTTCAACCTCAATTAACTTAATTTCTCGCTTTTAGCCGCATGTTAGGTCATGTATAGTTCTTATTAGTATATATATATGTATTACAATCAACTAAACTCGCTTCACATGTATTGAAACCCATTTTGGGTAAGTGAATGTCATTTCGGGCCAATTTCGGCTTTTCAACCTCAATTAACTTAATTTCTCGCTTTTAGCCGCATGTTAGGTCATGTATAGTTCTTATTAGTATATATATATGTATTACAATCAACTAAACTCGCTTCACATGTATTGAAACCCATTTTGGGTAAGTGAATGTCATTTCGGGCCAATTTCGGCTTTTCAACCTCAATTAACTTAATTTCTCGCTTTTAGCCGCATGTTAGGTCATGTATAGTTCTTATTAGTATATATATATGTATTACAATCAACTAAACTCGCTTCACATGTATTGAAACCCATTTTGGGTAAGTGAATGTCATTTCGGGCCAATTTCGGCTTTTCAACCTCAATTAACTTAATTTCTCGCTTTTAGCCGCATGTTAGGTCATGTATAGTTCTTATTAGTATATATATATGTATTACAATCAACTAAACTCGCTTCACATGTATTGAAACCCATTTTGGGTAAGTGAATGTCATTTCGGGCCAATTTCGGCTTTTCAACCTCAATTAACTTAATTTCTCGCTTTTAGCCGCATGTTAGGTCATGTATAGTTCTTATTAGTATATATATATGTATTACAATCAACTAAACTCGCTTCACATGTATTGAAACCCATTTTGGGTAAGTGAATGTCATTTCGGGCCAATTTCGGCTTTTCAACCTCAATTAACTTAATTTCTCGCTTTTAGCCGCATGTTAGGTCATGTATAGTTCTTATTAGTATATATATATGTATTACAATCAACTAAACTCGCTTCACATGTATTGAAACCCATTTTGGGTAAGTGAATGTCATTTCGGGCCAATTTCGGCTTTTCAACCTCAATTAACTTAATTTCTCGCTTTTAGCCGCATGTTAGGTCATGTATAGTTCTTATTAGTATATATATATGTATTACAATCAACTAAACTCGCTTCACATGTATTGAAACCCATTTTGGGTAAGTGAATGTCATTTCGGGCCAATTTCGGCTTTTCAACCTCAATTAACTTAATTTCTCGCTTTTAGCCGCATGTTAGGTCATGTATAGTTCTTATTAGTATATATATATGTATTACAATCAACTAAACTCGCTTCACATGTATTGAAACCCATTTTGGGTAAGTGAATGTCATTTCGGGCCAATTTCGGCTTTTCAACCTCAATTAACTTAATTTCTCGCTTTTAGCCGCATGTTAGGTCATGTATAGTTCTTATTAGTATATATATATGTATTACAATCAACTAAACTCGCTTCACATGTATTGAAACCCATTTTGGGTAAGTGAATGTCATTTCGGGCCAATTTCGGCTTTTCAACCTCAATTAACTTAATTTCTCGCTTTTAGCCGCATGTTAGGTCATGTATAGTTCTTATTAGTATATATATATGTATTACAATCAACTAAACTCGCTTCACATGTATTGAAACCCATTTTGGGTAAGTGAATGTCATTTCGGGCCAATTTCGGCTTTTCAACCTCAATTAACTTAATTTCTCGCTTTTAGCCGCATGTTAGGTCATGTATAGTTCTTATTAGTATATATATATGTATTACAATCAACTAAACTCGCTTCACATGTATTGAAACCCATTTTGGGTAAGTGAATGTCATTTCGGGCCAATTTCGGCTTTTCAACCTCAATTAACTTAATTTCTCGCTTTTAGCCGCATGTTAGGTCATGTATAGTTCTTATTAGTATATATATATGTATTACAATCAACTAAACTCGCTTCACATGTATTGAAACCCATTTTGGGTAAGTGAATGTCATTTCGGGCCAATTTCGGCTTTTCAACCTCAATTAACTTAATTTCTCGCTTTTAGCCGCATGTTAGGTCATGTATAGTTCTTATTAGTATATATATATGTATTACAATCAACTAAACTCGCTTCACATGTATTGAAACCCATTTTGGGTAAGTGAATGTCATTTCGGGCCAATTTCGGCTTTTCAACCTCAATTAACTTAATTTCTCGCTTTTAGCCGCATGTTAGGTCATGTATAGTTCTTATTAGTATATATATATGTATTACAATCAACTAAACTCGCTTCACATGTATTGAAACCCATTTTGGGTAAGTGAATGTCATTTCGGGCCAATTTCGGCTTTTCAACCTCAATTAACTTAATTTCTCGCTTTTAGCCGCATGTTAGGTCATGTATAGTTCTTATTAGTATATATATATGTATTACAATCAACTAAACTCGCTTCACATGTATTGAAACCCATTTTGGGTAAGTGAATGTCATTTCGGGCCAATTTCGGCTTTTCAACCTCAATTAACTTAATTTCTCGCTTTTAGCCGCATGTTAGGTCATGTATAGTTCTTATTAGTATATATATATGTATTACAATCAACTAAACTCGCTTCACATGTATTGAAACCCATTTTGGGTAAGTGAATGTCATTTCGGGCCAATTTCGGCTTTTCAACCTCAATTAACTTAATTTCTCGCTTTTAGCCGCATGTTAGGTCATGTATAGTTCTTATTAGTATATATATATGTATTACAATCAACTAAACTCGCTTCACATGTATTGAAACCCATTTTGGGTAAGTGAATGTCATTTCGGGCCAATTTCGGCTTTTCAACCTCAATTAACTTAATTTCTCGCTTTTAGCCGCATGTTAGGTCATGTATAGTTCTTATTAGTATATATATATGTATTACAATCAACTAAACTCGCTTCACATGTATTGAAACCCATTTTGGGTAAGTGAATGTCATTTCGGGCCAATTTCGGCTTTTCAACCTCAATTAACTTAATTTCTCGCTTTTAGCCGCATGTTAGGTCATGTATAGTTCTTATTAGTATATATATATGTATTACAATCAACTAAACTCGCTTCACATGTATTGAAACCCATTTTGGGTAAGTGAATGTCATTTCGGGCCAATTTCGGCTTTTCAACCTCAATTAACTTAATTTCTCGCTTTTAGCCGCATGTTAGGTCATGTATAGTTCTTATTAGTATATATATATGTATTACAATCAACTAAACTCGCTTCACATGTATTGAAACCCATTTTGGGTAAGTGAATGTCATTTCGGGCCAATTCTCGGCTTTTCAACCTCAATTAACTTAATTTCTCGCTTTTAGCCGCATGTTAGGTCATGTATAGTTCTTATTAGTATATATATATGTATTACAATCAACTAAACTCGCTTCACATGTATTGAAACCCATTTTGGGTAAGTGAATGTCATTTCGGGCCAATTTCGGCTTTTCAACCTCAATTAACTTAATTTCTCGCTTTTAGCCGCATGTTAGGTCATGTATAGTTCTTATTAGTATATATATATGTATTACAATCAACTAAACTCGCTTCACATGTATTGAAACCCATTTTGGGTAAGTGAATGTCATTTCGGGCCAATTTCGGCTTTTCAACCTCAATTAACTTAATTTCTCGCTTTAGCCGCATGTTAGGTCATGTATAGTTCTTATTAGTATATATATATGTATTACAATCAACTAAACTCGCTTCACATGTATTGAAACCCATTTTGGGTAAGTGAATGTCATTTCGGGCCAATTTCGGCTTTTCAACCTCAATTAACTTAATTTCTCGCTTTTAGCCGCATGTTAGGTCATGTATAGTTCTTATTAGTATATATATATGTATTACAATCAACTAAACTCGCTTCACATGTATTGAAACCCATTTTGGGTAAGTGAATGTCATTTCGGGCCAATTTCGGCTTTTCAACCTCAATTAACTTAATTTCTCGCTTTAGCCGCATGTTAGGTCATGTATAGTTCTTATTAGTATATATATATGTATTACAATCAACTAAACTCGCTTCACATGTATTGAAACCCATTTTGGGTAAGTGAATGTCATTTCGGGCCAATTTCGGCTTTTCAACCTCAATTAACTTAATTTCTCGCTTTTAGCCGCATGTTAGGTCATGTATAGTTCTTATTAGTATATATATATGTATTACAATCAACTAAACTCGCTTCACATGTATTGAAACCCATTTTGGGTAAGTGAATGTCATTTCGGGCCAATTTCGGCTTTTCAACCTCAATTAACTTAATTTCTCGCTTTAGCCGCATGTTAGGTCATGTATAGTTCTTATTAGTATATATATATGTATTACAATCAACTAAACTCGCTTCACATGTATTGAAACCCATTTTGGGTAAGTGAATGTCATTTCGGGCCAATTTCGGCTTTTCAACCTCAATTAACTTAATTTCTCGCTTTTAGCCGCATGTTAGGTCATGTATAGTTCTTATTAGTATATATATATGTATTACAATCAACTAAACTCGCTTCACATGTATTGAAACCCATTTTGGGTAAGTGAATGTCATTTCGGGCCAATTTCGGCTTTTCAACCTCAATTAACTTAATTTCTCGCTTTTAGCCGCATGTTAGGTCATGTATAGTTCTTATTAGTATATATATATGTATTACAATCAACTAAACTCGCTTCACATGTATTGAAACCCATTTTGGGTAAGTGAATGTCATTTCGGGCCAATTTCGGCTTTTCAACCTCAATTAACTTAATTTCTCGCTTTTAGCCGCATGTTAGGTCATGTATAGTTCTTATTAGTATATATATATAGTATTACAATCAACTAAACTCGCTTCACATGTATTGAAACCCATTTTGGGTAAGTGAATGTCATTTCGGGCCAATTTCGGCTTTTCAACCTCAATTAACTTAATTTCTCGCTTTTAGCCGCATGTTAGGTCATGTATAGTTCTTATTAGTATATATATATGTATTACAATCAACTAAACTCGCTTCACATGTATTGAAACCCATTTTGGGTAAGTGAATGTCATTTCGGGCCAATTTCGGCTTTTCAACCTCAATTAACTTAATTTCTCGCTTTTAGCCGCATGTTAGGTCATGTATAGTTCTTATTAGTATATATATATGTATTACAATCAACTAAACTCGCTTCACATGTATTGAAACCCATTTTGGGTAAGTGAATGTCATTTCGGGCCAATTTCGGCTTTTCAACCTCAATTAACTTAATTTCTCGCTTTTAGCCGCATGTTAGGTCATGTATAGTTCTTATTAGTATATATATATGTATTACAATCAACTAAACTCGCTTCACATGTATTGAAACCCATTTTGGGTAAGTGAATGTCATTTCGGGCCAATTTCGGCTTTTCAACCTCAATTAACTTAATTTCTCGCTTTTAGCCGCATGTTAGGTCATGTATAGTTCTTATTAGTATATATATATGTATTACAATCAACTAAACTCGCTTCACATGTATTGAAACCCATTTTGGGTAAGTGAATGTCATTTCGGGCCAATTTCGGCTTTTCAACCTCAATTAACTTAATTTCTCGCTTTTAGCCGCATGTTAGGTCATGTATAGTTCTTATTAGTATATATATATGTATTACAATCAACTAAACTCGCTTCACATGTATTGAAACCCATTTTGGGTAAGTGAATGTCATTTCGGGCCAATTTCGGCTTTTCAACCTCAATTAACTTAATTTCTCGCTTTTAGCCGCATGTTAGGTCATGTATAGTTCTTATTAGTATATATATATGTATTACAATCAACTAAACTCGCTTCACATGTATTGAAACCCATTTTGGGTAAGTGAATGTCATTTCGGGCCAATTTCGGCTTTTCAACCTCAATTAACTTAATTTCTCGCTTTTAGCCGCATGTTAGGTCATGTATAGTTCTTATTAGTATATATATATGTATTACAATCAACTAAACTCGCTTCACATGTATTGAAACCCATTTTGGGTAAGTGAATGTCATTTCGGGCCAATTTCGGCTTTTCAACCTCAATTAACTTAATTTCTCGCTTTTAGCCGCATGTTAGGTCATGTATAGTTCTTATTAGTATATATATATGTATTACAATCAACTAAACTCGCTTCACATGTATTGAAACCCATTTTGGGTAAGTGAATGTCATTTCGGGCCAATTTCGGCTTTTCAACCTCAATTAACTTAATTTCTCGCTTTTAGCCGCATGTTAGGTCATGTATAGTTCTTATTAGTATATATATATGTATTACAATCAACTAAACTCGCTTCACATGTATTGAAACCCATTTTGGGTAAGTGAATGTCATTTCGGGCCAATTTCGGCTTTTCAACCTCAATTAACTTAATTTCTCGCTTTTAGCCGCATGTTAGGTCATGTATAGTTCTTATTAGTATATATATATGTATTACAATCAACTAAACTCGCTTCACATGTATTGAAACCCATTTTGGGTAAGTGAATGTCATTTCGGGCCAATTTCGGCTTTTCAACCTCAATTAACTTAATTTCTCGCTTTTAGCCGCATGTTAGGTCATGTATAGTTCTTATTAGTATATATATATGTATTACAATCAACTAAACTCGCTTCACATGTATTGAAACCCATTTTGGGTAAGTGAATGTCATTTCGGGCCAATTTCGGCTTTTCAACCTCAATTAACTTAATTTCTCGCTTTTAGCCGCATGTTAGGTCATGTATAGTTCTTATTAGTATATATATATGTATTACAATCAACTAAACTCGCTTCACATGTATTGAAACCCATTTTGGGTAAGTGAATGTCATTTCGGGCCAATTTCGGCTTTTCAACCTCAATTAACTTAATTTCTCGCTTTTAGCCGCATGTTAGGTCATGTATAGTTCTTATTAGTATATATATATGTATTACAATCAACTAAACTCGCTTCACATGTATTGAAACCCATTTTGGGTAAGTGAATGTCATTTCGGGCCAATTTCGGCTTTTCAACCTCAATTAACTTAATTTCTCGCTTTTAGCCGCATGTTAGGTCATGTATAGTTCTTATTAGTATATATATATGTATTACAATCAACTAAACTCGCTTCACATGTATTGAAACCCATTTTGGGTAAGTGAATGTCATTTCGGGCCAATTTCGGCTTTTCAACCTCAATTAACTTAATTTCTCGCTTTTAGCCGCATGTTAGGTCATGTATAGTTCTTATTAGTATATATATATGTATTACAATCAACTAAACTCGCTTCACATGTATTGAAACCCATTTTGGGTAAGTGAATGTCATTTCGGGCCAATTTCGGCTTTTCAACCTCAATTAACTTAATTTCTCGCTTTTAGCCGCATGTTAGGTCATGTATAGTTCTTATTAGTATATATATATGTATTACAATCAACTAAACTCGCTTCACATGTATTGAAACCCATTTTGGGTAAGTGAATGTCATTTCGGGCCAATTTCGGCTTTTCAACCTCAATTAACTTAATTTCTCGCTTTTAGCCGCATGTTAGGTCATGTATAGTTCTTATTAGTATATATATATGTATTACAATCAACTAAACTCGCTTCACATGTATTGAAACCCATTTTGGGTAAGTGAATGTCATTTCGGGCCAATTTCGGCTTTTCAACCTCAATTAACTTAATTTCTCGCTTTTAGCCGCATGTTAGGTCATGTATAGTTCTTATTAGTATATATATATGTATTACAATCAACTAAACTCGCTTCACATGTATTGAAACCCATTTTGGGTAAGTGAATGTCATTTCGGGCCAATTTCGGCTTTTCAACCTCAATTAACTTAATTTCTCGCTTTTAGCCGCATGTTAGGTCATGTATAGTTCTTATTAGTATATATATATGTATTACAATCAACTAAACTCGCTTCACATGTATTGAAACCCATTTTGGGTAAGTGAATGTCATTTCGGGCCAATTTCGGCTTTTCAACCTCAATTAACTTAATTTCTCGCTTTTAGCCGCATGTTAGGTCATGTATAGTTCTTATTAGTATATATATATGTATTACAATCAACTAAACTCGCTTCACATGTATTGAAACCCATTTTGGGTAAGTGAATGTCATTTCGGGCCAATTTCGGCTTTTCAACCTCAATTAACTTAATTTCTCGCTTTTAGCCGCATGTTAGGTCATGTATAGTTCTTATTAGTATATATATATGTATTACAATCAACTAAACTCGCTTCACATGTATTGAAACCCATTTTGGGTAAGTGAATGTCATTTCGGGCCAATTTCGGCTTTTCAACCTCAATTAACTTAATTTCTCGCTTTTAGCCGCATGTTAGGTCATGTATAGTTCTTATTAGTATATATATATGTATTACAATCAACTAAACTCGCTTCACATGTATTGAAACCCATTTTGGGTAAGTGAATGTCATTTCGGGCCAATTTCGGCTTTTCAACCTCAATTAACTTAATTTCTCGCTTTTAGCCGCATGTTAGGTCATGTATAGTTCTTATTAGTATATATATATGTATTACAATCAACTAAACTCGCTTCACATGTATTGAAACCCATTTTGGGTAAGTGAATGTCATTTCGGGCCAATTTCGGCTTTTCAACCTCAATTAACTTAATTTCTCGCTTTTAGCCGCATGTTAGGTCATGTATAGTTCTTATTAGTATATATATATGTATTACAATCAACTAAACTCGCTTCACATGTATTGAAACCCATTTTGGGTAAGTGAATGTCATTTCGGGCCAATTTCGGCTTTTCAACCTCAATTAACTTAATTTCTCGCTTTTAGCCGCATGTTAGGTCATGTATAGTTCTTATTAGTATATATATATGTATTACAATCAACTAAACTCGCTTCACATGTATTGAAACCCATTTTGGGTAAGTGAATGTCATTTCGGGCCAATTTCGGCTTTTCAACCTCAATTAACTTAATTTCTCGCTTTTAGCCGCATGTTAGGTCATGTATAGTTCTTATTAGTATATATATATGTATTACAATCAACTAAACTCGCTTCACATGTATTGAAACCCATTTTGGGTAAGTGAATGTCATTTCGGGCCAATTTCGGCTTTTCAACCTCAATTAACTTAATTTCTCGCTTTTAGCCGCATGTTAGGTCATGTATAGTTCTTATTAGTATATATATATGTATTACAATCAACTAAACTCGCTTCACATGTATTGAAACCCATTTTGGGTAAGTGAATGTCATTTCGGGCCAATTTCGGCTTTTCAACCTCAATTAACTTAATTTCTCGCTTTTAGCCGCATGTTAGGTCATGTATAGTTCTTATTAGTATATATATATGTATTACAATCAACTAAACTCGCTTCACATGTATTGAAACCCATTTTGGGTAAGTGAATGTCATTTCGGGCCAATTTCGGCTTTTCAACCTCAATTAACTTAATTTCTCGCTTTTAGCCGCATGTTAGGTCATGTATAGTTCTTATTAGTATATATGTATGTATTACAATCAACTAAACTCGCTTCACATGTATTGAAACCCATTTTGGGTAAGTGAATGTCATTTCGGGCCAATTTCGGCTTTTCAACCTCAATTAACTTAATTTCTCGCTTTTAGCCGCATGTTAGGTCATGTATAGTTCTTATTAGTATATATATATGTATTACAATCAACTAAACTCGCTTCACATGTATTGAAACCCATTTTGGGTAAGTGAATGTCATTTCGGGCCAATTTCGGCTTTTCAACCTCAATTAACTTAATTTCTCGCTTTTAGCCGCATGTTAGGTCATGTATAGTTCTTATTAGTATATATATATGTATTACAATCAACTAAACTCGCTTCACATGTATTGAAACCCATTTTGGGTAAGTGAATGTCATTTCGGGCCAATTTCGGCTTTTCAACCTCAATTAACTTAATTTCTCGCTTTTAGCCGCATGTTAGGTCATGTATAGTTCTTATTAGTATATATATATGTATTACAATCAACTAAACTCGCTTCACATGTATTGAAACCCATTTTGGGTAAGTGAATGTCATTTCGGGCCAATTTCGGCTTTTCAACCTCAATTAACTTAATTTCTCGCTTTTAGCCGCATGTTAGGTCATGTATAGTTCTTATTAGTATATATATATGTATTACAATCAACTAAACTCGCTTCACATGTATTGAAACCCATTTTGGGTAAGTGAATGTCATTTCGGGCCAATTTCGGCTTTTCAACCTCAATTAACTTAATTTCTCGCTTTTAGCCGCATGTTAGGTCATGTATAGTTCTTATTAGTATATATATATGTATTACAATCAACTAAACTCGCTTCACATGTATTGAAACCCATTTTGGGTAAGTGAATGTCATTTCGGGCCAATTTCGGCTTTTCAACCTCAATTAACTTAATTTCTCGCTTTTAGCCGCATGTTAGGTCATGTATAGTTCTTATTAGTATATATATATGTATTACAATCAACTAAACTCGCTTCACATGTATTGAAACCCATTTTGGGTAAGTGAATGTCATTTCGGGCCAATTTCGGCTTTTCAACCTCAATTAACTTAATTTCTCGCTTTTAGCCGCATGTTAGGTCATGTATAGTTCTTATTAGTATATATATATGTATTACAATCAACTAAACTCGCTTCACATGTATTGAAACCCATTTTGGGTAAGTGAATGTCATTTCGGGCCAATTTCGGCTTTTCAACCTCAATTAACTTAATTTCTCGCTTTTAGCCGCATGTTAGGTCATGTATAGTTCTTATTAGTATATATATATGTATTACAATCAACTAAACTCGCTTCACATGTATTGAAACCCATTTTGGGTAAGTGAATGTCATTTCGGGCCAATTTCGGTTTTTCAACCTCAATTAACTTAATTTCTCGCTTTTAGCCGCATGTTAGGTCATGTATAGTTCTTATTAGTATATATATATGTATTACAATCAACTAAACTCGCTTCACATGTATTGAAACCCATTTTGGGTAAGTGAATGTCATTTCGGGCCAATGTCGGCCTTTGAACCTCAATTAACTTAATTTCTCGCTTTTAGCCGCATGTTAGGTCATGTATAGTTCTTATTAGTATATATATGTATGTATTACAATCAACTAAACTCGCTTCACATGTATTGAAACCCATTTTGGGTAAGTGAATGTCATTTCGGGCCAATTTCGTCGCTTTTCAACCTCAATTAACTTAATTTCTCGCTTTTAGCCGCATGTTAGGTCATGTATAGTTCTTATTAGTATATATGTATGTTATTACAATCAACTAAACTCGCTTCACATGTATTGAAACCCATTTTGGGTAAGTGAATGTCATTTCGGGCCAATTTCGGCTTTTCAACCTCAATTAACTTAATTTTTTCGCTTTTAGCCGCATGTTAGGTCATGTATAGTTCTTATTAGTATATATATATGTATTACAATCAACTAAACTCGCTTCACATGTATTAAAACCCATTTTGGGTAAGTGAATGTCATTTCGGGCCAATGTCGGCTTTTCAACCTCAATTAACTTAATTTCTCGCTTTTAGCCGCATGTTAGGTCATGTATAGTTCTTATTAGTATATATGTATGTATTACAATCAACTAAACTCGCTTCACATGTATTGAAACCCATTTTGGGTAAGTGAATGTCATTTCGGGCCAATTTCGGCTTTTCAACCTCAATTAACTTAATTTCTCGCTTTTAGCCGCATGTTAGGTCATGTATAGTTCTTATTAGTATATATGTATGTATTACAATCAACTAAACTCGCTTCACATGTATTGAAACCCATTTTGGGTAAGTGAATGTCATTTCGGGCCAATTTCGGCTTTTCAACCTCAATTAACTTAATTTCTCGCTTTTAGCCGCATGTTAGGTCATGTATAGTTCTTAATAGTATATATATATATATATGTATTACAATCAACTAAACTCGCTTAACACATGTATTGAAACCCATTTTGAGTAAGTGAATGTCATTTCGGGCCAATTTCGGCTTTTTCAACCTCAATTAACTTAATTTCTCGCTTTTAGCCGCATGTTAGGTCATGTATAGTTCTTATTAGTATATATATATGTATTACAATCAACTAAACTCGCTTCTACATGTATTGAAACCCATTTTGGGTAAGTGAATGTCATTTCGGGCCAATTTCGGCTTTTTCAACCTCAATTAACTTAATTTCTCGCTTTTAGCCGCATGTTAGGTCATGTATAGTTCTTATTAGTATATATATATATATTACAATCAACTAAACTCGCTTCACATGTATTGAAACCCATTTTGGCTAAGTGAATGTCATTTCGGGCCAATTTCGGCTTTTCAACCTCAATTAACATAATTTCTCGCTTTTAGCCGCATGTTAGGTCATGTATAGTTCTTATTAGTATATATATATGTATTACAATCAACTAAACTCGCTTCACATGTATTGAAACCCATTTTGGGTAATTGAATGTCATTTCGGGCCAATTTGCTTTTCAACTTCAATTAACTTAATTTCTCGCTTTTAGCCGCATGTTAGGTCATGTATAGTTCTTATTAGTATATATGTATGTATTACAATCAACAAAACTCGCTTCACATGTATTGAAACCCATTTTGGGTAAGTGAATGTCATTTCGGGCCAATTTCGGCTTTTCAACCTCAATTAACTTAATTTCTCGCTTTTAGCCGCATGTTAGGTCATGTATAGTTCTTATTAGTATATATGTATGTATTACAATCAACTAAACTCGCTTCACATGTATTGAAACCCATTTTGGGTAAGTGAATGTCATTTCGGGCCAATTTCGGCTTTCAACCTCAATTAACTTAATTTCTCGCTTTGAGCCGCATGTTAGGTCATGTATAGTTCTTATTAGTATATATGTATGTATTACAATCAACTAAACTCGCTTCACATGTATTGAAACCCATTTTGGGTAAGTGAATGTCATTTCGGGCCAATTTCGGCTTTTCAACCTCAATTAACTTAATTTCTCGCTTTTAGCCGCATGTTAGGTCATGTATAGTTCTTATTAGTATATATATATGTATTACAATCAACTAAACTCGCTTCACATGTATTGAAACCCATTTTGGGTAAGTGAATGTCATTTCGGGCCAATGTCGGGCTTTTCAACCTCAATTAACTTAATTTCTCGCTTTTAGCCGCATGTTAGGTCATGTATAGTTCTTATTAGTATATATGTATGTATTACAATCAACTAAACTCGCTTCACATGTATTGGAACCCATTTTTGGTTAAGTGAATGTCATTTTCGGGCCAATTTCGGCTTTTCAACCTCAATTAACTTAATTTCTCGCTTTTAGGCGCATGTTAGGTCATGTATAGTTCTTATTAGCATATATATATATGTATTACAATCAACTAAACTCGCTTCACATGTATTGAAACCCATTTTGGGTAAGTGAATGTCATTTCGGGCCAATTTCGGCTTTTCAACCTCAATTAACTTAATTTCTCGCTTTTAGCGCATGTTAGGTCATGTATAGTTCTTATTAGTATATATATATGTATTACAATCAACTAAACTCGCTTAACATGTATTGAAACCCATTTTGGGGTAAGTGAATGTCATTTCGGGCCAATTCCGCTTTTCAACTTCAATTAACTTAATTTCTCGCTTATTAGCCGCATGTTAGGTCATGTATAGTTCTTATTAGTATATATATATGTATTACAATCAACTAAACTCGCTTCACATGTATTGAAACCCATTTTGGGTAAGTGAATGTCATTTCGGGCCAAATTTCGGCTTTTCAACCTCAATTAACTTAATTTCTCGCTTTTAGCCGCATGTCAGGTCATGTATAGTTCTTATTAGTATATATATATGTATTACAATCAACTAAACATGCTTCACATGTATTGAAACCCATTTTGGTTAAGTGAATGTCATTTCGGGGCCATGTCGGCCTTAAACCTCAATTAAATTAATTTCTCGCTTTTAGCCGCATGTTAGGTCATGTATAGTTCTTATTAGTATATATATATGTATTACAATCAACTAAACTCGCTTCACATGTATTGAAACCCATTTTGGGTAAGTGAATGTCATTCGGGCCAATTTCGGCTTTTCAACTTCAATTAACTTAATTTCTCGCTTTTAGCCGCATGTTAGGTCATGTATAGTTCTTATTAGTATATATGTATGTATTACAATCAACTAAACTCGCTTCACATGTATTGAAACCCATTTTGGGTAAGTGAATGTCATTTCGGGCCAATTTCGGCTTTTCAACCTCAATTAACTTAATTTCTCGCTTTTAGCCGCATGTTAGGTCATGTATAGTTCTTATTAGTATATATGTATGTATTACAATCAACTAAACTCGCTTCACATGTATTGAAACCCATTTTGGGTAAGTGAATGTCATTTCGGGCCAATTTCGGCTTTTCAACCTCAATTAACTTAATTTCTCGCTTTTAGCCGCATGTTAGGTCATGTATAGTTCTTATTAGTATATATGTATGTATTACAATCAACTAAACTCGCTTCACATGTATTGAAACCCATTTTGGGTAAGTGAATGTCATTTCGGGCCAATGTCGGCTTTTCAACCTCAATTAACTTAATTTCTCGCTTTTAGCCGCATGTTAGGTCATGTATAGTTCTTATTAGTATATATCTATGTATTACAATCAACTAAACTCGCTTCACATGTATTGAAACCCATTTTCGGTAAGTGAATGTCATTTCGGGCCAATTCCGGCTTTTCAACTTCTCAATTAACTTAATTTCTCGCTTATTAGCCGACATGTTAGGTCATGTATAGTTCTTATTAGTATATATATATGTATTACAATCAACTAAACTCGCTTCACATGTATTGAAACCCATTTTGGGTAAGTGAATGTCATTTCGGGCCAATTTCGGCTTTTCAACCTCAATTAACTTAATTTCTCGCTTATACGCATGTCAGGGTCATGTATAGTTCTTATTAGTATATATATATGTATTACAATCAACTAAACATGCTTCACATGTATCGAAACCCATTTTGGTTAAGTGAATGTCATTTCGGGCCAATGTCGGCCTTTAAACCTCAATTAAATTAATTTCTCGCTTTTAGCCGCATGTTAGGTCATGTATAGTTCTTATTAGTATATATATATGTATTACAATCAACTAAACTCGCTTCACATGTATTGAAACCCATTTTGGGTAAGTGAATGTCTTTTCGGGCCAATTGCGGCTTTTCAACTTCAATTAACTTAATTTCTCGCTTTTAGCCGCATGTTAGGTCATGTATAGTTCTTATTAGTATATATGTATGTATTACAATCAACTAAACTCGCTTCACATGTATTGAAACCCATTTTGGGTAAGTGAATGTCATTTCGGGCCAATTTCGGCTTTTCAACCTCAATTAACTTAATTTCTCGCTTTTAGCCGCATGTTAGGTCATGTATAGTTCTTATTAGTATATATGTATGTATTACAATCAACTAAACTCGCTTCACATGTATTGAAACCCATTTTGGGTAAGTGAATGTCATTTCGGGCCAATTTCGGCTTTTCAACCTCAATTAACTTAATTTCTCGCTTTCAGCCGCATGTTAGGTCATGTATAGTTCTTATTAGTATATATGTATGTATTACAATCAACTAAACTCGCTTCACATGTATTGAAACCCATTTTGGGTAAGTGAATGTCATTTCGGGCCAATGTCGGCTTTTCAACCTCAATTAACTTAATTTCTCGCTTTTAGCCGCATGTTAGGTCATGTATAGTTCTTATTAGTATATATGTATGTATTACAATCAACTAAACTCGCTTCACATGTATTGAAACCCATTTTGGGTAAGTGAATGTCATTTCGGGCCAATGTCGGCTTTTCAACCTCAATTAACTTAATTTCTCGCTTTTAGCCGCATGTTAGGTCATGTATAGTTCTTATTAGTATATATGTATGTATTACAATCAACTAAACTCGCTTCACATGTATTGGAACCCATTTTTGGGTAAGTGAATGTCATTTCGGGCCAATTTCGGCTTTTCAACCTCAATTAACTTTATTTCTCGCTTTTAGCCGCATGTTAGGTCATGTATAGTTCTTATTAGCATATATATATGTTGTATTACAATCCACTAAACTCGCTTCACATGTATTGAAACCAATTTTGGGTAAGTGAATGTCATTTCGGGCCAATTTCGGCTTTTCAACCTCAATTAACTTAATTTCTCGCTTTTAGCCGCATGTTAGGTCATGTATAGTTCTTATTAGTATATATATATGTATTACAATCAACTAAACTCGCTTAACAAGTATTGAAACCCATTTTGGGTAAGTGAATGTCATTTCGGGCCAATTCCGGCTTTTCAACTTCAATTAACTTAATTTCTCGCTTATAGCCGGATGTTAGGTCATGTATAGTTCTTATTAGTATATATATATGTATTACAATCAACTAAACTCGCTTCACATGTATTGAAACCCATTTTGGGTAAGTGAATGTCATTTCCGGGCCAATTTCGGCTTTTCAACCTCAATTAACTTAATTTCTCGCTTTTAAGCGCATGTCGGGTCATGTATAGTTCTTATTAGTATATATATATGTATTACAATCAACTAAACATGCTTCACATGTACTCGAAACCCATTTTGGTTAAGTGAATGTCATTTCGGGCCAATGTCGGCCTTTTAAACCTCAATTAAATTAATTTCTCGCTTTTAGCCGCATGTTAGGTCATGTATAGTTCTTATTAGTATATATTTATGTATTACAATCAACTAAACTCGCTTCACATGTATTGAAACCCATTTTGGGTAAGTGAATGTCGTTTCGGGCCAATTTCGGCTTTTCAACCTCAATTAACTTAATTTCTCGCTTTTAGCCGCATGTTAGGTCATGTATAGTTCTTATTAGTATATATGTATGTATTACAATCAACTAAACTCGCTTCACATGTATTGATACCCCATTTTGGGTAAGTGAATGTCATTTCGGGCCAATTTCGGCTTTTCAACCTCAATTAACTTAATTTCTCGCTTTTAGCCGCATGTTAGGTCATGTATAGTTCCTATTAGTATATATGTATGTATTACAATCAACTAAACTCGCTTCACATGTATTGAAACCCATTTTGGGTAAGTGAATGTCATTTCGGCCAATTCGGCTTTTCAACCTCAATTAACTTAATTTCTCGCTTTTAGCCGCATGTTAGGTCATGTATAGTTCTTATTAGTATATATGTATGTATTACAATCAACTAAACTCGCTTCACATGTATTGAAACCCATTTTGGGTAAGTGAATGTCATTTCGGGCCAATTTCGGCTTTTCAACCTCAATTAACTTAATTTCTCGCTTTTAGCCGCATGTTAGGTCATGTATAGTTCTTATTAGTATATATGTATGCATTACAATCAACTAAACTCGCTTCACATGTATTTAAACCCATTTTGGGTAAGTGAATGTCATTTCGGGCCAATTTCGGCTTTTCAACCTCAATTAACTTAATTTCGCGCTTTTAGCCGCATGTTAGGTCATGTATAGTTCTTATTAGTATATATATATATATATATATGTATTACAATCAACTAAACTCGCTTTTAACATGTATTGAAACCCATTTTGTGAGTAAGTGAATGTCATTTCGGGCCAATTTCGGCTTTTCAACCTCAATTAACTTAATTTCTCGCTTTTAGCCGCATGTTAGGTCATGTATAGTTCTTATTAGTATATATATATGTATTACAATCAACTAAACTCGCTTCACATGTATTGAAACCCATTTTGGGTAAGTGAATGTCATTTCGGGCCAATTTCTGCTTTTCAACCTCAATTAACTTAATTTCTCGCTTTTAGCCGCATGTTAGGTCATGTATAGTTCTTATTAGTATATATATATATATATTACAATCAACTAAACTCGATTCACATGTATTGAAACCCATTTTGGCTAAGTGAATGTCATTTCGGGCCAATTTCGGCTTTTCAACCTCAATTAACTCATAATTTCTCGCTTTTAGCCGCATGTTAGGTCATGTATAGTTCTTATTAGTATATATATATGTATTACAATCAACTAAACTCGCTTCACATGTATTGAAACCCATTTTGGGTAAGTGAATGTCATTTCGAATAATCCGCTTTTCAACTTCAATTAACTTAATTTCTCGCTTTTAGCCGCATGTTAGGTCATGTATTGTTCTTATTAGTATATATGTATGTATTACAATCAACTAAACTCGCTTCACATGTATTGAAACCCATTTTGGGTAAGTGAATGTCATTTCGGGCCAATTTCGGCTTTTCAACCTCAATTAACTTAATTTCTCGCTTTTAACCGCATGTTAGGTCATGTATAGTTCTTATTAGTATATATGTATGTATTACAATCAACTAAACTCGCTTCACATGTATTGAAACCCATTTTGGGTAAGTGAATGTCATTTCGGGCCAATTTCGGCTTTTCAACCTCAATTAACTTAATTTCTCGCTTTTAGCCGCATGTTAGGTCATGTATAGTTCTTATTAGTATATATAGTATGCATTACAATCAACTAAACTCGCTTCACATGTATTGAAACCCATTTTGGGTAAGTGAATGTCATTTCGGGCCAATTTCGGCTTTTCAACCTCAATTAACTTAATTTCGCTGCTTTTTTTAGCGCATGTTAGGTCATGTATAGTTCTTATTAGTATATATGTATGTATTACAATCAACTAAACTCGCTTCACATGTATTGAAACCCATTTTGGGTAAGTGAATGTCATTTCGGGCCAATGTCGGCTTTTCAACCTCAATTAACTTAATTTCTCGCTTTGCGCATGTTAGGTCATGTATAGTTCTTATTAGTATATATGTATGTATTACAATCAACTAAACTCGCTTCACATGTATTGAAACCCATTTTGGGGTAAGTGAATGTCATTTTCGGGCCAATTTCGGCTTTTCAACCTCAATTAACTTAATTTCTCGCTTTTAGCCGCATGTTAGGTCATGTATAGTTCTTATTAGTATATATGTATGTATTACAATCAACTAAACTCGCTTCACATGTATTGGAACCCATTTTGGGTAAAGTGAATGTCATTTCGGGCCAATTTCGGCTTTTCAACCTCAATTAACTTAATTTCTCGCTTTTAAGCCGCATGTTAGGTCATGTATAGTTCTTATTAGTATATATGTATGTATTACAATCAACTAAACTCGCTTCACATGTATTGAAACCCATTTTGGGTAAGTGAATGTCATTTCGGGCCAATTTCGGCTTTTCAACTTCAATTAACTTAATTTCTCGCTTTTAGCCCATGTTAGGTCATGTATAGTTCTTATTAGTATATATGTATGTATTACAATCAACTAAACTCGCTTCACATGTATTGATACCCATTTTGGGTAAGTGAATGTCATTTCCGGCCAATTTCGGCTTTTCAACCTCAATTAACTTAATTTCTCGCTTTTAGCCGCATGTTAGGTCATGTATAGTTCTTATTAGTATATATGTATGTATTACAATCAACTAAACTCGCTTCACATGTATTGAAACCCATTTTGGGTAAGTGAATGTCATTTCGGGCCAATGTCGGCTTTTCAACCTCAATTAACTTAATTTCTTTCTTTTTAGCCGCATGTTAGGTCATGTATAGTTCTTATTAGTATATATGTATGTATTACAATCAACTAAACTCGCTTCACATGTATTGAAACCCATTTTGGGTAAGTGAATGTCATTTCGGGCCAATTTCGGCTTTTCAACCTCAATAAACTTAATTTCTCGCTTTTAGCCGCATGTTAGGTCATGTATAGTTCTTATTAGTATATATAGTATGCATTACAATCAACTAAACTCGCTTCACATGTATTGAAACCCATTTTGGGTAAGTGAATGTCATTTCCGGCCAATTTCGGCTTTTCAACCTCAATTAACTTAATTTCTCGCTTTTAGCCGCATGTTAGGTCATGTATAGTTCTTATTAGGAATATATAATATATATATATGTATTACAATCAACTAAACTCGCTTAACATGTATTGAAACCCATTTTGAGTAAGTGAATGTCATTTCGGGGCCAATTTCGGCTTTTCAACCTCAATTAACTTAATTTCTCGCTTTTAGCCGCATGTTAGGTCATGTATAGTTCTTATTAGTATATATATATGTATTACAATCAACTAAACTCGCTTCACATGTATTGAAACCCATTTTGGGTAAGTGAATGTCATTTCGGGCCAATTTCGGCTTTTCAACCTCAATTAACTTAATTTCTCGCTTTTAGCGCATGTTAGGTCATGTATAGTTCTTATTAGTATATATTATATATGTATTACAATCAACTAAACTCGCTTCACATGTATTGAAACCCATTTTGGCTAAGTGAATGTCATTTCGGGCCAATTTCGGCTTTTCAACCTCAATTAACATAATTTCTCGCTTTTAGCCGCATGTTAGGTCATGTATAGTTCTTATTAGTATATATATATGTATTACAATCAACTAAACTCGCTTCACATGTATTGAAACCCATTTTGGGTAAGTGAATGTCATTTCGGGCCAATTGCGGCTTTTCAACTTCAATTAACTTAATTTCTCGCTTTTAGCCGCATGTTAGGTCATGTATAGTTCTTATTAGTATATATGTATGTATTACAATCAACTAAACTCGCTTCACATGTATTGAAACCCATTTTGGGTAAGTGAATGTCATTTCGGGCCAATTTCGGCTTTTCAACCTCAATTAACTTAATTTCTCGCTTTTAGCCGCATGTTAGGTCATGTATAGTTCTTATTAGTATATATGTATGTATTACAATCAACTAAACTCGCTTCACATGTATTGAAACCCATTTTGGGTAAGTGAATGTCATTTCGGGCCAATTTCGGCTTTTCAACCTCAATTAACTTAATTTCTCGCTTTAGCCGCATGTTAGGTCATGTATAGTTCTTATTAGTATATATGTATGTATTACAATCAACTAAACTCGCTTCACATGTATTGAAACCCATTTTGGGTAAGTGAATGTCATTTCGGGCCAATGTCGGCTTTTCAACCTCAATTAACTTAATTTCTCGCTTTTAGCCGCATGTTAGGTCATGTATAGTTCTTATTAGTATATATGTATGTATTACAATCAACTAAACTCGCTTCACATGTATTGAAACCCATTTTGGGTAAGTGAATGTCATTTCGGGCCAATGTCGGCTTTTCAACCTCAATTAACTTAATTTCTCGCTTTTAGCCGCATGTTAGGTCATGTATAGTTCTTATTAGTATATATGTATGTATTACAATCAACTAAACTCGCTTCACATGTATTGGAACCCATTTTGGGTAAGTGAATGTCATTTCGGGGCCAATTTCGGCTTTTCAACCTCAATTAACTTAATTTCTCGCTTTTAGCCGCATGTTAGGTCATGTATAGTTCTTATTAGTATATATATATGTATTACAATCAACTAAACTCGCTTCACATGTATTGAAACCCATTTTGGGTAAGTGAATGTCATTTCGGGCCAATTTCGGCTTTTCAACTTCAATTAACTTAATTTCTCGCTTTTAGCCGCATGTTAGGTCATGTATAGTTCTTATTAGTATATATGTATGTATTACAATCAACTAAACTCGCTTCACATGTATTGAAACCCATTTTGGGTAAGTGAATGTCATTTCGGGCCAATTTCGGCTTTTCAACCTCAATTAACTTAATTTCTCGCTTTTAGCCGCATGTTAGGTCATGTATAGTTCTTATTAGTATATATATATGTATTACAATCAACTAAACTCGCTTCACATGTATTGAAACCCATTTTGGGTAAGTGAATGTCATTTCGGGCCAATTTCGGCTTTTCAACCTCAATTAACTTAATTTCTCGCTTTTAGCCGCATGTTAGGTCATGTATAGTTCTTATTAGTATATATGTATGTATTACAATCAACTAAACTCGCTTCACATGTATTGAAACCCATTTTGGGTAAGTGAATGTCATTTCGGGCCAATGTCGGCTTTTCAACCTCAATTAACTTAATTTCTCGCTTTTAGCCGCATGTTAGGTCATGTATAGTTCTTATTAGTATATATGTATGTATTACAATCAACTAAACTCGCTTCACATGTATTGAAACCCATTTTGGGTAAGTGAATGTCATTTCGGGCCAATGTCGGCTTTTCAACCTCAATTAACTTAATTTCTCGCTTTTAGCCGCATGTTAGGTCATGTATAGTTCTTATTAGTATATATGTATGTATTACAATCAACTAAACTCGCTTCACATGTATTGGAACCCATTTTGGGTAAGTGAATGTCATTTCGGGGCCAATTTCGGCTTTTCAACCCTCAATTAACTTAATTTCTCGCTTTTAGCCGCATGTTAGGTCATGTATAGTTCTTATTAGTATATATGTATGTATTACAATCAACTAAACTCGCTTCACATGTATTGAAACCCATTTTGGGTAAGTGAATGTCATTTCGGGCCAATTTCGGCTTTTCAACTTCAATTAACTTAATTTCTCGCTTTTAGCCGCATGTTAGGTCATGTATAGTTCTTATTAGTATATATGTATGTATTACAATCAACTAAACTCGCTTCACATGTATTGAAACCCATTTTGGGTAAGTGAATGTCATTTCGGGCCAATTTCGGGTTTTCAACCTCAATTAACTTAATTTCTCGCTTTTAGCCGCATGTTAGGTCATGTATAGTTCTTATTAGTATATATATATGTATTACAATCAACTAAACTCGCTTAACATGTATTGAAACCCATTTTGGGTAAGTGAATGTCATTTCGGGCCAATTTCGGCTTTTCAACCTCAATTAACTTAATTTCTCGCTTTTAGCCGCATGTTAGGTCATGTATAGTTCTTATTAGTATATATATATGTATTACAATCAACTAAACTCGCTTCACATGTATTGAAACCCATTTTGGGTAAGTGAATGTCATTTCCGGCCAATTTCGGCTTTTCAACCTCAATTAACTTAATTTCTCGCTTTTAGCCGCATGTTAGGTCATGTATAGTTCTTATTAGTATATATATATGTATTACAATCAACTAAACTCGCTTCACATGTATTGAAACCCATTTTGGGTAAGTGAATGTCATTTCGGGCCAATTTCGGCTTTTCAACCTCAATTAACTTAATTTCTCGCTTTTAGCCGCATGTTAGGTCATGTATAGTTCTTATTAGTATATATATATGTATTACAATCAACTAAACTCGCTTCACATGTATTGAAACCCATTTTGGGTAAGTGAATGTCATTTCGGGCCTATTAGAGCTAATTCTTAAAGTCTGGTCACATGATTTGAAAACCGAATTGGGTAGATGAATGTCGCTAGGGTGTAATTATGGATTGTTTTGGGGGGGGGGGGAGGACTGTGCAAGGGGTGCTGTCGCAAGCGGAGTGGGACAAAGTGAAGGGGGGCAATGAAGAAGGGGCCTGTGAAGGGGGTGGGACAATGAAGGGGGCTGTGCAATTCAGGGGGAGGAGGAAGGGGGGAGGGAGTGTGCGCGGGGGCAGGGCGGGGGGCAACAATGGGGGAGTGAAGGGGGTCTGGCAGGGGGCAAGAAGGGGGGTCAGGTGAGGGGGCAATGCAGGGGGAGTGTGCAAGGAGGGTGGGGCCGTACGGGGGGGCAATGAAAGGGGGCTGCGCAGGGGGGCAAGTGAAGGGGGCCAGTGGAAGGAGGTGGTCAGTGTGCGGGGCGCGTGGAAGGGGGCGGTGGGGCAGCAGCGGGGCCATGAAGGTAGGGGGCAAAGGAAGGCCGATGAAGGGGGGCGTGCAAGGGGGACAAGTGAATGGGGTCTGGTGTAGGGGGCCAAAGTGAAGGGCCGTGTGGCGGGGGCAAGCGAAGGGGCCGGGGAAGGAGTTGGGCCGTGCACCGGGGCGTTGAAGGGGGGGGGAGTGTGCGCTTCAACGGGGTTGATGTGCAGCGAGGGGGGGGCTGTGCAGGGGGCAATCATGGGGGGCAAAGTGAAGGGGGGGCACTAAGGGGTGGGGGTGGGGCGGGGACTGGGCAGGGGGTTTCTAATCATATGTTTGTTTAATCTTACGCGTTTCTAATATAGTTTTTAAAATTTCAGGAGTTTAAACATGGTCCGAGATGATGTGATTGTGGAGGAAGAAACCGATGATGATTCCGATAAGTCATCGGATGATGATGATGAGTATGATGCGGAGAAGGAGAACGATAAAGGTGACCCTGAAGACATAGCGCATGATGAGGAGGCGCGTACGTGAAAGGGAACTCGACTTGGCTGAAATAAATGAGGAGCTAGCCGATAAGGCTCCCCCATTGACAACAATGGTAGGGAAGATTATCCTTGTACTTCATCCGTCATTGTGCCACAAAAAATGCGGGGAAAGAGGTTCTCGCACCAAAACTCCAAGTAAAGTTGCAACAAAGAAGCAGAAAGGAAGGGGTGCGACCTAGGGATTGAATTATAACACCCCCTATGACCCTCGAGTATGATGATATGGGTCAACCTTGTGGTCAATGGCGTAAAAAGTATGGGCAGATTTAGGGTTAGGTGTGCGCAAACCGAGCATTTTGGTGGGGTGGAAAGATGTGCCCGATGCAATGAAGAAATCATTATGGGAAGACACTTGTGTAAGTTTATTTTGTAACCGAATTACTTTTATTTTTTGCATTTAGGGGCATGTTAGGTCATATATAGTCCCAATAGGTACATATATAACTATAAGAGTCAATTAAACTCCAATTATATGCTTTGAAACACATTTTGGGTAAATGAAGGCCATTTCGGCCGATTTTGGCCTTCACACTCCAATTCACTTAGTTTTTTGCATTTAGCCGCATGTTAGGTCATATATAGTCTTAATAGGTACATATATAACTATAAGAGTCAATTAAACTCCACTTATATGCTTTGAAACACATTTTGGGTAAATGAATGCCATTTCGGGCCGATTTTGGCCTTTACACTCCAATTCACTTAGTTTTTTTCATTTAGCCGCATGTTAGGTCATATATAGTCCTAATAGGTACATATATAACTATAAGAGTCAATTAAACTCAACTTATATGCTTTGAAACACATTTTGGGTAAATGAAGGCCATTTCGGGCCGATTTTGGCCTTCACACTCCAATTCACTTAGTTTTTTGCATTTAGCCGCACGTTAGGTCATATATAGTCCTAATAGGTACATATATAACTATAAGAGTCAATTAAACTCCACTTATATGCTTTGAAACACATTTTGGGTAAATGAAGGCCATTTCGGGCCGATTTTGGCCTTTACACTCCAATTCACTTAGTTTTTTTCATTTAGCCACATGTTAGGTCATATATAGTCCTAATAGGTACATATATAACTATAAAGAGTCAATTAAACTCCACTTATATGCTTTGAAACACATTTTGGATAAATGAAGGCCATTTCGGGCCGATTTTGGCCTTTACACTCCAATTCACTTACTTTTTTCATTTAGCCGCATGTTAGGTCATATATAGTCCTAATAGGTACATATATAACTATAAGAGTCAATGCTTTGAAACACATTTTCTCGGTAACTTTTGTTTGTTTCTTGTTTTTATAGAATACGCTCCATATTACTCATAATGAGGAAAAAAAGGCGGCGTTTCTATCCGCGGTGGCCGAAAGATTTAGAGCTTCAAAAAGCAAACTAGTGAGTGGGTGGATCACGAAACGGAGAAAGAGGACTATAAAGAGGAGGAAAATTCAAAAATCAAAGCAAAATGAGGGTGAGACTGGACAAGGAGGCCGAAAAAGAAACAGAAAAGGAAGGGGGGAGAGCAGAAGATACATTTCAACCGGATTCTTTGCCTCATCGGATTTGGGGACATATAAAACCAGAAGATTGGGAGGCATTTGTTGCCCAAAATACTACGCGGAGATGGTGGTAAATATTGCACTTTAAACTATATATATTCGACTTCGCATGTTCACTTTCAATACAATTACATGTGTTTTCTAATCGCCCATGTGAATTTATAGTCTAAGCGTGAGAAACATTCACTCGGCAAAGACAGAGGAAGCACTACCATCATACGGGTTCCCATACTTATGCGAGCGAGAAAGTTGGGATTGACGAGAAATTTTACCCTTCTACGGATACAACCACAACGCCTGTCTTCTAGCTCTAAGGCCGCGCCGTTTGTCAAAGCCGATCGTGTCACTGATTGGTGGTGCTCCTTGCATAGGCGTGATATCAACAATCAAATGACTATTTGTGATCCGGGAACCTTAAGATAGCCAATGCCGCTGTAGGTACATGCACTACCAATCCCCCACCCCCGCACATCGCCCCCCCCACCGCCCACAATCCCTACCACTCCCACCCCCGCACACTCCCCACGCCCGCACACTCCCCCACACCGCCCACACCGCCCCCGCACACTTCCACCCCACTACACACCGGCCGGCACACCGCCCCCCACCCCCTCGCACACTCCCCCCACCCCACCGCACACTCCCCACACTCCCCTCGCACACCGCCCCCACTCCTGTACACCGCCCCCACCCCCGCACACTCCCACCCCACCGCACACTCCCCACACTCCCCGCACACCGCCCCAACCCTCGCACATTGCCCCCCACTTCCCGCACACATCCCCCACCCCTCGACACATCCCCCACTTCGCTTCCCCGCCGCACACTCCTACCCCACCCACACTCGCCACACTCCCCCGCACACTCCCCTCGCACACCGCCCCTACCTCGCACACCACCGCCCCCACTCCCTCGCACACATCCCCACTCCCCTCGCTTCCCCGCCGCACACCGCCCCCACCCCGATGCAAACCGCACACCGCCCTCACCCCTCGCTTCCGCCCCAAACAAAGGCCGCCCACCCCCTCGCCGCCGCCACTTATGATGTTGATTTTTTTTTTTAAACTTACCGTTGTTAATTTCTCTATAGACGGGGCTCAAGCAAAAAGAGGTTAGCGGCGAGTTCACCCCCCCAAGGCAACAAAGATGCCCTTTATTAGACTTTGGGGAAAGGACCATAGTGGACGCTTGAGGGGTTTAGGTGGTATTCGCCTAGGTGTGACAAAAGCGTATCCTAAAGATTACTTCGTGGGTACAAAATCACGCTCTCAACCACATGATATGGAAGCTATGACACAAGCTATTCGGGAGAAGCTTACCGATGAAATTACGGAGAAAGTCACGGAGAAAGTGATCGGAGAAAGTCACGGAGAAACTCATGGAGAGTTTCAACGCGGTTCTCTCACGGTTTGGTTTACCTAGTGATACATCAACCTAAACCGGATCATCTTTCGGAGGATAAAGCTAGCCATCCTAACACACAAAAAATCCCCACCATCTATACTGGAGTTAGAGGTAACTATTATCCTTATAATTTTTAAAAACTAAGTAACATGTTATATTATGTAATTGCATGTTCGTAACCTCAATTTCATTTACTTTTGAAGGAAGAAACGCCGCGCCTTTTACTAGATGTAAACGATGAGGGTTTCGATTGCGGTGGCTGTAGGAAATGCACAACCACGAAGTGAACGAGCAATAGTCCATCATGAGCCTCGTGGACAATGAGCACTTACGGTTAGTGTAGTGACCATTACTCCCCGGTTACCAAGACTTTGCTCTTCCGCCGCCTAAACCGTCAATCGATATAAATGTCTCGACCGACGCTCGTGGTGGTTATGTGTTGTGGCCATCGGCATGGGTGAGGTTTTCGACGAGGTAAATCAAGCAACTTAAATCCATATTCATAATGATTTGTTTCATACCTACCTACTAACTAAGTTGAATGTTTTTACCGTTGAATTATTAGGTTTTGGAGAGAATAAACAAGCCCAAGGAAAGCAAACATGACTCACCTCCCCTCTAGAGAAGGCGAAGAAGGGTTCGAGAGAAGAGGGTTTAAGCTGGCTAAAGAAGGCCATTTCGGGCAAAGGAATGCAAGATTCAAGTCACCAAGAAAAACCAACTACATATACTTGGATCGAGAAACCAAAGATCGAGTGTCTCACTAAGGCATGCATATGGGTTACATGCAAATGCGCGTGATATGTCGGGATGATGCACCTCTCGAGGTGAATTTGGGTACCACGCAATTCAACTACTTTGAGGATACATCGACATGGGGTGTCTAAGGGTGATTTGAAAGAGTTCCTTTAGGAGAGATGCTGAATGTTTCCTTGATTCAAGTCTTCATGAGGTAAAACATTTGTACTTTGAAGTAAATAAAAATGATTTGCAATATATAATAATATATTTATGTTACGAAGTCAGTTGTGCTTTAAAGATTACTCCAAGATGATTGTGGACGCAAGAGCATACAAGAGCAATTTGGGTGGTTATGTCCAAATTTCACCCTGAGCCGACAATTGTTTGCAAAACACAAATGAGGTCAAGGAGTATATTTGGCTATGTATCAAAACATCTCTACGTGCACAACATAAGTTCATACTTGCCCTTTGCTTTCAAGAGTATAGTTCTTAACCTTGCATCTATTTTTACCACTTTAATTATCATTATATATACAATAGAAGTACTCACATGATCGCTTCCTAACTTTTTTGGCATTTTAGTCTTCATTGGTCGCCATTGGATTTGTCCTTCAAACAACACAAGATATCATTTTGATTCTATAGTTCAAGATCCACCACGACACTTATTCTCAAATCATGCATAAATAGGTATATTTGTTATTTAAAATGCTAATAAGCATTACACTTTTTACTAATTCCATTCTTTGGCCACTTCTCACATGAAATTAACTTAACTACGCTCTTTGAAGAAATTTAAGAGCACGGGAAAATACCTGAACGGAAAGCAATGAAGGTAATACATATTAGTTAAGCTACGTATTTCTTTCTTTTAGCAAAAAACAACCATGTATGTTAATTACATGATTTTTTATGTAATTCTATGATTAGTGTGCTCAGAATCTGGGAACCGAGTGTGGCTACTATGTGCCGAGGTTCATGTTCGATATAGCCTCAAGTTGCAAGGAAGTCTGGGGATATTGAGAAGGTATATATATATATATACATATAAAACTAATATACGTAGCTTAATTTAAAGTCGATTTTGGCCTCTTAAGCTCAATGCACTTAGTTTTGTTTTCTTTTCGCTTTTTAGCCGCACGTTAAGTCATATATAGTTCCAATAGCTACATATATAACTATAAAGAGTCAATTAAAGTTCACTCATATGCTTTCAAACCCATTTTGGATAAATGGAGGCCATTTCGAGTTGATTTTGGAATTCAAGGCTCATTTCACTTAGTTTCCCGCATTTAGCCACATGATAGGTCATATATAGTTCCAATAGGTACATATATAACTATAAAGAGTCAATTAAAGTTCACTCATATGCTTTGAAACCCATTTTGGGTAAATGAAGGCCATTTCGGGCCGATTTTGGAATTCGAAGCTCATTTCACTTAGTTTCCCGCATTTAGCCACATATTAGGTCATATATAGTTCCAATAGGTAAATATATAACTATAAGAGTCAATTAAAGTTCACTCATATGCTTTGAAACCCATTTTGGGTAAATGGGATCGCTTAGGGCCGATTTTAGCCTTCCGAAGCTCATTTCACTTAGTTTCCCGCATTTAGCCACATGTTGGGTCATATATAGTTCCAATAGGTACATATATAACTATAAGAGTCAATTATAGTTCACTCATATGCTTTGAAACCCATTTTGAACAAATGAAGGCCGCTTTCGGGGCCGATTTTGGCCTTCGAGCTCATTTCACTTAGTTTCCGGCATTTAGCCACATGTTAGGTCACATATAGTCCCAATAGGTACATATATAACAATAAGAGTCAATTATAGCAACCTCATATGCTTTGAAACCCATTTTGGGTAAATTAAGGCCGCTTTGGGCCGATTTTAGCTCCTTCGGTTCAAGCTATCACTTAGTTTCCCGCATTTAGCCACATGTTAGGTCATATATAGTTCCAATAGGTACATATATAACTATAAGAGTCAATTAAAGTACACTCATATGCTTTGAAACCCATTTTGGTAACTGAAGGCCATTTCTCGGGCCGATTGGGGAATTCGTCATTTCACTTAGTTTCCGGCATTTAGCC
>CANSNZ010000617.1:0-110565 GCA_947646795.1 Beta lomatogona | reverse complement strand
GGGAGTACAAGTCACTTAAGAAAGGATTGCCCATTAGAGAGAGGTAGAATGCCAAATACAAAAGTAACGCACCTAATCCCTATACCTCAAAACCTACCTCTAAACATCAAAGTGGAGCTATCCAACGTCAAAATCCAACCTCCGGTCGTGTATTTATGATAAATCCACAAGAGGTCGAAAACTCAAGTGAAGTAGTTACGGGTAACATTTCTATACACTCTTTCCCGATACATGTTTTATTTGATACCGGAGCATCCCATTCGTTTATATCCATTACTACAGGAAATATTATCCCGTGTCAAACTATATATAAAAATTGTCCTTTAAGCATAGAGGGAAATATATTTCATGCTGACCTAATTCAATTTGACCTTATAGGATTTGATGTTATCTTAGGAATGGATTGGATGAATAAACACCGTGCCATAGTAGACTGTCAAAAGCAATCTGTAACCTTAGTAAATTCCGAAGAAAAAATAGTCACATTTCGAGAATAGTAAGACAACACCAGAATCTAGAATCATTTCTTTTCTTCGGGCACAAAAAATATTGAGACAAGGTTGTGAAGGATACCTTTGTGATGTTATTAGTATTGAAAATTCGAACCCAAAATCTCGACATCCCCGTTGTTAGAAAATTCCAAGATGTCTTTTCCGAGGAAATTGTAAGTATGCCTCCGCAAAGAGATATTGATTTCACCATTGAGTTAGTACCTGGGGTAGCACCTATCTCCAAAGCTCCATATAGAATGGCACCTGCGAAATTAAAAGAATTAAAGATACAACTTGATGAGTTATTGGAAAAAGGATATATTAGACCAAGTCTATCACCATGGGGAGCACCCGTTTTATTTGTAAAGAAAAAAGATGGAACCCTAAGGTTATGTATAGATTACGGGAGAACTTAACAAGATAACCATTAAAAACAAATATCCTTTGCCTCGTATTGATGACCTTTTTGATCAATTACAAGGTGCATCGGTATTTTCAAAGATAGACTTACGATCTGGATACCATCAATTAAGAATCAGACCTTTAGATATTCGAAAACTACTTTTAGAACGAGGTACGGACATTATGAGTTTCTTGTTATGCCTTTTGGTCTTACCAATGCCCCAAGTGTATTTATGGACCTTATGAATAGAGTTTTCAGACCTTATTTAGATCATTTTGTTATTGTGTTTATTGATGATATTTTAGTGTATTCCAAAGATAAGAAAGAGCACGAGGAACATTTGAGAATAGTTCGAAACTCTAAGAAAGAATCGATTATTTGCAAAATTTAAAAAATGTGAATTTTGGTTAGATAAAATAGCATTTCTAGGACATGTTGTGTCTAGAGAAGGTGTGCAAGTAGATTCCCAGAAAGTAGAAGCAATCATTAATTGGCCTCGACCCACCAATGTGTCAGAAGTACGAAGTTTCCTAGGGTTAGCAGGATATTACCGTCGATTTGTGGAAAACTTTTCCCGAATTGCTCAACCCATCACAAACCTCATAAGAAAAACTACAAAGTTTGAGTGGAATGACAAGTGTGAAGTAGCATTCCAAGAACTGAAATTTCGTCTTACCACAGCTCCAATTCTTACTCTTCCTAGTGGTACCGAAGGTTTAGAAATATATAGTGATGCCTCTAGACAAGGGTTGGGATGTGTGTTGATGCAACATGGAAAAGTGATAGCTTATGCATCTCGTCGCTTAAAACCTCACGAGTAGAATTATCCTACCCATGACCTTGAACTTGCTGCCATTATTTTTGCATTGAAAATTTGGAGACATTATCTATATGGGGTTAAGTGTAAAATTTACACAGATCATAAAAGCCTTAAATACATTTTCACCCAGAAAGATATAAACATGAGACAACGAAGGTGGTTAGAATTTATAAAGGATTATGAATTGGATATTCAATATCATCCTGGAAAGGCCAATGTGGTAGCTAACGCTCTTAGTCGGAAGAATTATGCTACCCTTAACTCACTTGCCATTCAAACTGTTACCCAAAGAGAACTTGAGAGGTTAGAAATTGAGTTGATTGTAGGTGATCCGGAAGGATATTTAGCGACTTTAGAAATCAAACCGACCTTGAGTGAAGAAATTAAGGAGTTGCGAAAACGGATCCACAATTAAAGAAGATTCATGAACGAGTGTTGATTGGGAAAGAAACTGGTTTTGTGATACAAGATGATGGATCACTTCGTTTTCAAGGACGATTGTGTGTACCGGATCAGATAGATTTAAAAAGGAGAATCTTGAATGAAGCACTAATACCCTTACTCTATACATCCAGGTGGAAATATAATGTATAAAGATCTTTGTGGTATGTTTTGGTGGAGTAACATTAAGCAAGAAATTGCGAGAATTTGTTGCCAATTGTCTAACTTGCCAACAAGTAAAAATAGAACATCGGCGCCCTTCGGGACTTTTGCGGCCTTTGGATATACCCACTTGGAAATGGGAGTCAATAGCAATGGATTTTGTTATGGGGTTACCAACAACTCCTCAAGGAATGAATTCTATATGGGTTATAGTGGATAGGCTTACAAAAAGTGCTCATTTCTTAGCAATTCATAATACTTGGGATCTTGAGAGATTAGCAAGAAAGTATGTTGAAGAGATTATTAGACTTCATGGAGTACCTAGCTCTATTGTGTCTGATCGAGATTCCCGATATGTGTCTAAATTTTGGCAAAAGCTACAGAAAGCATTGGGTACACAACTGAACATTAGCACCGCCTTTCACCCAGCTGCAGATGGCCAGACTGAGAGAACAATTCAAACTTTAGAAGACTTGTTACGAGCTTGTGTTTTAGAATTCAAAGGTTCATGGGAAAAGTATTTGCCATTAATAGAATTCTCCTATAACAATAGTTACCATGCTTGGCATTGATATGGCACCTTACGAAGCTCTATATGGACGGAAATGTAGAACCCCTTTATGTTGGAGCGATGTAGATGAATCGAAGATAATTGGACTGAAATGATACAAGAAACATCGACAAGGTTCGAATCATTCGGGAGAAAATGAGAACCTGCACAGTAGTCGTCGAGAAAAGTTATGCCGACCTTAAACGAAGACATGTAGAATTTTCTGTAGGTGAGTCAGTATTTTTAAAAGTTTCCCCTACCAGAGGAGTAGTGAGGTTTGGAAAAGCAAGAAAACTTCGTCCCAGATACATTGGGCCATTTGAGATTATCGAGAAAATTAGAAACGTAGCTTACCGATTAGCACTCCCTAGTGAATTTTCTCGAATACATGATGTGTTTCACGTTTCACTTTTACGTCGATATATACCGGACCCATCCCATGTCATTAATATACCCCCTGTTCGAGTTGGAGAAGATTTGACTTATGAAGAGCAACTTTGTTCAAATTCTAGATCATAAAGATAAGGTACTACGCAACAAAGTAATTCCGTTAGTAAAGGTGTTATGGTCTAATTACATCGAAACGAAGCTACATGGGAAGTCGAACAGGATATGCGAGATAAGTACCCACACTTTTTTTAAGGTAATTTAACTTTAAGTTTCGAGGACGAAACTTCTTTTAAAGAGGGGATAATGTAATAACCAGGAAAAAAAAAATTTATTATTAGTAAGGGATTAAAGATTAAAGTATTATTATAAAATAAACTAGTCCCTAAGATCTTATATACATTATTTTGTCATTTATATGATTATTTTAGATGAAGTTATGTGTTTCCTTGGCTTTGTGCATTTGCTCTGGGCAAGTTATATGTGCATACATATATCATTTATATTAACATTATAGTTTATAAAGTACTTTAAGGGTCAAAGATTAATAAAATTATCAATTACTAGATTATGAGCTTATAAATATATCTAGTAGGATTTTTAGTAAGTATTGCATAAACCTACAATGCTCCTAACTTATAAATGGTGAAGCTAATGACCAACGTAATTTAGTTTTTAGAATCGTCACTAATGACTTTACCTAAGGACGGACAGTCGTTACCCATTTTAAGACAATATGTAAGATACAATATTAGTAGGTTTCGGATTTGGTGATTTTGTGACACTTGGCAATCTCTTTTTGACTTCTTTAATGATTATGAGATGAAAAGTTGCAAAATCACGTAGGCTGATGCTTAAGATAATATTGCAAAAGTTGATAAATTTCTTCTTACGTACAACCGACTTAAAATTCTTGGCTGTAGCAAACCAACTTGGTTTACTCCTCCAAACACTATAAATAGAATGCCCAACATTCATAATTTAGACAAACCACGATAGTAAAATAAATAAAAAAAGAGAGAGTGTGTGAGGACGAAGCACATTAGTTAGATATTAGGTATCGTCGATATTATCAGGTACATTCTTGAATACCCCTTCTTAATGTTATTTTGCTACAATGTATTGTTATATTAATCTTTTTAGATAAACTATTAATAATAGTTTTGCCTTAATAGTAAAGGTATATTGTGATTTGCAAATAAAGTGTTTATAATGCAAATGGTATTTGTCACATTATGATTCTAAAAATACTATCATATGTGGTAATAATGATATTATATAAAAATGTTACTATGATAAAATAAAATGGAGGTTCGTGGTATTATAAAATGGAGGTTCGTGGTATTATAAAATGGAGGTTCGTGGTTTGTGTTGGAGGAATGAATTATATATGGAGTGATGTACGTCATTGTAGGGGCGTGCACACGGAAGTATCAGGAGAGGCTAAAGACCTGAAAATATTATCCGGAGTGACGTACGTCATTGTAGGGGTGTGCACACGAGATTTGTCGGGAGAAACTATAACAAATGATTTTATATAATCGTAACTGAGTATTTTATATAATTATCTGCAAAGCGTTTTTACATGGTATTGGGAATGTACTGAACCTTTTTGGGTTGACTGTTATAAAATATTTTATTTTCAGGTACCAGTGAAGGGAATGGGCAGGAGTGAGGATTATAAAATATTAGGACTAGTATACTATATGCTGTTATCTTGTCTTTTTCCTGTCCTGTAAACTCTATATTATATAATAAATAAAAGATGTAATATTTGGTTCGATCCTGGTACTATCATGTAGTGTTTCATTATTAGAATTATATTAAATTACAGGGCGTTACAAAGTTGATCAAGATTGGTGATCTCCCCGAGTTTAGTGGCCTTAAGGGTCCAGATTCGTTCTTGCATTAGGAGAGGCGCATGACTCGTCTCTTTGATCACAAAAACATGGGTGATTACAAATGTTTTGATCATGGTAGCTTGATGTTGACGGAGTATGCAAGTGATTGGTTTGATAGCTACCAAAGTAGGCGTAGAAGAGAAGGGAAGGAGGAGTTAGCAACTTGGACAGATTTGCGTGCCAAGATGAAAAAGAGGTTCGTACCTAGAACTTACAAGCAAGAACTCTTCATAAAGTTGAACTCCTTGCAGCAAAATCAACTAAGTGTGGAAGCATATATCCCCAAGTTTGAAAGGCTATGGTTGTCATGTGATTGCAAAGATGAAGATGAACAAAAATCCGCCAAGCTTCTTCTCGGTCTAAAGAAGAAAATTGCTGATTTTGTGGAGCTCCATCCATATGAAGCGTTTGATGATCTACGTTTGCTAGCCAAGAAAGTGGAAAGACAGCAAGAGCCAAGGGCTAGAGAGAGTGCTGTGATGGCGCCAAAGGTCGAAGCAACGAAGGTGGGGGATGCAACACTTAAATC
This sequence comes from Beta lomatogona, assembly GCA_947646795.1. Lineage (NCBI taxonomy): Eukaryota > Viridiplantae > Streptophyta > Magnoliopsida > Caryophyllales > Amaranthaceae > Beta > Beta lomatogona. The sequence continues at coordinate 104,881 of CANSNZ010000617.1, read as the reverse complement.
TAACATCGAGGGTGCATCTTCATCGAGCTACGGGGCTAATACACAAAAAAGGTTCCAACTTTGACAATATATATAAGAAGTTATTTAATCAAAACCGCAGCTTCTTCGCTGAATGGCCTGAAATTCATTTATCAATTCAATCTCCAAATTCCATCGACGCTTTAAACATATTACAGCAAAGAAACCCACAGAATATCAAGATTCGCATCAGATTTAGATGAATTTCAACCAAGAAAACTCCAGCTTAGAAAAGTCTAACTAGCTATAACTATTAGCATAATTTGTTCGTTTAATAATTCAAACCAACAAGCATAAATCAAACATGAAAATTTCAAGCTTAATTGAATCATAATCCAAATATAAAATTACATTATATATATTCAACATTCTAAAACTAAAATCCTAAAAAAGTAGAAAAATATTCTGATAAAAAAATAGAGTAAAGTGGGAAATACATAACTTGAAGCGCCATTCTCGTTCTTGAATCTTGAAGTATCGTCTTGTCAAGCTTCATTTTCACCACCTTAAAAACCAAAGTTTGTCAATTAGAACATTAAATCGACCAAATGCAGAAAAATGAAGTGAAAATCAAGTTAGAAAACAGAGATAATTTCGATTTGCTGCTGAGTTAGGGCTAGAGCATCAGATGAATTCGTTCGGAGTGAGAGTAGTAGTATAACTCGTTTTGATGATCACTTGATTTCTATGTACCTGACAGCCCCCATGTCCATTATATACACCACACAAGTGCGCAAACTGGCTTAAGCTTTCAGCTATTCCATTCAATACAGTTTCACCCATCAACATTTTGGCCGGAATTCTATGGAAATATGGCACAGCTGCTAGAGCATCTTCCGTCTCCGGCCTTCTACCACAGATTGATGTGAACCCCCACAGGGGCACAGATTCCATGTCAAAAGCACACTGGCTGCTCATTGTTCTGATTATTCTTTCATGGATTACTTCATCTCCAACCAACAAGGTAGAGTCGCGTACTTCATTATCTTCCACATCAAGATCCTCTGCCATTGCCAATACGTCTTTAACAGGTTTCTAGAATCAGCTGTGACTCCAGATTCTTGAACACTCTTATCCAGATCCACTTCAGCCCGTGAATGGGGGATTGTTAAATATCGCCCCCAAACTACTTAAAATCGCCCCAACCATTATATGATTTTACCATTATACCCTTAATTTTACTTTTCGATTTTTACTCCACCTTTTAACTTTCCCACCTACCATTTTCTCTCTCATCTTCACAATTCTTCATCACTCTCATCCCCCTCATCCTTCTTCACCCAAAACCACCACCACCACCACCACCACCACCACCACCACCACCACCATCTAAACCCAAAAAAATGTCAGAAAATCCAAGGCCACGGAAGAAGATTATTCTCAAGCGTCACACAGAGGAGGCAATCTTTAGGGCTACGGAGGCAAGACGCCGACAAGAAGCTGTAGAGGAGGCGACGACAGCAGCGGAGAGGGCGGCAGAGGCAGCAGCATCGCAGGTAATTTTTTTTTTTTAAAAAAAAGCCTCAACGTCTGTCCCGGCAGTTGCTTCCATGGAAGCAACGTTTGGCGAGGAGTTGCTTCCATGGAAGCAACGTTCTAGCCAAACGTTGCTTCCATAGAAGCAACTTCTTGGCCAAACGTTGCTTCCATGGAAGCAACTGCTAGGCCAAGCGTTGCTTCTTTGGAAGCAGCGATTTTTTTTTTTCTTTAAATTTCGATTATAATTAATTTTGTTTATTTATGTTATATTTTCATATTTAAAATGTTATTATTTTATTAATTCATGAAATGTAATTGATATTTTTTTTGGAATATTTTATAAAAATAATTGATAAAATATTATTTAGTATGTTTTAATTTAATTATAATTATTATTGTAGGTTGTAGAAAATTGGAAATAGTAAGTTTTGATTATAAATAATTAATATTGTAGGTTGTAGAAAATTATAAATAATATGTTTTGATTATAAATAATTATTAATATAGGTCGTAAAAAATTATAAATAGTATGTTTTGATTATTAATAATTATTGTTGTATGGTTAATATATTGATTTATTATTATTTTTTTTTTTTATTTTTACGTATTTGTTGATGAATAGCCATCTGGGTTTCGACAATTTGCCGGGAAGACACTTCCCGGGTTTCGCGTGCACAACGAGGATTCAGGTCCGCGACATCCCCACTCACGTGGTGTTTCCGCTTTAGTTAGGAGGGAGCGGATGAAGCCGACTGGTCCGCGACGTCAGCTTGAGTTACACGATGAGGGGGTTGGTGGATCGTACGATGCAAGGGAGCATCGGGAGATGGATGAGGGGGATGAGAGTGATGAAGAATTGTGATCACAGCCACATGCTTTTCTCTTTGTTTTTCTTCTAATTGCCGAACTGAAATCACGAGGTTCCTTCTTCTTGCCACGATCACAATCCAAAAGTTGATACTTCTTTTTGTGACTAGTGATCGTCAAGAAAAACCCAAGCTCAACGGCAATGTTTCTACACCACTCGGCAGCGAAAGATCACGCGTTTCAAATTCCGGGGCTATTGTCGAAATACGGGTTATAATTAATCCGATCACCAACGAGTTCTGAAAAAAACAAATCATCGTTTATTACACGAAAATATCACAATATTCACACATTAGTTTAACCAAATTAATCTTATTTTAATTTTTTAAAAACTATTTAGCACCTAATTGAATTTAATTTATAAAAGTTAAATATCAGTAAAAAAAAATATGAAAGTTATACATGGACCACGTTTGGCCAGTTGGTTCCAAAGATCCAACGTTTGACCAGAACGTTGAATCCATGGATCCAACGTTTAGCCAGAACGTTGAATCCATGGATCCAACGTTTGGCCAGAACGTTGGACCTTTGGAACCAACGTTTGGCCAGGTTGTTGATTCCATAGGTCCAACGTTCTGGCCAAACGTTGGATCCATGGAATCAACGTCCTGTCCAAACGTTGTTTCCAAAGATTCAACGTTCTGGCCAAACGTTGGCGATGTGTATACAGTTAAAATAAAAAATTACCTCTTCGTCTGAAGACGACATTTTTGCCGGTGGTGATGGCGTTGGGTGATGGCGTTAGGTTGGAGGTTGCGATTGGTGGTTGGTGATTTTAGAGAGAATTGTAAATTGGTAAAATTCAGATTTGAAATGAAGCTAAAGTAAAGTAAAATGGTAAAAAGGAGTTAAGGGCATAATGGTATATTCAGAGGGTAGTTGGGGCAATTTTAAGTAGTTTGGGGGCGACGAATAGAAGTTCAACGTGAATGGGGTACAGAATTAGACTCAAATGCCAAAACCTCCTCACCATTGATGCTACATTGCTACTTATCTCACTACTCACAGGTTCAAAACTTGAAGATAACCCTTCCTCTCCAATTTCCTGATCCATGTTATCGCCAGAAGCACAACAACTATCTTTTTCAGTTAACCCTCCAGAAGTTTGGAACCTTTATGATTAATCCATATGGGTTTGAGGATATACCATGATGAACCAATTTTGGGCCCCAAAATATGTCTTAAAATTCATGAAAATAAACCCAATATGATTAGCTTTATGATTAATCCGTTTGGGAATCATTTTGAAGCAGAGCCTTAAGAGGGGGTAATCCAGAACTCATTTTGCATGATAATAGTATTTAGTGACAATTCAAAACTGAGGGCATGTTTAATACATCCATATTTTGCGGTCTGATCGGTTATCTATACTAATATATTATAAGGCGTTCCTAAACAAGGAACGGTGCCACGTGGCACTCTCCCTAAGGGCGTTTTACTCCATGTAAGACACATACAATAAAAAAAATTAGAAATTGCATAGTATAAGGTTTGATCCCGCGACCTCAAGAATATATACTAAAGTCTTAACCACTAGACCAAGTAATATTTAGTGTTATCATATTAAAGTATAATATTAATAAATGAAAATCTTCCTTACCCGGGGCGTAGCCCGAGTCTAATAACTAGTTAATAAGTGTAAAATGTGGTGAACGATTATCTTTCTATTATTCCAGTTCAAAAGTTTGCTATTAAACTTACACATGATTATAACTAACTGTGGTTCCCGATTTTTTATTGTCTTAATTAACGGTCTGAATCCCACAAAAGTCTCTCATTGGACTATGAGTTTTAAAAAGCTTGAAAGTCGCCATCCTATCAAAATCTGAATAAGGACAGATTTATTTAATAAATCATTTTAAAATCAATTTCTAGAAATATTATTTAAGACGATGATGACTTCATATGGATAAGGTTTTTTTGAAAATTGGTCTTTCATATCATGAGAAAGGGCTCGGGGTTTAGGTTAAGAGGTGCGAACGTCTGAAACTCGTCTCCTCTTCCATTCTACAAAACGGGCTCTTACTATTTTTCATTTTAAAGTAATAATGGCTATTAAAAAGAAAGAAAATCACATAGTGGATTAGTATCTTAGCTTGGTTATATAATAGATTTGCAAAAATCTAGATTATTTATTTACATCTTATGTTCGTTATTAACGTTGTTCGCATAAGATTCTTTAAGTTAACCTTTCGGTGCTCATTTTTGTCTTCTTACGATGTTCCCTTGTGTTAGTATTAGAAATTTCAGTAACTTTTCAGAAATGTTATCTTTTGCATGATCTGCAAACCAATTGAAGAAATGTCTTAAAATATGTCTAGGCACTAACAAGTTCAAGAGCTTATTTTCAAGGAGGAGGAGGAGCAGTAAGGTCATGTCTGTTGAATTTGTAGATATTCATGATGCTGAGGAGGCCCAAGCTATTGATACTCTCCGCCAAACACTTATGTCAGAAGATCTATTGCCTCCAAAGTTTGATGATTATCATATAATGCTCATGTACATTTTCTTTCCTCTCCAATAACCACTACACGCCAGTTATATGTTTCTTCATTATTTGAACATTTAGATGTATCATGACACTATATATTACATTCTTCACAACCATGGGTCTAGAAATTTTATTTGTAGTGTAGAGTATTTTATAATCATTATTACCTATATTAGGACTTAGTGGCTGTGTGGTGCTTATGATATAGCAGTAATTTATATATATTTTTTATAAAGGCTTTTCGGTGTTTTCCGATGTCTAATACACATTTTTGCTTGCTTGAATTTGCATATTCACCAGCCATACTACCTAGATGGAACCTCTATTGGAATTAAACTTCTTGCTTAAATTCACTACTTCATTTTCTAACAAAGGCAACAACATTAAAATAGCTAATGCAATAATCTAATGATATCATTGCAATAGATGGGTCTAGTGCAACGACTCATAAAAATTTAGATCAATATGATAGGCTATGGCAACGGGTAATGTAAGATCGTTTGCTAGTTTGATCTATGGCAACGGTAATGACTATGTCGTTGCAATAACTACCTCAAGTTATATTCTTTATCCCATTAGAACAACCTATGGCAACGATAATATACTGTCGTTGCAATAACTACATCAATTATCTATTCCTCATCACATAAAGACAACCTATAGCAACGATATCTTGATTTAATTTAATGAATTGTGCGAGCATCTAAGGGCATCAAAGCATTAGTGTTTCCCTCCTATTTTTTCAGTACAGCTCAAAGCTCAAACCCTGAATTGAGTTTTTCACGCAGCAGTGTAAAATGTGGTGAACGATTATCTTAATCAAAAATCCAATGGCAATTAGTAAGTTGGAACCTTTATATTGCGGTGAACGACATGGGTTAAAAAATGTATGCTTAATCATGCAAAATATGGATGTATTAAACATGCCCTCAGTTTTGAATCTTAATTGAAGTTAAAAACCTTTTTGATTAATCCATATGGGTACCCAATTAAATATTCTACATAAATAATTAGCCTCAGAAAATTATATTTTACTTACATGTACTAATGGCAAATTCATTTTCTTGTACATGTATCATTTTGACATTTTAAAGTTTAGCTTTATTATCTGAAGTATCATTGCTGCAGTGCTGCTGCTGTTGTGATGAACTGATGATGCTTGTTTTTTGTGGGGTTGAAGTTAAAAGTTTACTTTATAATTGAACTTCATACAAAAAAATCAAAAAGATGCAAACCAAATTAGTAAGATTCTGAATCTCTCTCCCCTAAAAGAAAAAGAAACGCAATGCATAGAAGAAAAGAAATTGAGTGGAATTGTGGAAATGCTTAAGATTTTTTGTTGAAAAGAACGTTGGAATGAGAAGAAAAAAAGAACAAAAGAGCAAAAAGAAAGAATAAGCGTTGGGAATAAGAGAAAGTTGCCTTGTAATTACACTTCCGAAAGAAAGCAATTTAAATAGCGGAGTGCTACTGCTACATAGTGGTTTACTATAAAAAAAAAAAAAAATATACCTTGGTGTACCATGTGCATGGTATACACTCAAGGTTATTTTTTGCCCATTTACTCATTTGGAGCTCTACCTATTACTCCCTCCGTCTCATTTTAATTTACTCATTTCACTTTGGGGGAGAACCAAGGAGAAAGTGAAAAAGTATGAGAGATAAACTGAAAAGGTGGAGAGAGAAATTGAAAAGTGAAAGAGATAAACTAGAAAGTGGGTTAAAATATTAAAGAGTGGATGACATGGGTGGAAAAAGAGGAGAAAGTAGATGTGACATGTTACCAAAAATAGAAAAAACAACAGTGTGTAGATTAAAAAGAAACGGACCAAAAAGGAAAGTGTGTAGATTAAAAAGAGACGGAGGGAGTATGTCATTATGCTCATTTGAAAATTTACTCTTTTAGAGCTCTACCTATTATGTGATTATGCTCATTTGAAGTTTCAAATGAGCAATGAGAAAAAAAACCTTGGGTGTACCATGCTTATGGTACATCTTACATCAAAGAAAACTTTCACACGTCCATATGGAGTTGATGACGACAATCATATTATATTATCATATTATGACCAAGGTCATTGATTATATGTAATTGATATCATATAACATGCAATTTTAGATGTTTATTGATATTATTATTTGTCTAAGTCCTATATTGGTTTTGTTAAGCAAATGTAAAAACAGGTAACAAAATTTATGTACTTAGGCTCCGTTTGATTCGATATAAAACATTTTTACAACGGAAAATTCAATTCCAAAGCTATTTTTTTGTTTGGTTCAATGTAAAAAAAGCCAAGGAAAAAAGAAAAATGGAACGGGAAAGGAGATGATAGATAATAGAACAGTAAAAGGTTGATAAGTAAAAGGGAGGAAAATGTGTTTTCCTTTTGTTTTAAAAGGAAAATAATTTTCACCTGTACAAGAGCTCTTTCCCCTTGATGGAAAGTTTGTTTTACACCCTATACCAAACCAAACAACAGAAAATGAGAAGAAAAGGAAAACTCATTCTCATGGAAAACATTTTACAACCTACCAAACGTAGCCTTAGTGTATAGGTTAGAAAAACCCGAGTAATAATTAGTAACTCAAAAAAGTTTCACGGAAGTTATCTAGTTATACAGTAAATTAATAGATCATAAAAGTTATAATAAGCTTAATTCACATACACAATAAGTTTAATATGATAAGTTCATATAAGGGAGTATAATTAAACTTTTTGATTATATTCCTTACTATGATATTGGGATAGAAATAATAATAGCTTGTTGATCACAACTACAACTATTAAATGTAACTAAATTAGATAAGTTATTACAACTTACAAGTAATTATGATGTTCCTAACAAATATGACCAACTTTACCAACTCTGACACATTTCTAAATGTTTTTTCAACTCTAACACGTATTTGAATATTTAATTTGTGAACGTATTTGATTATAGCTCAAAAGTGATTATTGTTATAATATTTTGAAAAATGAAAATTGAAAGGGCAATAGAATGTGGTGTTTGGCTTGGTAATTTTGTTAAAGCCTTCTAGAAGCTCTACCTTTACTTTACCTAAGTTATTAAGAATGTAGTTTTTTAATTTCTAAGTTTAATCATGATAAGGTTTTATAGGAGTTTTATCTGTTCTTTTGAACTGAAATTTGTTGAACTGAATTAAATTAAGCTGAATTGAACTACAAAGTAAACTGAACTTAATGACTTAACTAAACTAAATTGAACTGCAATTGTGAGAGGAAAGTAAGTAAACTAAAATGAACTAATAATGATTTAAGCTAGACTAAAATGAACTAAAAATGATTTAAGCTAGACTAAAATGAACTAAAAATGATTTAAGCTAAACTAAGATGAACTGAAATTAAGTATAAAGAAATAGGGCAGAATATGCATCGTGCGATCATATATGAGATGTGAACACTCATACAATACTATTATGCTCGGCCTCGGCCGGGGTTTTTGACACACAATTTTTTTTTTTTGGATGGATAAGAGGAATTGTCCTATACCGGAACATCGTTTAAGTCAACATGGCCCGTGTTAAGGGGTAGACACTTTGAAAGTAAGGGGGAAGGGTAAGGAAAATCCCTACCCTCAGAGTGCCCCTAATGGGAATTGAACCCACAACCTCAATGTTGAAACTTAAAAGGCACAATTCCAATCACTAAGCCAAGCTTAACTTGGTGGGGATTTTTTGACGCGCTTGCATTCTTAGAATCTGTACCCGTTTCTTTTAAGTATTCTCGACAGTCTTGACTCTTGAGTGTACGGGAGGTTCATTTCACATAGGCAACAAATTAAAAGAAACATAGTACAATAATATAAGTCTATAGCGTAGAAAAGTTGGCAGGTCTTAGTAAGATAACTAGTTTTTTTTTTTGCCCGAGCGATGCATCGGGTCAGTTACAATAAACTAATATGTTATTATTTTTAAATTTTATAATTTATTTTGCTACTTTTCGTATTTTTTGTCCATTAAGAAATTGAAAAATTCACGTCACAACGTGATAAGTAAAGAAAAATTGAAAGGTTTGAGTTTGAAAACAATACCATAAAAGGAATTGTGGTAAAAGAATATGACATCAATATTCTCTTGTAAGTTACGTAATAAGAGTGTTAGGGATGTATATACTTGTTAAGTCTTTTTAGTTAAGTATACTTATTGCAAGACTTTATCATATTTTATTTGAAACATTAGACAACAAATTCATAGTGTATTGATGGTTAGGCTCTAACTTTTCATCTCAAAGGTCACGTGTTCGATACCTTGCACTTACCCATTTCTTTTTTTTAAAATGAGGGGTACACATAGACATAAAGCATTTGCATTAGAAAGTTGAGGAGAGTGCCACGTGGCACATAGACTTTCTTTCGCACGCCTTTTAATATATTTGTATAGATATTACATTAAAAAACAGTTTAAGAAAATTGCTTTAAAAAAAACATACTTCCTAGTTATTTTTTCGAAAGCTTGCAAAACACACCTAATCTTCCCACCTATAAATATGTCTTAACTCTTAAATCAAGAGTGTTTAGGAAGGGAGATTAAGAGTTTAAGACACAAGTAATCTTCTTGAGGTCAACTATGGCTGTTTCTTCTTCTCTTTTCTCTGATTTTCCTGAAGACACCCCTCAGCTTTCTCTCTCCTCTGACCAGATGCAGCATTGCCAGCATGCTCTTGACTATCTTATGCTGAAATGTGAATCTTCCAATCTCATCCAACTCGAGTTCGAGACTCTTGAGGTAGGGATTATCAGATTATGATTCAGTACTTCTCACTGTGCGTTACGGATTATATTGTACTCTTGCATCACATATATGATTATTTTAATCCACTCACCAAAAATATGAATATTGCATTTTACGAATTATGTTGTATACTTTCATCACATATATGATTATTTTAATCCACTCACCAAAAAGATAAATATTGCATTTTACGTATTATGTTGTACACTTGCATCACATATATGATTATTTTAATCCACTCACCAAAAAGATAAATATTGCATTTAAAAAAACAGAGGAAGTATGAAATAGTTGGTTCCTCTTACATTTGTTGTTTATCAAAATTTTGATGTTGTCTATGTTACTCGGACTTGTGTTTCGACATCAGTACCTGTCGGGGTGTTAGAACCAACTACATTATGAAAGTTTTCTGATCATTGGATGTTAAGCTAGCTCTTCTTTGATGCAGGCAAAATCAAGGAAAGAATCTGATGTAGAAAGACTCAAGACAACAATCTGTACAGTGGCTATTGATGATGTCAATTTGGACAAAAATCGGTACCCCAATGTGTTACCATGTAAATCCTAATCCAATAAGTTAATTTCTTTTTGAAAATGTCTCATTGGTGTCTGTTTTCCTTTTCTTATGGAGTTGCCCATTTATTAGCGCATAATCGCATATACAGTAATTCACAATCACATTTTTGTAACTTTTTCGAGAAAAAGTCAAAATTTTCAAAATGGTCCTGTTTTACGATAGAATTTCCAAAATACCTACTTCGGCCCTGTTCTTTTGAACTTATTTTCAGTTAATTTCAGTTCAGTTAATTTAATTTCAGTTTATTTCAGTTAATTTCAGTTCACTTAATTTAATTTCAGTTCAGTTAATTTAATTTCAGTTAATTTAATTTAATTTCAGTTCAGTTAATTTAATTTCAGTTCAGTTAATTTAATTTCAGTTAATTTCAGTTTAGTTCATCTTATGTAATGTTTTAATTATTATGATTATGATTATGATTATGATTATTATTATTATTATTATTATTATTATTATTTAATATTTAATATTTATTATGATTATTATTATTATTATTATTATTATTATTATTATTATTATTATATGTATATATGTATATATATATATATATATATATATGTGAAAAATAAATAAAAAAGGGTTAGAATATACAGGAGAATGGTTTTTATATTAAAGATCTACATCATGGAAAGAAATAGTTAGTAACTTCAATATAAAAATAATAAATTTATTCAAGGGCCCTCAGGAATATACCGGTGTGGCTTGGGTATGAGAGAATAAAGACCTTCGGGAAGAGCAATACCAATATGTGTTTGAAAGTATGTGTTTTTAGGTTTGTAAATATATTAGTGTGGAACTTTTGAGAGAATTCGCAAGTATTCGAGTGTGGAGCGTATATGAAAAGTGTTTTTTAGATCCGGAAAATCACGGCTTATTTATAGGAAAATATTAAAAAAGATAGAAAAGCAAACCGCGCGTCATGGAAAGAGGGTGCTAGGCGCACGACTCCGCTTGACGCACAGAGCTACGTGTCAGGCGCAGATTGGTGCGCCTAACACGGCTCAACCAGTGCGATGCGCGCATATGGCGCGCCAGGCGCACCACTTGCGTCAGACACGCTTTGACAGCCTTTTCTTAAACGCTTTTTGAAACGATTTTCTATTATCCTTTAAATCCGAAAATCAACACTAGTATAAAAATGACAATTTGCGTCGGACCTGGGACCCCCATTTGCGTCGGACCCTGGTCCGACGGCACAGGTCTCGTCGCAGATGGGAAGACAACCATCTACGTCGGATACGACACGACGCAGTTTATTCAAATATTTGCGTCGGACCCAACAAAAGTGCGACGCACATGCCCCGTCCACCTTGCATCCCACAACAATTCAGCAAGTACCATCTGCAGCTCATTCAGTGCAATTTACGACGCAGATGACAAACCATCTGCGTCGCATATTGCACTGCCTGCGACGCAGATGGTGCTTGCTGGACTGCTGCGTGGCAGGACATTACTGGACATCTGCGTCGCATGCAGTGCAATATGCGACGTAGATATATTTTTTTTTCCAGCTTTTTTATTTGTTTTTGTTTTAGCTTTTATTTTTTTATTATTTTCAAAACTAAACAAACATTATGTTAATACTTGTGAGCAGAAAATTCAGCAGAGTCTCCTTTGTAATTTGGACAACCCAAGAAATCGTTGGGAAAATTTTGCATATATATAATCAAAACCTGTTTCAGTACATCTCAATTAAGCAACCAATGTTGCAACCAATCATCCAACAAGGTTCAAGCAACAAAATATTATTCTAACCTACTAATACATACACTAACCATCAAGCTTAGTTTCCTTCGTTAACGACCCGTATAAAGTATTCTGCAAAAAGTTCTTTGAGGTCATTGATCTCATATATGGAGTATGGCTCAAGACTTGACGGAAAAGCCTAGAAATATATTAAATTAGTTAATATACTTTAAAATTCTATAAGTATAAATAACGAATTTACAACATACATATACCTCATACAAATTCTTTGATTCATAGTAGAAGCGGATGATTAGAAACATGTATCTCATCACGAAATAGCCGCATTCCACTCCTCCCGATTGTTGAGCACACTACACCAAATTTAAGATATGTATTAGAATCGAAAAAAATCATAAATAGAATTATAAAGTATCAAATACAAAACCATAAGAGTTTTTCCAGCATATATGTCCAAGACAATTTAGTTCCTTTATTGGATCTTTTAAGGCGCGTGTATTTTGTATATGCACTAAGTATAGAGATTTTATAACAATTAATTACTATAAACATTTATAAATTATTTAAAATATCATAAAATGCATGTAAACTTATTAACATGTACAACAACTATGAACTTACATATTCAATGGTATCTTGATAGCTAAGGATCTATCTCTCTTGATCGAATCAAATATATATACCGTTCTCTTAGATAGACAAATGACAAGAAGAATCCAATGATCCCTAAGGCATGAAGCAAAATGTGATGTTTATATATATAACCACAAGTTCATAAGGATAAAACAAAGTAAAGATTAGTTTAACTAACATACTTTTCAATATACGGACATAGGATGTAACGCAAAGATTCATTCGCTTTCAATGAACTTGCCATGTAGTTGATCACGGCATCTAATTGATTGCGTATCATGGTGGCTGAAATCATACTTGGACACATGAAACCAATATTATTATCTCCATGCTCCTCAGACTGCTCTGCCAAGTACCTAGTATCCAAACACTTATAGTTAGGAGAAACAATAAAAATAAATATCAATGTTAATTAGTTTAGAGTTTGAGAAATCTCACATCATAAATACTTGTAAAATGGATACATTAATCCATGCTCCCGTGAGAAGTTGAAAAACATCTTGTCGCGAGAGAATGATCATATGATCTCTATCAAAGTCGAAGACGGTACCCTTTGGGAGTTGCATATGAAAAGGCTCATCTGAGGGTTTGTCGCAAAAAATTCGGTGCATCTCCTTGATATTATCATCCATATCATCCAGTGTCAAGTCAAAAAAAGGATCTACGTGCCTATGTGCAGACTCATCGGTGCAAGGATCACTACCAACTATTTTTTTTCTTCTTCTTCTTCTTCTTCTTCATCGCACCTTCTTTAGGTATATGTTCCTAATTCAATTCGACTTCTTTTTAATTCATATTATATATGTATATAGATTATTTCATATATAAATCAAGATTACTTAGTATATATAAATCAAAATTTCTTAGTATATATATTTACATTTCTTAGTATATAAATCAAAATATTAAACATAAGTTACCTGATTATCTGAGACTAAAAATACCAACTCTTTCGGCCATTCTATGAATGAACCCTCGACTTGACTGAGTTTCACGATGTATGGAGTTGGTAGTGGAACTAGAGCTTTTGCGTAGTCCGAAAAAAATCATCAACACTCACTTTCACGGCCGTAGGATGTGATGATGACTCCAATTGTGGTTGTACGGTACCCTCAGCTACAATGATCGGTCCCGAGTTATCCGCTATTGCCAAACGACATGGAACCGGACTCTTAACATCCATTGAGAACACAATGTCATTAATTAAGTGTTTTAGAAACATAATATTATAATCGTATAAGATATAAAACAACTATATACCTGCAAGTTCACAAATGGATCATTGCCTCCCGAGTGACAAACTACTAGGATCAACTGGAAGTACATTTCAAATCGACACATCGTCTCTATTACATCAGCTTGCAACGTATCTAGAGTGTTAGGATCAGTCACCTTGCTAGATATAGTTCTGAAGAAGAAACACAACTTTGTAATCGTGTATCTCACTTGGGAAGGCAAAATTTCTCGTATTGCAACAGGTAATAAATGCTGCATCAAGATATGACAATCATGAGATTTCAAACCAACGAGTTTCAAGTCCTTCAGTGAGACAAGGTTTCGAAAATTTGACGAGTATCCAGCAGGGACCTTTAACCTATGCAGAGACTCACAAAAACTCGTTTTCTCCTTCTTAGACAAAGTATAGCAAGCTGGTGGCAGATAATAGCGTTGTCCCCTCTCCTGAGGTGCTAGTTCTGGTCTTCCCATTTCAGCCATGTCTTTCCTAGCTTTAACTCCATCCTTTGTCTTCTCGGGCATATTCAACAATGTTCCTACAATGGCGTCACAAACATTTTTATCAATATGCATTAGATCAAGACAATGTCTGACTTCTAAGCATTCCCAATATGGAAGGTCCCATTTAGATCTTTTCTTGTATAAGTTCTTTGAGACACTTTTAAAGGGCTTGCCAAACACCGTTTCAATATCCTTTACCCGATTAGAAACCTCTTTTCCACGCAAGGGTACAAGGGGCTTCTCTCATCTCCACTTTTCCGTTGAACAACTTTTTCTTCTTACGAAATGGATGATCTAAAGGGAGCCATGTACGGTAATGCAGTATACATTCTTCCCACAATGATGTAACCGCTCATCAATCATATCCTCATCACAAATAGGGCATGCCTTTGCTTCTTTAACCGTATACCCTGACAAATTCCCATAAGCCGAGAAATCATTAATCGTGCAAAATATCATGGCACGTAATGTGAAGTCATATATATACGCATTGAACATCGAAACACCTTCATTCCACAACAATTTCAGATCTTGAAGAAGTGGGTCAAGATACACATCTATGTCGTTTCCGGGTTGCTTAGGACCCGAAATAAGAAGCGATAGCAGAATAAATTTACGCTTCATGCATAACCAGGGGGCAGATTATAAATGGTCAATAGAACCGGCCAAGTGCTATGTTAGGTACTTAGTGTGCCAAAAGGGTTCATCCCATCTGTACAAAGTCCAAGCCTAAGATTTCGAGGTTCTTTACCAAAACCTGCGAACTTTCGGTCGATATTTCTCCATTGCGGAGAATCGGCCGGATGTCTAAGCATCCCATCTTTCTTCCTCTTGTCCGCATGCCACCTTAATAATTTAGCATTATTTTCATCCGAAAATAAGCGCCTAAATCTCGGAATGATTGGAAGATACCAAAGAACCTTCGCCGTAGTTTCTTTCTTTCTCACTCCATCATCATCCTCTTTTATCTTGTACCGAGATTCTCCACACCTTGGACACTCACCCAAATCCTTGTACTCGTTTCGATACAGCACACAATCATTTGGACATGCATGTATCTTCTCATATTCCATACTTAATGGACACAACAATTTCTTTGCCTCATAGGTAGAGTTAGGAATTTCATTCCCTTCAGGTAGCAATTCTTGTAAAAAAGTGAATAACTCACTAAGACTTTTATCTGTCCAACTATACTTCGATTTCATACTGAACAATGTGAGGATGCCAGAAAGTTTAGTGAAATTCTTACACCCCGGATACATAGGTTTGTCCGCTGCACTTAGAATACTATTATACATATGCGGACGATCGGTTCCTTCATCCTCCAAATTATGCAACATCTCATCTACCCTATCATTCTCATCAACTACCCTATCATTCTCATTATCATCCTCTCCTTTTTCAATATCAACCTCAACCTCATCATCAATGTATTCAACATGCAAATCATCACACAAGTTAGTGGAGCTCATACCCTGATCATAGGACTCGCCATGCCATGTCCACCTAGTATAGTTACTCTTAAACCCACGATGAATCAAATGATCCTTAATTTGATCCACATCACGATACCCCCTAGAGTTATTGCAATCACAACAAGGACACAAGACTAACTTTGACCCATTCCGCGATTGATGTTCTAACGCAACCTTGATAAATTCATCAACCCCTTGTAGAAATGTCGTCGAAATTCGATTACCATACATCCAGGTTTGATCCATATTCATACACTAGAGACACCAAACAAGAACACAATATATCGATCACATCATTCAAAGTGTCTTATCAAATGCAGTCATGAACATTTGGGTCCTTATCACTCCAACCTAACCCATCCTTGAGTTTCTCATCTCACTAGTGAATGAATGTTTGGTTTTCAATTCTAAGAAAAATCCTGCAGCACTTCCCTATAGTTCTCCAAGTACACGATGAAGATAGTAGGTAAACAATCAACATATGTACCCAGAGAACGCTTAGGGAAATGAGCTAGATCTTTCTTAGAATCGAAAACCAAATATTCATTCACATCCTAAGTGAGATAAGAAACTCAAAGACAGTCCCAAACCGGGGACTATTCAAGACTTACTCCTAATGAGTAAGCCTCGAACGGGTATCTAGGCAAATGATGCACACATTGCAATTAAACAGCACAAACTAGTCCATTCCTTAGATTTCCCTCCCCACCCCATTAAGGTATGTCCATATAGGTTCGGTCGTAATTCAACATATACTTTCCCAATCACATAATAACCAAACAATTCACATATATACTTTCCCAATCACATAATTCAACATTATAGGGACAATTAAAACAAATAAACATAAAGCAAAAGCTATAATATATACCTCTGCTCTTAAGGAGCAACGAAGACCAGCACAACGAGGTGAGCTTGGAGCACCGGCAAGCCGATAAGTAGAGGACGGAATGTAGCAACTGCAATTGGGCATTAACCAACCCACAAATTAAATAGTGATTAAGTCATAACTCATAAACATCAACTATCTAATATTAAGACATTAAGAAATTAGAGATTAAGAAACAACATTAAGATTAAAGTAGAATTGTTAAGATTAATGGTAAAAAACAAGAATGATTTGTGAATATAATTATATAGTAGAAAGGAAGTATTTTAGAGCACTACAAACTATATAAATTCATGAGCACTACAAACTATAAACATCCTAAATATAATCTTAAAATTCAATCTTAAACTACAAACTACAAACATCCTAAATTCAATCTTAAAATTCAATCTTAAACAACAAACTACAATCACACTACTAATACAATCACAAACTCTTTTATTAAGATCTAGAAAAAATAAGACAAGAATTAAAAAAAAAAAAGACAGAAAAATGAAAAAAAAAAGACTAACATTGCAGCGGCGGCACAGACAAGCGGCGGTGCGGCGAGACCGCGTGCAAAGGCGGCGCGCCGTACAGCAGCGGTGGGAGAAAAAGAGGAGTGCAATAGAGAGAGAGAGAGAGAGAGAGAGAGAGAGAGAGAGAGAGAGAGTGAGTGAGCGACGTACAGCAGCAGCGGTGCTCCGGAGTGCACCGGAATGCCGGATAGCCCAAGGAGTCGCCGGCAATAGGTAATGCCGGAGAAGTCGACTGTGCCAGAGAGGCGTCGTTAGTTAGGGCATAATTCGCATGAGAGAGAGAGAGAGAAGTGCGAGTGAGAGTGGGAATTGAATTGGCCAAACTGGCTAGGAGGCAGAAAAATTTAATAAGACTCATCTGCGTCGGACGTGAGAAAGGATCCGACGCAGATGACTACTTCATAAATTCCTGGGCCAGGGCAGGATACAAATTAAAATTACTAAGTGTCATCTGCGTCGGACTCGAGGGAGCATCCGACGCAGATGACTATTTGCGTCGCACACTAGCTTAATGCGATGCACATGGTTGTGGATATCTGCGTCGGATGAGTATAAGGTCCGGCGCAGATCACGATTTCCATTTTGCGGACTTCCATTTGCGTCACATGGGATCTTAATGCGACGTACATAACTTCACGATTTGCGTCGTTTGCTGGTATACGTGCGACGCAAAAAAGGCCTGTATACATTTTGCTAGGCTATTTGCGTCGGATGTCCTTTAAGATCCGACGCACATACATCATTTGTGTCAGTTTCTCTCTCGTGCGACGCAAATAATCAGACGCAAATCGTGAATTCTGTAGTAGTGCAACTTTATGAGATAAAATGTGATTTCAATTTTGAAAATATATCTAAAGACATTTATTATAATAAAAGCAATTAATTATCATGAATAATGAATTGGGCTTTTTCAAAGGATTGAGCTCAAAATATTTTTATGGGCTCAAAATATAATTAATTATTAGGAATAATTAATTGGTCTTTAAAATAGGATTTTGGATCTTTATTGCAAATAAATAAGCTTTACACTTTTAAACGGTGTTTGGGCCTGGCTATTCGGACTGCTCTTCCCTTGGGTCAGACCAATTAAGACCGCAGTGTTGAAGTTAACTTCAATACGCGGTATGTTTCATCATTGAGTCCTTAAATAGGGAGACACGATTATGTGTCTATAGAACCCCCCCACTTTGACTAAGAAACCTAAAGTCAAAGTCAAAGTATATGGTGTCGGGACGGAGAACGATTCTAAATGCTCTGTCGTTTGGAACTGATCTATATATCGCCGGTTTCTGCAAAACAAAGTTAGTCTGCAAGACGATAAATACAAGTAATCTGATTACCTGTGGGAAAAGATGTTAGCGGATAGGTGCAAACAACTCACATAAGGCACATATTGATGCAAAGATGCAAACTTACTCTCTAAGGATGCATGAGACGCTATTAGGGGTGTGCACCGGTCGAGGACCGGGCAGGACCGGAACCAGCTAGACTGGTGGATCGGAATCTGGGCTTTTCTTGGACCGAGACCGGACCATACCGGAATTTTTTCGGTCCGGTCCGGAATCTATTTTTTTTTAAAGATTTTTTTTATTTTATTTAAAGATATTTATAAATTAGATACATTTAAAATTAATAATTTTAATAAAAATAATCCTAAGGTAAAAAATATTAGGTTTTTAAATTTGTAACTTTCTACTTTTTTAAACTTTTTTTAACATATAATTTTTTTTTACTAAAATAATAGAAATTCCGGTCCAACCGGTTCGGACAGGAATTTTTCGGGTTTGGACTGGACCGGACCGGAAACCCGGAAAACTGGATTTTTTGTGGACCGGGGACCGGACCGGAATCTTAGGTCCGGTCCAACCCTGGTCTTTGCACAGCCCTAGACGCTATACAAAGATTAAGGTTATGCGAAGCTTAGGAGGATGAAACGTCATATAAGTTCAGGGTTATGCAAGATTAGGAATGGTGAAATGTTGTTCTGGGTTATACAAGTTCAGGGTTATACAAGTCTAGGATTACGACGCACATTAAATCAGGCCCGCGTTACTTTAAACCCTACATCACTCCTCCTCATTCTTCATTCAATCGTCGTTACTTCCTCACACCAACATCTCTCTCTCTCTCTATCTCTCTCTTCCTCTTCGATCCCTGTGAATGTGAAGTGCTTCTTCTTCCATTATGTTACAACACTCCTCCTCATTCTGCATTCTCTCTCTTTGGTGTCAAAGTGAACACAAAGTCAATAATCTTTGAATCAATAATCGGCAGAAAATCAAATCAGGCGCAAGAAATTAAGGTGGAAGATGTGCCGAAAATGTTGTGGAAAGAGACTACGAGTAGAGATGAAGGTTGATTACGACCTAATTCTTCTCCATTAACACAAAAAAGGAACAAATTTTCTTCATTACTGTTCTTCCACATTCTGGCACTTTCTCTCTCTTCTTTCTTGTATATTCCAATAATAATTCCTTTTACACTTCATAATCACAAAATTCATTTTGAAATGATTTTTTTTAGTGATTTTTACATATTATACTTAACACTGCTGCTCTCTGTGTAACACCCCCGCCAACCCGAACCCTTTTTCATTTAATAAAGCTCGAGATGGGGGAAAATCCACGGGGGTTCGACTCAACAGGCGTGCTACCGCCGCACTTATCTCCATGGAAATAAATGCAAGGCTAGATTAAAGCATACTCAATTCAAATTAATTAATCCTTACAACCAAGTAAATCGTTCATTAAATATTACTTATTACTAAAGTGTTTCAGAGTTACGTTCCAGCGGAAGCTAAATCATAAGCTAAGTGGATGACAACTCTAAATGATCTCACTTTGTTCCCCCGTCGATCAACCACCTGCACAAATACATTGAAAAGAAACAAGAGAGATAAGCTCCCAAAATCAGAAAAATTGAGTAATTTCAACTCCATCCCATAAAATACTTAAGTGAAAATACTTTGTGAAATATTAGGTTAATAGGGTTGAAAAAGATAGCACACATACACATATATATACAATGAATAATCACATAATTTATTCAATTAACCCAATTATTTAAGGAGAGGAAAGAGAACGCCAGTATGCCGAGGTCTATCCCTTGTAACCACTTACTTCAACATTGTAGGCCGGGGTCAATCCCCTGTAACCACCTACGGATAACATAATGGCCATAATAACAGAGTCCCTAGTGTGCACACCCCTTCTACTTGGATCACAACAAGATAGAAGGAAGACAAGTAACATAAAATCAGTATAGTAACCAGATAACCTGTAGGTGGCTGCTGAACCTCCCATACAGGGCAACCTGTTCATCATTTCCCTCCGATATTTCACTTTAAGTGATTAATTGCTTTTAATTCAAGTCATCACATACCATATGTACACATATGCATCAATTCATTTAATCAAGAGTGAATACTTTTATTCCAAATCCAGAATTCAATTCATACATAGTTTAATCCGAGAGCCCAATCGTATTCATTATCATAATTGTCACTTGGTTACATAGATTAACTCATAATCATCCAATTATCACATGTTCTTGATAATTTCCATCTTTCACTCATAACTTCAATACTAATAATATAGTAATAGTAATAATATAAATGGTAATAATAATAATAATAATAATAATAATAATAATAATAATAATAATAATAATAATAATAATAATAATAATAATAATAATAATAATAATAATAATAATAATAATAATAATAATTGTTGTAGCCAAATATCTACGGCTCCCTTGACGACACATGGGCTCATCAGAGCCGTACACGTGTCATCCTAGTTAAAATAAAAATAAGACTTAATCTCTGGGCTATACTCAGTTGGGTAAAAGGATCGAATTTCGGCCCAATAGCCGAGCCCAAGAAGGCCAAATGGTCGAAGGGGAGTGGTTAATAGACATCCCCGGTCATGGTCCGCCACATGTCATGATCCGATTCCTCGCCCAATCGAGGCCACT
Source organism: Beta lomatogona (assembly GCA_947646795.1). NCBI lineage: Eukaryota > Viridiplantae > Streptophyta > Magnoliopsida > Caryophyllales > Amaranthaceae > Beta > Beta lomatogona. The sequence goes on along the minus strand of CANSNZ010000617.1, from coordinate 83,760 downwards.
ATTGCAGGTCGGTTTTTAAGGTTAGTCGTCAACTTGCTATCACTATAAATACCCCCGAAATCAGGAGAAAACACATTCAAGGCAAACAGTGTAAAGTTACTCTGATAAATTCTCTCTCATTTTCTCTTTCTATCTCTACTTTCTCTCACAACTCCTGATAACTGACTTAAGCATCGGAGGGGGAACCACTACCCAAACCTCCAGGGTGGGTCCCTTTGTGCGGTACGGGAGCAAAGCCAAGGCTAAGGATCAAGCTATAATTCGGGCATTGTTGCACAAGTCTCCATTTGAAGAACACTCAAGATACTACTCTACTTGCTCGACAAGGAAGCTAAGCCTACAGCCTTACTTGTTGGACAAGAGGACGAAACATTTGGCGCCGTCTCGTGGGGAGACGTAACAATGACTCGATTGTCAATCATCCAACATTGCAAGAAATCGAAGCCTTCAAGTTAATGTCGAAGATACGGTGGAGCATGAAAGACCACCTCGAGGAAGAGATAGGCCTCCATCCATCGTCAATGTTCCCGGACCAAGCCAAGAACCGGTCATCCAGGTTAATCTAGATCGTCCAAAGGATCGCCGCCCATCCGGAGAATGTTTTGAATGATTTCCGGACCGTGATGGCGGAGGTCGTCCAGGAACGCATTAAAAGCAATATGTTGTTTTTTCATCACAACCCGGAGCCACCGCTAACAATCCACCTCGTCCTAGAGGATGTTCTCAAGTAGATCGTCCAGGTCCTAGTCGACTTGTTCGTCAGGAACCCTCTAGAAAGACCGCGAGAGGAAAGCAAAGAGGATACCGAACAGAGAAGAAAGATGGACCGGAATCGGTGGTGAGGACCCTGGACCATGTCCATCCTAGTGGGCACAGAATGGAAACCGACGCCGTGGGAGTATCTAGAGGCAAAGAGGGCTGCGGCTTTGCAACGTTCAGCTACAGGATCTACCCCATACCTGAGAGACCCTCCTATGAGGTTGTCGTCCAGAGGGGAAGGCCGAAGCTTAAGCCACTCTCTTGTCCATCCACGACAGGAGAAGACCGTGGCTCAGCCCATGGTTTATAGGCGTCCAAAACCAGCCAACACTTCATCCAATCCTGTAATGAAAGAGTATCGCAAGGAGTTCATACCCATTGAGGGACAATGGGAGCCCTCCGGATCAACCGGCCTACCCCATTCTCGGCCAGGATCATGGAGGCGCCCCCTTCCCAAAGGTAAAACTCCCAACCATTGAGCCTTTTGATGGAACAACCGATCCCGATGATCACCTGTCCGCTTACAAACATCGATGTACGTCCAAGGAGTGGACGATGCTACTGGGTGTAAGAATTTCCCAGCCTACCTTGAAGGGAGTAGCCCGTAAGTGGTTCAATAATCTTCCCCCCAATTCAAGTCAACAATTTTACTGAACTCAGTTTCTTATTCACTAGTCATTTTGTTGCCAACAAGCAAGAACAAAAGACAAGCATGCACCTAGGCAAGGTCGTCCAAGGACCTAAGGAGGCCCTTAGGAGTTTTGTTAAGAGATTTAACCTAGAAGCACTTCAGATCCAAGATCTTAATGCTGGGGTAGCCTTTGACGCCTTCATCAGGGGTCTAAGGCCGGGAAGTTTCAAGTTTGATCTTGTTAAGAAGAAAATCTCCACTCTTGCTGAGGCTTTGAGAGAGGCGGAAGCGTTTATCCACGCTATCGAAGTGTGTCTTGAAGCAAAACATCCCGAGTCCAAGAAGCTCAAGAGGTTGCTCACCCAAAGAAGAGCAACCCCAAAAAGGCCGAGACCCGGGCTATAGCCGCGACCACCACTTCATCCGAAGGAGCAAGAGAAAGTTGGCCGAGCCATCCTCATCCAATCCTATTGAGTTTAACAAAGACCAATATTCCATTCTCATGGAGATCAAGGATCAATATGAGTTGAAGGCCCCAGCTGAGATGAAAACACCTTATAGAAATAGGGATAAGAGCAAATACTGTCACTTCCACAAGGATTGTGGTCATGAGACTAATGAATGTAAGCACCTCAAGAGAGCTTTGGAAGAGTTAGCCCGAAAAGGAAAGATGAATTCCTACATGCCGCAAGGGGGAAGGAAGTTCCCAAGGAGAGATGATTGGCATAACAAGAAGAAAGAGAGTGCAAGCACAGACGAAGATGTTGTTCTCGTAATCTCGGGTGGTTTTGCTGCTTGGGGGACCAACTAATCGAGGGCACAAAAACTACCTTAGGGAGCTCGGCCAAGTTTTGTTAGGCGATCGACGAAGGCCGAGCCCTTCCCAAGGGTGGTTGTTAGTGAGCAAGATCGGGGTAGGCCGAGGACTCCCCATGATGACCCCTTGGTCGTAGAAATGAAAATAGCAAACTTGAGAGTGAGAAGAATCCTGATCGACACCGGAAGTTCGACGGACATCATTAGTGCTGATTGTTTGTCCAGGTTGAAGTTTGACGAACGGGACTTGGTCCCCGTCCACCATCCCATCATTGGGTTTGGGGGAGGAGTCATCCACCCCATGGGAACGGTCACGTTGCCCGTCCGAGTTGGTGAGAAGGAAGCCTCAAGAACTCTGTTTATCAAGTTCTTGGTGGTCCGAGATTTGACAGCTTACAATGTCATTCTTGGACGACCAACCCCGAATCATATCAAAGCGGTGATAGTAACTCACCCGATGTTGATGAAGTATGAGTGTGATGACGGCAAGATTGGCTCCTTGTATGGAGACCAACAAAGGCTAGGGAATGTTACCTAACTACTCGAAACCATCATCATGGAAAGCTGATAAGCAAGACCAGACGCAAGTTGCTGGCAAAAGGAAAACGTCTGGAAAAGAGAAAGATCAGACGAAGGTTCATAGCGAAAGGAGAACGTCTGGGGCGGAGAAAGAACAGACAAAGATGACCAGCGAAAGGAAAGCGTCTGGATTAAAGCTGGCCAATGAGAGCCCTCAGACGCCTCTTGCTCCCTCAAGGAAGGCGTCTGAACATCTCCCCAGCAAGAAGAGGAAATATGAAATCATCAAGGAAGAACCCTCCTCGTCCGAAGAAGTTATGGCCATTATGGGACTATCGTTAGAACGTCCGGAGCCGTAGAAGCCCCCGAAGAAGTATTTCGGATGAAGCTCGTCCGTAAAGGACCCTCAAAGTGGGATCTTCGCTCGCTCCCGGTTTGAAGGGTCGTCTAGTCCACTTGTTGAAAGAGTTTCAAGATGTGTTTGCCTATTGCGTCGAAGAGATGCCGGGAATTGATCCGGAAGTAGCCGTCCACCGTTTGAATGTCGACCCAAATTTGAAACCGGTTCGTCGAAGAAGAGACATTTGGGACCTGGCTAGAAACCAAGCCGTTGACAAAGAAGTCCGAAGTTGTTGGAATCCAAGTTCATCAAAGCAACTTACTATCCAGACCGGATAGCAAATGTGGTTATGGTGCCGAAGCCCAATGGCAGTTGGAGAATGTGTGTGGACTACACGGACCTCAACAAGGCATGTCCTAAGGACAGCTTTCCCTTTGCCTAAGTTGGATCGTCTAGTAGACTCCACGGCCGGCCATGCTTTGCTGAGCTTCATGGACGCCTATTCGGGTTTTCATCAAATCCCCATGTGGCCGAGAGGATCGGGACAAAACGTCCTTCATTACTGAAAAAGGGCCGTACGGCCGGGCCGAGGATGCCATTCGGCCCGCGTAATGCTCCGCCACTTTTCAAAGATTGATCAATGATGTTTTTCAGCCACGCTTAGGACGAAATATGGAGGCATATATTGACGATATGATAGTCAAGAGCCGTCAAGAAGAAAGTCATGTAGATGATTTGAGAGAAACTTTTGAAACTCTCGGAAATACAAGTCAAGCCGAATCCCAAAGAAATGTGTCTTTGGGGTTTTGTCGAGCAAGTTTTTAGGTTTCTTGGTGGATCGAGGGGAATAGAAGCCAACCCCGAAAAGATTCAAGTCGGTTCTAGACATGAAGTCTCCTTCGAAGGTAAAAGAGGTGCAGAGGCCGACGGGATGTTTGGGCGCCCTTGGACGATTTTTTGTCTAAGTCAGCGACAAGTGCCATCACTTCTTTGCCACGATCAAGAAAAAAGCCAAGTTTGAATGGACAAAGCAGAGGCGGAAACGACCCTTCAAAGAGGTCAAAGATCATCTTCGACAGTGCCTAGGTTGGTCGGGCCCCGTAGAGGGGGAAAAATTGTTTGTATACTTGGCCGTATCCGCTCAAGCGGTGAGTGCCGTCCTGTTGGCCGAAAGAGAATCCGTCCCGTATTCCAATATACTTCGTGAGTCACGTGCTCAAGGACGCGGAAAACCGGTATACTAATGTTGAAAAGTTTGGATTGGCCTCGTCATGGCCAGCAGAAAGCTAAGGCCCTACTTTTTGGCGCACGGTATACTCGTCTATACCGATCGCCTTTTGAAGCAAGTTCTCGCGAAGATGGAAGTCGCCTTGGGCGAATGTTAAAATGGGCGGTTGAGCTCAACATGTTTGATATATCATTCGAACCAAGGAAGGCCATTAAGGGGCAAGCCTTGGCTGATTTTATAGTTGAGCTTACTCGGCCAACCATAAAGCAAATATCTCGATCCAACCTAAAGGAAGGAAGCATTGGACGCTCATGGTTGATGGATCGTCCACAGCTCAATGGGAGTGGAGCGAGGATCATTTGTCAATCTCCCGAAGGGGACAAATTTGAATATGCATTAAGATTCCAATTCAAAGCGTCTAATAACGAAGCTGAATATGAAGCACTCTTTGGCTGGAATCAAAATGTGCAAGGCGACTGGAGCCGTAGAAATTGAGGCAAAATCGGACTCTCTCCTAGTTGTCGACCGAGTCAACGGAGATTTTGAATGCAAAGAAGCATCAATGAGCAAATATATGCGACCGATCAAGGATGAGATTGAGCCGCTAAAACGATTTGTTCTCGACCAAATACCCAGGTCGAAAAATCATCAAGCCGACGCTCTCTCAAAGTTGGCCGCCTCGGCCGAGGGTGAGGTACCAAGAACAGCTTTTTGGGAAGTCAAACCCAAAAAGAGCATCGACCAAGAGGAGGTTATGTTTCTCACCCGAGGGAATGTCCTGGATGGAGCCGATCATTGAATACAAGAAGACGGGGCGATTGCCTTCGGATCCCGTAGAGGCCAAGTATGTGAAGGCCGAGACAAGGGGTTTGAGCTATGGGACGAGACACTTTACAAGAAGTCATTCAACCGGCCTCTACTCAAGTGCGTCACCAGAGAAGACGGTTTGGGGGTCCTGAAAGAGCTCCACGAGGGATCCCGTGCATCGCACATTGGGGGAAGAGCCTTAGGCGAGAAGGCTTTAAGGACGGGGTACTATTGGCCTACCTTAAAGGAGGATGCTATAGGCTATGCAAAGAAATGTGACAGCTTGTCGAAGCATGGGAATGTGCATCGAAGCCGTCCAACTATTTGACCCCCATCTTGTTCCCTCCGCCTTTTGCCAAATGGGGCATGGACATCCTAGGACCTTTCCCCGTGGCCGCCGGGCAAAAGAAGTTTGTGATTGTGGCAATGGACTATTTCACTAAATGGATAGAAGCCGAAGCCATGCGAGGAATAACAACAAACGACGTCAAGGGCTTCATCCGGAAGAACATTATAACTCGATTTGGCATGCCTCGCTCAATCGTCTTTGATAATGGTCCACGCTTCGAAACGCCTAAGCCGAAAGACCGGCCGTCGAAAGAGAAATCAAAGCTCACTTTGCAGCCGTCGCCCACCCACAAGCTAATGGGCAAGTCGAGTCCTTCAACAAAATTCTATCAAATGGAATCAAGAAGAAGTTGGACAATGCCAAAGGGCAATGGGTTGAAGAACCGCAATTGGTATTATGGTCCATTAGAACAACCGCTAAGAATTCTACAAAGCGAGACGCCTTTCATGCTAGTCTATGGTACCGAAGCCGTCTTACCCATTGAGATCGAGGAGCCCACCCTACGAGTCATGTTATACACAGAGGAAGCCAACTGGGCCGCATTGCGTACGGCCTTGGACAAAGTCCCGGAAGTCGTGGGCAATGCCTTGCTAAGAATGCAATTATATAAACTGCGTATGGCTCGGGAGTTTAACAAAAGAGTTGTTAGACGACCGTTAAAGGTGGGGGATCTTGTTCTCGAGGAAAATGGAAGCGATTAGACGAGCTAAAGAGTTGGGAAAACTAACACCAAATTGGGAAGGACCTTATCCGATTGTCCAGGAAATACACAAGTGGGACTTTTCGTCCGCAAAGTCTAGATGGACGACCTATTCAACGTACTGGAATTCGAGACAACTTAAAGAAGTACCACGTCTAGCTCGATCCTCGTCGATATAAGTAGGGTACTTTGTAGTTACTCCAAAGTGCCACGGCACATATTAGTAAGAAAAGAATTGTATACATGCATCTTGGCTTTCACCAAGCAAAATCCATATAATACAATTCCTACTATCTTATCTTTTTGTTTATTTTCACCAAGTTGCTTCACTTTGGGGCATTAAAATCGCTTACTCGTCTAAAAGTGACCATAACTTGGACAAAAAATACAAACAAAAGCGTAACGTCGAATTGCTAGCATTTACGCCGAACATCACTCCTCAAAGAGACCGGCCAATAATGCATATATGGCCGTCAAATTGACAAAACCTCTAGTAAGAAGTAACGTCAATAGTCTCCGAGAGAAAGCCGGCCCGAAATAAGCCCTTAGTAAAGGATGCTTACTTTCAAAAAATATGGACAACTAGGTAGTCCAGACCCTAGTAAGGGATCGCTACTTAATGACGAGTGTTGCTCCCTCAAGGAAGCCGGCTAAAACATTATGTGAACATGTATCTAACGCTCGCCCATCAACTTCAGCAGGCTCAGCCAAGTCTGGCCGCTCTCCTTCTTAGACTTTAGCTCCCTTCGATATTTGATTGAGCTAAGCCCAAGAACGGGGGGATTACAGAAGTATATAGGACGAGCTATTGATCGAAGGTCGTCCAAAACCCGGATGGCCCCGCACGAAGGTGGCCCCAGGAAGGTGGTCGTCCAAGTATGGACGTTCTCCTTCATTGGGTAATCCTCGTCCAAAAAGGGAGGCCGGTCCCGCACGAAGATGCCCCCAAGAAGGTGATCGTCCAAGTATGGACGCTCTCCTTCATTGGGTAATCCTCGTCCAAAATTGGAGGAAAATTCCGGACGAAGATGGCCCCAAGAAGGTGATCGTCCAAGTGTAGACGTTCTCCTTCAATGGTACTTGGATGCCGTCCAGACGAACCTTTTTTGGTACTTGGATGCATATGCAATTATCAAACTCATATTGTAGACCGTCCAATTTTTCAGGACGAGTCACATTTTTACTTAAGATTAAAATTTTGTAAATTTTCATGAAAAGCGAATCGTCCGATGATTTAGGACGAAGGTGCTATTATACTTGGTCAAAATTAGTGTTCGGAAAGATAAAAGGCGGGAATTGACAAAAATATTCTTTCATATATGATTTGTGAAGAATTACAAAGTAGGAGCCGAAGAGTTACAAAGAAGCATGAAAATAAACCTAAGCTTAGGCTTCGTCTTCGTAACGGGTCTCTTGGTCGTCTTTAGGGGTCTCCACCTCAGCAGCAGCTTCGTCGTCTGACTCTTCAAACTCCGGAGGTTCCTCGGCGCATACCATAGCCCGATGAACGCTCTCTTGATACTCCAGACGACGAACGAAGCCGGGGACCTCGGTTCCTCGGCCCAAGATCCCAAAGGCTTTGACGGCCCGGTCCTTGGTCGTATTGACGACTTGTTTCAACCCTTCCTTGGCATCGTCAAAGGACTTGGCCGCCTCCCTTTCCAGACGGGCAGTCCTTGCCCTTAGGAGAATGTTCTCTCTTCTCAGCTCAGCGGCGGCAATAAGAGCGACATCCCTTTCGCCTTTCAACTCATCAGAGAGAGCGTCTATGATCATCCTTAGACGATCCTCGCTCGGCATATAGCTGGTTGATTTTAACAAGATGATTCTTGTTCTCGACTCCAGGAGTGCCGATCTCTTCTCCAAAGCCTCCAGGGATTGACGATGGAGAGTGTTAGCCATCTCAATATCATGGATGGCCTTGTCGCCGCCGTAGTCGCCAAATGGACGAGCCGTTTATTCTCTTTTCTAAGCTCCCGCGCCCAATCTTCGATTAGCATGCCGCGAGCCGAAGCCGGGGCATGGAAAACAAGGCAAGTTGTTAGACGATTTGCAAAGCAAAAATTTATACAAGTATAAAACAAGGCAAGTCATAAAGCAATACCTCGGCAAGTAGCCGAGACATGTAGCCCACATGCCCGGCGGACGCTCCCCTTAATCCCTTGATGTAGGATTCAGGGAAGCATTTGAAGAGCTCTGCCGCCCGCTCTTTCTCCAGACTTTGACATTTTGGCAAAGGCAGGAGAAGACTCCTCGTCCGAATCAGCAGTGGGAGGAGTTGGGGGAATAAGCAGGGCCTTTGCCCTTATCCGAAAGAGGGGGAGAGTCGCTTATCTTGATAGGGAAGACGATGGCTTGTCTATTGGACGGACTCATGGACCGTCCACCGACCCGCATCGTCCTAACTATGTTGGGGTAATACGACTCACCGGACGAAATCGATGCCGTTCTAACAGCTAGGGGCATTCGTGGCACTAGCTTTGCCACCGAGCCGCCGAACCCGGGATAGCTCTCGGCAAAGAAGATCGGCTCCCGGCGCAACCAAAGCCAGGCGGACTGCGGGTTGACCTCGGCAGAGTCGGCCGGCAAAACACCGAGCGGCACAAATGCGTGTGCATCCCTTACCTCCTCGGCCGATCCGGCAGCTGACGGCTCTCTTTTAAGAGTCTTCGCTTGGGGGGAGGCATGCTCTTCTCCCCACTCTCGAAAGCAGGAGCCGACTTATCCGCTCTCTTCCTTGTAAAGCCCTTTGGCTTCTTCGCCGAAGGCCGGTCGGCGGCCGCAGTAGGCCTCTTCCCGGGACGAGGACGACTTCCCGGTGGAAGCTTGTTTATAGGAGCATTTTTCTCGCAAAAAGTTAAGGCATCGACCGATCGTCCACAAAAAAGAAATAACTACCATTGTAAAAATACGGACGAGAATGGTCCCAAGAAGGTGACCGTCCAAATATGGACGTTCTTCTATGGCCGACCCTCGCCAAAAAATTGGATGCAAGAATCCGGACGAGTACGGTCCCCAAAGAGGTAACCGTCCAAGTCCGGACGATCTCTTGCTTTAGTTGTTCTTCGTCCAAGATTTGGGGCAAAACTCTTGGACGAGCATGACCCCAAGAAGGTGAACGTCCGTGTCCGGATGCTCTCCTTTTTGGGTGACTCTCATCCAAGAATGGGACACCAACTCTTGGACGAACATGGCTCCAAGAAGGTGACCGTCCAAGTCCGGACGTTCTCCTTTTTGAGATGACCCTCGTCCAAGAATTGGTACACCATTCTTGGGACGAGCATGGTACTAAAGACGTGACCTCGTCCAAGAATTGAATACCAAATCTTGGGCGAGCATGGTCCCAAAGAGGTGACCGTCCAAGTTTGGACGTTCTCCTTCTTGGGGACGACCCTCGTCCAAGATTTGAAAAACAATTCTTGGACGAGCCTCGGTCCCAAAGAGGTGACCGTCCAAGTTTGGACGTTCTCCTTCTTGGGACGACCCTCGTCCAAGATTTGAAAAACAATTCTTGGACGATCCTGGTCCCAAAGAGGTGACCGTCCAAGTCTGAACGTTCTCCTTCTTGGGGACGACCCTCGTCCAAGATTTGAAAAACAATTCTTGGACGAGCCTGGTCCCAAAGAGGTGACCGTCCAAGTATGGACGTTCTCCTTCTTGGGGACGACCCTCGTCCAAGATTTGAAAAACAATTCTTGGACGAGCATAGTCCCAAAGAGGTGACCGTCCAAGTTTGGACGTTCTCCTTCTTGGGATGACTCTCGTCCAAGAGTTGGGAAACAGCTTCTAGGACGAGCATGGAGACAGAGAACCGGTCGTCCCAAGTCTGGACGTTCTCCTTCTTGGAGTGACCCACGTCCAAGAATTGGATACCAATTAAAAAAAAAAAAAAAAAAAAAAAAAAAAGAAGAAATTACCACTTTGTTTCCGCCCTTTTTTTTGGCGCTTCTTTGCATACTCCTTCCACAAATTATCTCGTGAATTGGGACATGCTGATTTCTCCCGTCCAAGATGGTTCGAGGCGTTGTCTGGCCGAGTCTGAAAATACAAAAGAAAAAAAAAAAATATATGTGTTCGTCAAATGAGTTATGGACGAAGAGTTCTACTTGGATGATTTTAAATATACCTTTATCCTCGCCCAACCGCAAGCCGGCAACGACCAAGAAGTCGTCTTGGTAAAACATTTCCTTAAAGGGTATCCAGTTAGACGGTCCCTTAAAAGATCGTTGGCCGGGTCCTGGAGTACTCCTTCACTCAAGTACTCTACCACCTCCTCGTCAAATTCGTCCTCCAGCTCCAGCCAAAGACCGCTTCCGTCCGGTATTTGTGACGGATCTATTATAATATCCGTAGCTCTCTCGTGACATAGTCGCTGGACGCCCGTAAAAGATGAAGTCGGCTTTCCAATCGTGCATCTTTGACGATTTCCCCCAAGCCGTCATAAAGCCTCGGACGGTTGCTGATGCTGAGCCATGCTCCGTCCATAGCCCCAGGTACCTTGGACGCATAATGGATATGGGTAAAGGCTTGAAGGGAAAGGGCTAGGCCGCGTAGCTCGCAGACGGCAATAAACGTCAGGATGTTGTGCCAAGCGTTCGGCGCCAGCTGGTTATGGCCGATGTGGTAGTGCTTAAAGGCACTTGTTCTATGAAGTCGTGAAGTGGAAACCTCACCCAAAGATCTAAGGCTAGTTTATAAACGGTGAAATGGCTCCCGGGAGCACTCGGGATCGTCGCATCGTTATTAGGAATGACAAAGGAGAAGCCCGGCATGGGCATGAAAGACGACAAGAAATTAGGGTCCGGTCCTAGTTTTTCTAACCACTTACGGTTAACTAAAATGAAGCCGGGGTCGAAAGGGGACCTAAACGCTTTCTAATCTCCGACGAGGTGGTAGAGGCCTCGTCTCGATTCTTCTGCAGCCTCGGGATCGCTACCATTATTACCCTCGCCGATCTCCTCCGTATCGGCGTCCCGCCGAAGTACTGGGTTTCGGTTTTTATTTCTCAAGTCTCCGCCTCATGGTCAAAGGGAGGCCTGTCCAAAGACCGAGCACTTTGGACCTCTCTTGCCTCATCCGGCACTCGTCCGCCGATTCCTCCATATCCGAGCCGTTTGATGGAATTATTGCTTTTCGTCTTAGACGGGCCGTTTGCTTGACGCGCGCCGGATTACCCCCGCACAGTAAAGACTGGGTCGTCTGACTTTCTCGGCCAAAACTATGAAAAAATATGTACTCGGCCAGAAGAGGCCCAACTCTAGAATGTGCCGAAGAAGAAGTATCGGTTCTAGGGTCAAGACAAGCTCTTGGTCGGCTAGGATTATTTGACGAAGATGATTCCATTTTATTGATTTTCTAAGAAAAAATAAAGAATAAAGAAGAATAAAAGGATCAAAGAAACGATACCCGCTAAGAACGTCCGGGGAAATTCGGTGAAGGATGCCGAAGCCGGACGATCTCTCTCTCTCTCTAGAAAATTGCGAGCCTCTCTCTCTAGAAAAATTTGTTCGAAGTGGTAAATGATTGAATGTTTTCACACCAAGGATATTTATAGAGGGATAAGAAACCTGCGCAGCCGGTCAAGAATGACCGAAAAGGGAGTCTCCCAGTCTAAAATGACCGGTATAGCACAAGAAAGGGCGCGTCATTCCCTTCATTTTGAAAATACTACCTTCTGTATAACGGGCCGTAACCGTCAGACGGGCCAGCAAAAAGCTACCTTGGGTAAAAGGGCATTAACAAAGATGGGCCAACAATGGAAAACCCTTTTAGGGGCAAATGTTGTAGCCAAATATCTACGGCTCCCTTGACGACACATGGGCTCATCAGAGCCGTACACGTGTCATCCTAGTTAAAATAAAAATAAGACTTAATCTCTGGGCTATACTCAGTTGGGTAAAAGGATCGAATTTCTGGCCCAATAGCCGAGCCCAAGAAGTGCCAAATGGCTGAAGGGGAGTGGTTAATAGACATCCCCGCCTCATGGTCCGCCACATGTCATGATCTCGATTCCTCGGCCAATCGAGGCCACTATTGCAGTCGGTTTTTAAGGTTAGCTGTCAACTTGCTATCACTATAAATACCCCTGAAATCAGGAGAAAACACATTCAAGGCAAACAGTGTAAAGTTACTCTGATAAATTCTCTCTCATTTTCTCTTTCTATCTCTACTTTCTCTCACAACTCCTGATAACTGACTTAAGCATCGGAGGGGGAACCACTACCCAAACCTCCAGGGTGGGTCCCTTTGTGCAGGTACGGGAGCAAAGCCAAGGCTAAGGATCAAGCTATAATTCAGGCATTGTTGCACAAGTCTCCATTTGAAGAACACTCAAGATACTACTCTACTTGCTCGACAAGGAAGCTAAGCCTACAGCTTACTTGTTGGACAAGAGGACGAAACAATAATAATAATAATAATAATAATAATAACATTACTAAATGACATTAAACAACGTTGATAGCAGGAATGAAAGATTAGTGGTTAAGTTGCTATTATTGACAGTGTTAGTAACGTTATAATAATAATCATCATTGTCATATCATCCGTTATACAAGTCATTTCATTTGTCATACTCATTCGTCGTGCATAATCCATAACTATAATTCATATTCAAATCCATATTCTATTTCACGTAGTCACATAATTAATTCGTTTTATTCTAATGGGATCTCCGTTTAGATGGTGATAAGTGGCTTTTAAGGCTGCTTTTATGGCCTCTTTCCACCCTAAATAAGCCCTTGTTTAGTCCATTTTTTACGCTTATTTAGCTTAGCTTTGTTCAATGTTAGTGATTCTATTAGCTTTATGCATTTTGAGTCTTTTTTGGGAGTTGTAGGTTGTTTTCTCTTCATGCGAAGGTTGAATGTTGTGAACACCCTATGCTATGACTTGTTCTTATCTTCTTTTAGGTTCCGTAGCGGGCTTATCGAGATTGTCGAAGCTTGGAATGGCAAAAGGGAACCTTTGGATGAGGAGAGGGAGCTTCAAATTGCAAAGAAGGGTAGAAGCAGAGCCAAAGCTGGCGCTCCAGCTCTGGAGCGGGAGCTCGGAATCCCCCTGTGTACAAGAAATTTTGCCGAGAATTTGAAGCTGGCGCTCCAACCTCATGGAGCGGGAGCTTCGACATGCGGCAGGAATATCTCATATTATGCTCAGAGCTGGCGCTCCACACATGGAGCGGGAGCTTCGACCTGCTGCAAAAATATCTCTCATCAGGTTCAGAGCTGGCGCTCCACTGATGGAGCGGGAGCTCTGAATGGTCAGCTCCCAATTTTTGTTCGCTGTTTGCCCTTAGTCTAAGCTCTATTTGTGAGGGGTATAAATACCCTTTTCTTAAGACATTTAGAGGAGGCTTTTAATTCCAGAAAAGAGGATTCAAAGCAAGAGCACACTATTCTAGGTTAATTAGAGAGAGAAAAACACATTCTTAGGAGAGTGAAAGTTGCAACTCAACCTTTGTTCTTCATTTTTATCAATCAAAGCATCAATCTTTTGGTAATTTCTAGTCTCTAATCCTTATTTCCTCGTTTATTTTTGGTTATTTGTTTAGATTTATGCTTGTTTAAATTAGTTTATACTTGCCTTGACTAGTCTTAGTAGTCTATTGTTCAAAGGTTCAATCTTTCTCGTTTTCACTAATCATGCTTAGTAGTTTTAGTATGTTTGCTCCTTTTATTGTTGCTTTTACTAGTCTTACTATGTTCTCCTCCTTCATAGGCTAGATTTCTAGCTAGGGAAGGGGGATAATGGGACTTTGTGATGATTTTGAATGATGTTTGGTTGGCTTTGGTGATTGTTCTTTTGATACTCGAATCAAGGTATTTTATTGTAAAAGTATGAAACTTGATCGCCTTTATGCTTAAATCTTGTGCTAATGTTGGGTTATGTGAGAGCAAGCTTGATATTAGTGATGACTTGATGATGGGTAGACCACGACCTCAAAGGCGGGGTTGGGTAGGCGGTGTTGAGGGTGTGCGAGAGTGACCTCTTGATGTTGGACCAAGGCCCTCAATAGATTTGATCCATTGCCCACCAAATGTTGTCGAAATCGTTGTTGTGAGTTCCACGATTCCCCCTCTCCCTAATGTTTGTCTTATTGGTTAATCACTCTTATTTTATCATCCTTAGGTAGTCTAGTTGATAACTCAAACCCCTTTTCTTTTACTCCCGTCAATTGATTGCATCTCGAACTAAGTGTAAAACCCCTTGCTTCTCCGTGGATACGACCCCTTACTACGCTATACTACCTTATTAGGCTAGTTAGTTAGACTAGGGAGATTTTATTCTTGACCCGAAACCATAGGAAGTAACGACACCTAGGGGACCGATCAAGTTTTGGCGCCGTTGCCGGGGAAGCAACGTGTTGTTTAAACTTAGTTTATTGCCCATCAATTGCTTTTTATTTTCATTTTTGTTATTGTGTTGTCATTACTAACCGTGTGCTTAGCTTTGTTGAATGATAAGGAGATCTCAAGGTATTCCCTTCAACTCCTCTTGACCCGGAAATTGACCGTACTTTGAGGCAAGTTCGGAGGTTATTTGAACATCAAACCGAGGTGGAGGAAGCATTTTTTGACTCCTCAAGTAAGGCAAGTGAAGCCATGGCCGAAGATGACAACCCTCTATTTCAAGACTTCGGTAATCCGGAGGACTAGGAGCTCACCGGTGGCATTTTGCTCCCCACCACCACTACAAACTTCACTATTCATCCACAATATACACAAATGGTGCTTAGGGAGCAATTTTCCGGAGCCGCGCATGAGAATCCCATTGAGCATCTTGATAGATTCCTTGAGTTGTACGCCATGGTCCAAACGAACCAAGTCACTCAAGAATACATCCGTATGCATCTTTTCCGGCAATCCTTAGCGGGAAAAGCTTATAGGTGGCTTAAGAATCTCAAACCAAACTCCTTGACTACTTGGAGGGCGGTGGCTAAAGCCTTCCTAAAGAAGTTTATATCGGAGGAGAAGACCGCGGAAATGAGAAGGAAGATCTCCAACTTCCAACAAGAATTGGATGAGTCTCTAGGTGAAGCTTGGGAACGATTCAATGAGCACGTTAGAGCTTGCCCCCATTATGAGTATAGCGAGCCTCTACTTATTAGATTCTTCTATGATGCTCTTGATCCCATTAGTAGAGCCAATCTTGATGCGGGAGCCGGAGGCCAATTAAGGAAAGTTCCCCAAGCTCAACTTAAAGATACAATTGAGGATGTGGTTCGCAACTATTCATGGGGTGGTAAGAGAAGAAGTCAAGGAAAAGCTAATGGGAAATTCGAGCTTGACCAAGAGTCACTCAAAGCCTTCATGGAACAACTTCTTGACAAGAAGCTAGGGAAAGAACAAGCTTCTTCTTCCTCATCTCGGCAAGTAAACTCATTCTCATGTGAAATTTGTGGGGGTACCAACCACGACACCTCTTATTGTGGTGGTAAGGACCCCGAGCATGTAGCGGCTATGGGTTATCTCAATAATCAAAGAGATCAAAGGGATAATTGGAGAGGCCCTAACTCCAATCTTAATCCGAGGTTCAATGACTATGGTGGACCAACCAATTTCCAAAATCAAGCGAACCAAGGAGCTCCCTATTTACATCCAAATGCTAGAAACAACTTCAACAAGCCCCTCCCACAAAATCAATTCTCAAACCAACCCCCAACCACCTTCCCAAACACTTCAAACCCCCCAAGGTGGTCCATCTCCGGACACCCTTCTTATCCTAGACAACATCAAAAACATTTCTCAACAATTTGAACAAAAGTTGAGTAACCTTAATCGAAAGGTTGACCAAAAATTCCAAGAAACCACTTCTCACCAAAAGATCCTTGACAATCAAGTTGCCCAACTAGCCGAGAGAGTTTCTCAACTTTCAAATGAGAAGTTTCTCGGTCAACCTACTCCAAACCCCGCAAATTCCCACCATGTGAAGGCCATGTCCCTAAGATCCGGAAGATCATACCAAGTACCTAAAGCGGTGCAACAAGAGGATGATAAGGAGAAAGAAGAACAAGTTGTTGAAAAAGGAGAAAATGAAACCGAAGAGGGTGTTGAGAAGGATAAAGAGGTTGAGGTAGAAAAGCAAACATCAACAAATCTCTAACCATCAAGATTCAATCCTCCCCCACCATTTTCGGAAAGGATAGTTGAGAGAAAGTTGAATGACAAGTACAACAAGTTCATGAGCATGTTGAAAGGTCTTGAAATCAACATTCTCTTCCTTGAGGCCATGTCACAAATGCCATCCTATGCAAAATTTCTCAAGGAACTTCTTTCCAACAAGAAAAAGCTCAATGAACAATGCATCACTCTTCCTCACCAAGTGAGTGCGCTTGTGCAACGCCACTTGCCACCCAAGCAATGAGATCTGGGTAGCTTCACTCTTTAGGTGACATTGGGAGATCTTGAGACCAAGGGAGCATTGGCCGACTTGGGTACAAGTGTGAGCTTGATGCCCTTGTCCATTGCAAAGTTGCTCAAGTTTGAGATGGTGCCTTCAAGGAAAACAATTCAATTGGCCGACCGCTCGATCAAGCTACCTTGTGGAGAACTTGAAGATATACCAATTTGAGTTGGTCTTTGTGCCTTGTGATTTTGTTGTAATGGATATGGAGGAGGACCCTCATACTCCTCTTATCCTAGGGAGAGAAGCTCGTAAAATAATGGGAGCCGTGATTAATTGCAAGAACAACACGATCACTTGCGAGGTGGCCGATGAAAGAGTTGTGTTTGAGTTTTCGAAAACCTTGAAGCAACCTATGGTGGAGAAGGTGTGGCGAGTAGACTTGGTGGAGTCGGAGATAGCTATTTATGAGAGGGTACAAAGCATGAGACATGATACGCTTTTTGAGGCCCTCCAAGATAATGAGGGGATGGAAAAATCAAGAGAGGCCATGGAGATTGAGGCTCAACTTAATGAAGCTCATACGGATGCCCAAGTAAGCAAAGATGAGCTCCCATTGATCCAAACCGTGGCCAAGGGGGAGAGTTCTAAGCCTCCCCCTAAGGTAGACTTGAAACCCCTTCCCCCCTCTCTCAAATATGCTTTTCTTGAGAATGATAGCGAATATCCTTTTATTGTCAATGCTAACCTTGATGACATCTCCTTGCAAAAATTGATTGAGTTGTTGAGAAAATATAAGGGTGTCATAGGATATAGTATTGATGATATCAAGGGTATTAGCCCTAGCTTGTGTATGCATCGCATCCACCTTGAGGATGATCATGCCACCTCTATTGAGCCTCAAAGGCGGTTGAATCCGACTTTGAAGGAAGTTGTGAAACAAGAGGTTCTTAAGCTCCGTGAAGCGGGCATCATCTATGCTATCTCGGATAGCAAATGGGTGAGTCCGGTTCATGTGGTGCCTAAGAAAGGTGGCATGACTATTGTCAAGGATGACAAGGGAAATGACATCTCCACCCGTACCGTGACGGGGTGGAGGATGTGCATTGACTATAGGCGGCTAAACAAAGCCACTAGGAAGGATCATTTCCCTTTGCCATTCATTGACCAAATGTTGGAGAGGTTGGTAAAACATTCTCATTATTGTTTTCTTGATGGTTACTCCGGATTCTTCCAAATTCCTATTCATCCGGATGACCAACATAAAACAACCTTTACATGCCCTTATGGAACATTTGCATACCGAAGAATGCCATTTGGTTTATGCAATGCTCCATCTACCTTCCAAAGGTGCATGACCTCCACCTTTTCCGACATGCTTGAAGATGTCATTGAAGTTTTCATGGATGATTTTAGTGTTTGCGGTTCGTCTTTTGACAAGTGCTTAAAAAATCTCGAGAAAGTCTTAAAAAGACGTCAAGAGACGAACCTTGTGTTAAATTGGGAAAAGTGTCATTTTATGCTTGAGGAGGGCATTGTCCTTGGCCATAAGATTTCAAACAATGGAATTGAAGTTGACCCGGCAAAGGTCGTGGTGATTGAAGAGCTACCCCCACCCACTTCGGTGACCGGGGTGCGTGCCTTCTTGGGCCATGCCGGCTTTTATCGCCGTTTCATCAAAGATTTTTCACAAATTACAAGACCTTTGACGAGGCTACTTCAAAAAGAAGTGGAGTTTCGATTTGATGAAGCTTGCACAAAGGCATTTGAGACCTTGAAAAATGCTTTAGTGAATGCGCCCATTGTGCAAGCTCCGGATTGGGAGCTCCCATTTGAACTAATGTGTGATGCGAGTGACTATGCAGTTGGTGTTGTGCTTGGACAAAGGAAGGATAAGAAATTGAATGTGCTCTCATATGCAAGCCGAACGCTAGATGATGCACAAAAGAATTACTCGCCCACGGAGAAGGAGATGTTGGCGGTGGTGTTTGCATTTGACAAATTCCGGCCCTATCTCGTTTGCAACAAGGCCATCGTCTGCACCGATCATGCCGCGGTCAAGTACTTAATGAGCAAGAAAGATGCCAAGCCACGACTAATTCGATGGGTTCTCCTCCTTCAAGAATTTGACATGGCAATTCTTGATAAAAAGGGGAGTGAAAATCTAGTGGCGGACCACCTCTCTCGGTTGCCATTAGACCATCCTTCCTATGGTGAGGTGGAGAAACTAATCAATGATGAGCTTCGTGATGACACTCTCATGGCAATCATCTCCAACACAAGCCCTTGGTACGCCGATATTGCTAATTATTTGGCGAGCGAAGTAGTGCCTCATGACTACAATTCTCATCAAAGAAAAAGGTTTTTCAAGGAGGTCAAGAGGTATTTTTGGGATGATCCGCATTTGTACAAGAGGTGTAGTGATGGTGTATTTCGAAAATGTGTTCCTACTCACGAGATTGAAAGAGTTTTGGAGCATTGTCACTCACTTGCATGTGGAGGCCATGGTGGTGTTGGTAAAACGGTGGCAAAGATCCTTGATTGTCTCCTTTGGTGGCCAACATTGCATAAAGACGCTCACACATTCATCCTTCATTGTGACCGATGCCAAAGAATGGGAGGAATAACCAAACGGAATGAAATGCCCCAACAATTTATTCTTGAAGTTGAGCCTTTTGACGTATGGGGTGTAGACTTTATGGGTCCTTTCATTTCTTCTTGTGGAAACCAATATATTTTGGTGGCCGTGGACTATGTGACTAAGTGGATAGAAGCCATCCCTTCACCTACCAATGACCATAAGGTAGTGATGAAGTTGCTCAAAAAGTTCATCTTCCCTCGATTTGGAGTGCCACGATGTCTCATTAGTGATGGAGGGTCTCATTTCGCTAAGAAGCAATTTGAAGCTCTCTTGAAAAAAGTATGATGTGCACCATATGGTCGATTTTCCCTACCATCCTCAAACTCAAGGGCAAGTGGAGGTCTCAAATCGCGAAATCAAGAATTTGCTAGAAAGGATGGTAAATAAATCAAGGAAAGATTGGTCTCTTCGTTTGGATGACACTCTTTGGGCTTTAAGGACCGCTTACAAGACCCCGATTGGCACTACTCCTTATCGGCTTGTGTATGGAAAGGGGTGTCATCTACCGGTTGAGCTTGAGTACAAAGCATGGTGGGCCGTGAAAATGCTCAATATGGACCCCGACTTGGCCGGAAAGAAGAGGTTGCTCAAACTCAATGAGTTGGAAGAACTAAGGTTCGATGCATATGAGAGCTCTAGGCTTTACAAAGAGCAAACCAAGAAGTGGCATGACAAAAGAATCAAAGATCGTGACTTCAAGGTCGGTGACAAAGTTCTCCTATTCAACTCACGGCTCTGTCTTTTCCCCGGAAAGTTGAAGTCTAAGTGGTCCGGTCCATTCTCTATCACCAAGGTCACTCCTTATGGCTCGTTTGAATTGGAAGGTGAAGATGGAGCTCGGTTCATGGTAAATGGCCAAAGAATCAAGAAGTATTTCGATAAGGAACAAATTGGAAAACTTGGTTGTTTGATGCTCGAGTCGGTCCCAACCGACTCGTCCCCCGAAGCCATTTGAGGAAGATGAAGGGGTCTAGCTTAAGACCATAAATCAAGCGCCTTTGTATATATTGTTTATATTTTGTTATTGTCGAACTTTGATTTAGATTTTGTTTTGGTGGATTGTAAAATCCGGAGGATTTTTTTTTCAAGGGAGGGGTGGAGATTAGTTTGATTGTGAAATACGAGGCACGGCTTCTCGGCTCATCTAACCAATAGTTGAGTTGAGTTTTAAGCTAAGTCTTACATCTCACTTTGGGCTAATTTAAACCCCCATAGGGTATGGTTTGTTGTGTATGTGTGCAGGAAAAGAGAAAAAGGAAATCGGCCAAGTATTGGGATCAGAGCTCCCGCTCCAGATATATGGAGCGCCCGCTCTAAATACCACCCCTCAATATGAAGAATGCCGAAAACTTGAAGCCCTCGCTCCAGCTATATGGAGCGCCCGCCCCATCGAAAAGAGAAAAAAATTGCTCAAGTGTTGGACTCAGAGCTCCCGTTCCAAAAATTAGAGCGCCCGCTCTGAATGGTGGAGGCAAATGCCGAGATTTTAAAGCCCCCGCTCCAAACACTGGAGCGCCCGCTCTGATGCTGAAAGCAATGCAATTGCCGAGATTTTGAAGGGCCCGCTGCACACACGTGGAGCGCCCGCTCTGGTCAAATCGCTCGCTCTGTATGGTGAAGCGGGAGCTTCGAGCGATTTTTTTGAAAAAAATTACTCGGCGCCGTCGTAGCGCCCGCTCCGAATGGTGGAGCGGGAGCTTCGAGTGCCTGTTCTGAAAAATAAAGCACGCACAAACCCTTCTTCTTTCTCCCATTCTCTCACTCAAACTCTCAAACCCTCACTCTCCCCTCAAACCACTCTCACTCCTCCCAAACCCTCCACAAATCACCCTCATTCATCTCAAAAACACCCAAAACATTCCCCATTCTCACTTCTATTCCAAATTTCCTACTCCAAACTCAACTCTTAGCATCAATTCGGGGTTTTTGCTCGGGCCACTTCGGATTCCACTCGGGTTTACTCTCCTTTGCACAGCAAGAAGAAGGATTTGGTTCTAACTGTGGTAAAATCTCTCTTAATCAAGTTCATTTTGCATATCTTTGAGAATTTGTGCTTGATTTTGTTAGGGTTTCCTTTGGAATTTTTGTGTTTAGATGAAATTAGGTATTTTGGCTTGAGTTTGTGCTTGAAGTTGATTAATTGGTGATTGTGGTGGTGTTATTGTCGATTATTTGTGCAAATTTTTGGAGGCATTGTGGAGTTTTTGTGGTTGTTGAGGAAAATCCTTGGATTCTACAACCCTTGGGTATTGTTGGTCATTTTTGTTGGTTGACTTTGTTGTTGTTGATGATTCTTGTTGTTGACTATTGTGTTTTATACCGGTGTAATGGGTTCGAAAAGACCTCGCACTAGCTCCTCACCTTCCTACAGTGTGAACCTTACCAAACCCGAACACAAAGCCAAGTTTCGTGAGCTTGAGAAGAGGGGAGGTGAAACAAACCCTTTTCTATGATCATATAACTTGTTTTCACCTCAGGATAGATGATAAAGTGTGCGACCTCGCCCGTACACTCGGTTTTGCCCCGTTCCTTAAAAACCAAATCCCAAATGATTGGATCACCACAAATAAGACCTACAACCACCCCACACAACCTCCCCTCACCTACTGCACTCTAACTCTAGAATTCTTAGCTAGCTTTGAATTCAAGAGAACATCTACGGAGGCAGGGGATGCCTTTGAGATTAAATTCAGGTTGTTCAACCACCAACACACCATGAGCCTCGCAGAGTTTAATGAGTGTTTTTGTTGGGATCCTAGAGCAGAGGTGTATGATTGTTCTGGGGATAGTATTGAAGGCTATGACATGCAAGCCTGGTGGAAGAGGGTAACTGATGGGTCTAGAGACTTCCTCTCTAACTCATCAAAAGCCTCAGAAATCCATCATGGCGCATTGAGGTATTTCCATAGGATGTCGGTGTATTGTTTCTTCTCCCGGCAAGATCTTGGCAAAATGAGCGACCAAGAACTTCATTTGCTATGGAGAGCAAGTGAAGGAAGAAGGTTGCTAGATCAAAATAACCCGGCCGATAAAGTTAACTTGGGTTTCTTGCATGCCACGAGGATGCTCACCATCAAGCAAGACACAAGAATGAAAGGGCCCATCCAATTGGGAGGGATGGTGACATGGCTTGCTTATAAGCTCGGGTACAAAGAGCAACTTGTCAAGATGGAGCCGGAGTGATATGGGTCGGCTCTAAACTTTGATCACCTCAAGAACATGAAATTCACAAAAGAGACATCAAAAGCTACCTTTTGGTTGATCAAGGGAGCAATATGGTGCAAGATCCCAAATAGATTCAGGACCGAACCCCCAGCAAACACCCCAAATCCATGGAGAGTCCCATTTGAGGAGATTGATGCTTCGGAGCTTGATCCGAATGAGATTGAAAGAAGAAACCGAGCAAGGCAACAACATCAACAGCAACATCAACAACAACAACAACGCCAACCAAGGCCGCAACGAGTGGAGCACGAACGTCACCCCTCCCATGAGGAGGGAGGTATGAGCCACTCTTACCTTTCTAGTTTTAACATCGAACATGCTTTTCATAACTTAAGTTTGCAAGTGGGCCAATTGGAGGCCAACAACCAGGGGATGGCGCTCCAAAATTCTTTGCTTTTCAACCACTTTGTGGAGCAAGGGCAAATTGCCTCGCCAGTTAGGGCCAGTGCCAAGTTGGGGAGGGGAGCACATTGACGGCACTCCTCGTGAGCCAGTCTACCCCTATTGGCAGGGTCCATCTTCCCAAGTTAGGGAGCGGCGCACCTTTCCCCCATATGACTATACCCAGCCCGGGGGGTGTGACTATTTCGGCGACCCCGCCTATAGATACATCCCACCGGAACATAGCCATGATCCATCCTTTACGGGGTACTCGGGTTTCCCTTCTAACTTTTACGGCGGTTGGGAACCCCATGGTCCCCCCTTGCGTGAGGATGGGACTTCGATCGATCTTGCTTATGATTGGCGCCCCCCCGATGAGGGCGGGCCAAGTGGATCTTAGATCGCCCCATGACTCGCCCCTCCTCCCCTCTTATTCTCTATTCCTTGGTCTTACCGAGGTCGGTTTTCCATTCAAGTTGGGGGGGTGTACTTTGCATTATTTTTGATGTAGGGGCGCAACTCTAGGGGTCATGGCTCGGGGGAATTGCAATCTTAAGGAATTGTTGAGCTATGTGTTAAGCTAGATTTGTTTTTCTTTGCCCTTTGTATATACTTTTGTTGGAACTAATCTTTCTTTTGAGTTGATGGCCTTTCATAGCAAGCATCCGGGGATGAAGTCAAGGTGAGAAGAGCATTGCTTCGGATATTGCATTTGGCCTTTACTGTTTCAATGATGGGTGAGATCGTTCCAACTCCCTTTTAGTTACTTGTTTGCTTAGTTTTAGGATAGTTTAGGAAAGATGATGATCGTTCGAGGTTGCTTGGCTTTAATTTTACGTTGGTGGTTATGAACACCACCTGGGTTTAAGTGCAAAATTTGATTGATAGTGTTGGTTATGTGCCATTACCTACTTACTTTCATCTCTTGAAAAAAAAAAAAAAAATTTCAAAAAAATATACTTATGAATCAAGGCAAATTTTTCTTTTAATTATTTCTTTTGCTCTTGAGTTGAGAACAATATCATTGAAGCTCCACTCTTTTGAATGCTTTTATTCCTAGATGTTAGAAGTCCGCATGCTTAGAGATGTTTATGGTTGATTTTAGTATACACTATGTTAAGGTAGCGGTTAGAACTTTTTGAGAGCACAAGACCTTAATTCATGGATTGTGATATGATGGTGTTGCTCTCTCTAGTGATTTGAAACCTTAAAGGTAGCATTTGCTTGATAATCCCATGTGAGGACTTTAAAAAAAAAAAAGCCCCAACATCTATTTTGAGTGCATGGATCCTCGACATCGCATACTTCTATCGAGAACTTGACTCTAATCTATCTTAGATCGCGACCGAGCCACTCTAGGGAAAGATAAAGGCGTTCATTTCGGTGACTATTTTCACTTTTATAGTTTTAGGCCTTTTATTCTTGTTTTTCTCCTTTTCTTGGTTTTATTTTTGTTTGCATATGCCCTTCCTCTCAACCCTTTGAGCCTTATCCTTTCTTTGATTACCTCAATACAAGCCAATTGCCTCCTTGTTTTATTTTTCACCCTTGTAGTGAATAGTGAAGTTAGAGCGATTATCTTGAGTGATATTTGAAACAAATAAGGGGAAAGGAAAATGATGAGATTCTTGAGGTATAGTGGAAATTTTGTGTATATTCTTGAATAAATGCAATTGCAACTTCATAGAAAAAGCCACCCAAAGTCAAAAAGAAGGTGGGAAGAAAAAAAAAATAAAAAAATAAAAAAAAATGGAGAAAAAGAAAGAAAATCCAAAATAATTCTTTTTTGCTATGTTTTCGAATAAGTTTGGGGGAACCTTATCCCTAAATGGTTGAATATGTTTTGTGATGCATGGTTATTTAGCTCTTTCGCTCCTACTAAAGCTTCACTATATTAGGATTGAGCACCACTATCCAAATTTATTCACACCCTTTACCCCTAGCCTACGTTTCCACCCTTAAAAAGTCTTTTTGACCTTAGAGGGTTGAGTCATTGTCGGTGGTGGAAGATTGGAATCAAGCCTATTGAGCGAGTATGCTATGTCGAGATTTCGAGTAACCTTCTCCTATTCGATTTCTTATTACATTTCATCGGCTCCATTCTTCGGAGTTTAGATAAGCTACCTTGAATGGCGAATTTGAAACTTGTTGCGAGAACGCGGTATGTATGGTTGTAGAATTTGAGGAAATGTGCTCTATCTAGTTCTCTATGCTTACTGTATGGTATGTTTTAATCAACCTATGGACATCTTTGAGCATGCTTACTTTTAATGTCTAGAAATTCTTGCATCCATTTGCGCTTGCTTCTAGTCAAAATCTCACTTAAGAGCACCATTTTATTTTCTTTGGTTTATTTATTTTTGATTTGCCTTGGATTCTAAGATCTAGAGTTATGGGTCAAACTCTTAGAAAACCCTTACGAGAGCACACTCGTCCTCCTTGCGACTTTGAGGTTTAAAGGGCTTGTCATTTACGCTAAAAATTGACCGTGATTCCTACGAAAGTGAGTTAGTGTACAGACTTTAATGCTTTCTCTTTATTCAAGGACGAACAAAGGACTTAGTCTGGGGGAGTTTGATAAGTGGCTTTTAAGGCTGCTTTTATGGCCTCTTTCCACCCTAATAAGCCCTTGTTTAGTTCATTTTTATGCTTATTTAGCTTAGCTTTGTTCAATGTTAGTGATCCTATTAGCTTTATGCATTTTGAGTCTTTTTAGGGAGTTGTAGGTTGTTTTCTCTTCATGCGAAGGTTGAATGTTGTGAACACCCTATGCTATGACTTGTTCTTATCTTCTTTTAGGTTCCGTAGCGGGCTTATCGAGATTGTCGAAGCTTGGAATGGCAAAAGGGAACCTCTGGATGAAGAGAGGGAGCTTCAAATTGCAAAGAAGAGTAGAAGCGAGCCAAAGCCGGCGCTCCAACTCTGGAGCGGGAGCTCCGAATCCCCCGTGTACAAGAAATTTTGCCGAGAATTTGAAGCTGGCGCTCCAACCTCATGGAGCGGGAGCTTCGACATGCGGCAGGAATATCTCATATTATGCTCAGAGCTGGCGCTCCACACATGGAGCGGGAGCTTCGACCTGCTGCAAAAATATCTCTCATCAGGTTCAGAGCTGACGCTCCACTGATGGAGCAGGAGCTCTGAATGGTCAGCTCCCAATTTTTGTTTGCTGTTTGCCCTTAGTCTAAGCTCTATTTGTGAGGGGTATAAACACCCTTTTCTTAAGACATTTAGAGGAGGCTTTTAATTCCAGAAAAGAGGATTCAAAGCAAGAGCACACTATTCTAGGTTAATTAGAGAGAGAAAAACACATTCTTAGGAGAGAGAAAGTTGTAACTCAACCTTTGTTCTTCATTTTTATCAATCAAAGCATCAATCTTTTGGTAATTTCTAGTCTCTAATCCTTATTTCCTCGCTTATTTTTGGTTATTTGTTTAGTTTTATGCTTGTTTAAATTAGTTTATACTTGCCTTGACTAGTCTTAGTAGTCTATTGTTCAAAGGTTCAATCTTTCTCGTTTTCACTAATCATGCTTAGTAGTTTTAGTATGTTTGCTCCTTTTATTGTTGCTTTTACTAGTCTTACTATGTTCTCCTCCTTCCTAGGCTAGATTTCTAGCTAGGGAAGGGGGATAATGGGACTTTGTGATGATTTTGAATGATGTTTGGTTGGCTTTGGTGATTGTTCTTTTGATGCTCGAATCAAGGTATTTTATTGTAAAAGTATGAAACTTGATCGCCTTTATGCTTAAATCTTGTGCTCATGTTGGGTTATGTGAGAGCAAGCTTGATATTAGTGATGACTTGATGATGGGTAGACCACGACCTCAAAGGCGTGGTTGGGTAGGCGGTGTTGAGGGGTGTGCGAGAGTGACCTCTTGATGTTGGACCAAGGCCCTCAATAGATTTGATCCATTGCCCACCAAATGTTGTCGAAATCGTTGTTGTGAGTTCCACGATTCCCCCTCTCCCTAGTGTTTGTCTTATTGATAAATCACTCTTATTTTATCTTCCTTAGGTAGTCTAGTTGATAACTCAAACCCCTTTTCTTTTACTCCCGTCAATTGATTGCATCTCGAACTAAGTGTAAAACCCCTTGCTTCTCCGTGGATACGACCCCTTACTACGCTATACTACCTTATTAGGCTAGTTAGTTAGACTAGGAAGATTTTATTCTTGACCTGGAACCATAGGAAGTAACGACACCTAGGGGACCGATCAAATTAACACTCTTGATATTCCTCGTCTACGCAATCGGGGTCTACAATAGACATTAACTATATCTAAGTTAGTTACCTAAATAACCCCTTTTTATATATAATAAACAATTTAAATAATTCAAATATCGTAAAGAAATTCTTAATGATTTTAAGAGATTTTATAAATCAATGTTTATGGTTTTCAAGTTATTTATGAAATCATTTTAAGTACTCAAAGATTACTTCAACTTAATTTTCATTAACTTAAACAATTATTTTAAACATAGAAAACTAAATTTATTGTACTTCTTACTTTGTTTTAGAAAATTAAGAAATACCTTCAAATTATAGGAGAGTAAATTAATCTAAAATATACCAAGTTTAATAAAGCATGTTAATTTAGGCAAGTCATTTGCTTTGTTTTTTTAAAAAAAGAAATAAACTAATAAAACTAATAAGGGAATTTAGGCAAGTTTAATAAAGGAAGGTTTCACTGATTCAAAGAATCAGTTTTCACAAAACTGAGAAAACAAGAAAAAAAAACGAAGGGGAGGAAGACAGGGAAGGGACGAATCAGCGGGAAGAAGAGAAGGGAATGGCGCTGGTGTTTCGAGCGGTGGACGACGAAGTCAGGCGGGGGGTGGCGCAGGTGGTTCGAGGTGGTGGCTGGGCGCGGGTTCCTGTCAGGGAGCAACAGAGGCGCCGCGAAGCAGGGGTGTTTGGGATGGCGGTTTGTCGGCCGGAATGAGGCTTGACGGTGGGTCAGGTGGTTTGAGTGGTGGTCGCGGTGGTTTCCGGTGGTTCAGTAAAACAGAGGGAGGTGTTTATGGTGGGTTCAATTTTTTTATATTTTTAAATTTCAAAACAAAAATCAGAAATTAAGAGAGGAAAGAAGCATATTGAAGAAAACCTTTGAAGTTTAATTTGTTTGCTTAAGCAATTGAATGTGTTTGGGTTGCTATTTATAGAGCAAATTTTCTGAATTTGTGGAGCTTAGTCAACCTCCATTAATGGAGGAAATATGGTGTTTGAGATTCACTTTTGACTATAGGGTGATTTTACTCCCAAAATCCGTGATTTGTGGATTGAGTTTCAAACTCTACTGACAAGAGCTGTTGATTTTGTGGAAAAAAAATCTGACCTTTGGCTCTGTTCATCTTGTACATGAGGAGGGAGGAAGATGGTGATTGTTTTTGTTTTGGCTTTTCCTGTTCTTTTTGGCTAACAAAAATGCCACATGGGCTATGGACTTGACATTGGGCTACTAATATGGATGGCAATTGAATGAATAAGAATGCCCACAAACTTAATAAAGATTTCAATTACCATATTAAAATATTTAGAAATAATGAAAATGTATAATTAGTTTATTTAAATAAAATAGATTTCAATTAAATTATTTAAATAAACTCGTTAAATATTTCAAAACTAAATGAAGTCATTATTTGAATAAACATAATTATCAAATAAAATTGAATTATTAGAAAAATAAATTTAAGTGGAAATAATATTAAACTTTAATAAATAATAAAATAAACTCTGAAAATTCGGGGTATTACATCTACTCAAATCAAAGTTCGTCCTCGAACTTTAAAGTTAGATATCGCGATATTAACGAAATAATAGTTCTAGGCTTTGTTAGTATCACACTTTGTACCATAAAAAAATGGCGTACTGATTTCTCTCGCACCATTCCTCGTCTTAAATCTCACTCTCTCCGGAACTGCTGAACGACGATCAGACCGGAACTGCTGAACGACGATCAGACCGGAACTGCATACGACGACTGTCGCTGTTTGTCACTGAAACTAAGGCGAAGGGTGACTAGAAAGAAGGACATGACGATGAAGATTGAAGAAGACATCAGAATTCAACGAAATTAAGTTGACGGTTATGTTTTTCATATTCGGTCTCACCCAAATTTTATTGTTAATTGCTTTTGATTATAGTTTTTTTTTTTATCTATGTATTTCAAGTTGTAAATTTGTAATTATATTTTTTTTTTCTCCTAATTTAGTGTAAAATGGTTCCTTTAATGGTTGGAGATGAAGTTTTTTATTTTTATTTGTGTTAGATCTCATTTTTTTGGGTTCCAAGTTTTTAATTTTGTTGTATGTGAGATTTGATTTCTAATGGGTTCTAGTTCTTGCGTGGAATCTCCAGTTTTCGCACTCTCCAATTGCTTCAATAGTTTAATGCGTGTCACAAATTATTGCATCAGCCCCCAATTTTTCATTTAGTATTATTACTACCATTTGCGTCGCATATAGCCCTGGATGCGACATAAATGTAACCTGGCAATGAAACTGATTGTTGTTGTCATGTGCGTCGGACTTCCCCATGCTCCGGCGCAAATGGTTCAAAAATTGCGTCGTCTCCTCGTCCGATGCAAATCTTATAACGGACGTTTGCGTCGAGATCTGTGGCGTCGGACCAATGTCCGACACAGATGGTGGTCCCAGGTCCGACACAAATCAATGATATTGTACTAGTGTTTGAACTTCTAATCAACCTTTTGTCTAGAAGTGCTTGAATTTCTTTCTTGTAAGTTTCAAGCAATTCGCTTTTCATTTGAATTAGTTGAGCTTTGGTAGGAATTTGTTTTTCTGAAAAATCCTTTTCATAGGGAAGAAAAACTATATGTTTCTTTCTTTCCCAGAAAGCATTTGGAATATCAACACAAACTTCATTTTGAAGATTTTCCTGAAAACTTTTATTCGTTTTTGAATAATCAGATCTTGCAATTGCTGCTCAATCCTTTGGAAAGAAAATACTTCTTTTAAAAAGGAAATTTGTTTCATTTTAGAAGAAATTAAATTGAGTTGGTTGTAAATAGAATTACTTTGAAAAAGATGGACATCTTTTCTTTGTAATGATGTAGTGAATTTGAAAGAAATCTTTTTATGAAGAATGAAAGTATGAATTCCAATTTCATTAACCGAAAATGGATAAATTTGAGTTAAAAATGGAGTGCCAAGGATAATATTATTACTAATATCCTTAACAAGAGTAAATGGAGTTTTGAAACAGTAATCGTCATTGCAAATGTATGCTTTGGAAAGTTTGTATTTAATTTGGAGTCTTTGACCATTAGCACTGGATAAATGTTGAGTGGTCTTTTCATAGTATTTAGAAGGAATTAGTCCTTCCTTAATACAATTGAGATCAGCACCACTATCAAACAATGCAATGCTATGAATCTGGAAATCATCATCTATAATCAAAGTAATTGGACAATACCATTTATAGTCTGAGGGAACGGAGGGACCACCTTACCGGGACCACCAACACGGCTGACCAAGCCGGTTTACAGGCTAACCAAAACCCAAATTTGCCAAACCCAGATATAACCACTATTACAGCGGTTTAGCAATATTGAATGCTGAATAGAAACTAAGAGGAGTTTAATTCAATGGCTCTGATACTAGGAAGGGGGGAGCCAGGACAGGCAACATACAGATTAAACTATAAAAGACGATATAAATTTGAAACGGAAAGGAAACTTATAGAAGTAATCTTAGAAGTAGTAATCTTGGATGTATGATTGAAAATTTGAAACTTAATTCTTATTGATGATGGAAATGAGAGTACAAGAGTGCGGGGAGATCTTTCTTAAATCTCTCTCTTTTTGCTCTCTATTAAACTCTCTATTTTTTACTCTCTTTTTTCCACTCTAGGTACAAATGGATACATTGGAGTCTTATAGACTCAGGATGGTTGTACAATTATTTGAGTACAATTTTTGGAGTAGACAAAATAATTACATCTTTGCAATCTAAATATTTTCTTTTGACAAACTTGAACAGATGGATGAATTTCTTCCACAACTTTTGACATTTTTGGACAGGTGTGCATTCTTTAGCCGAAAGTGGAATAGCACTATTTACCAGCACTATTCACTTTTACTATTTGGCACTATTTCGTACTATTTGCTATTGATTTTTGCTGCATGGTTGGAAAATTTTGCTCGTGAAATCAAATTTTTCAATTGATTGCTTTTTCGATTGCATTTGCTGGAGTGCCTATCTTCAGAGAGAAAACTGGACAACTGAAAAGTGCTCATACTTGGAAATCATTACTGACTTGGAAGTAGCTGGAATCAAACCTTGGTACCTGAAAATTAGAATAGTGTCCCTTACTGTTGCCTAAGTGTAAAAACACTTAGAGGGATCTTTTGATTTTTCTTTTTCCCTAATCTTGCGTGGATAATTCTAGCAGGCTATTAATTTTATTATTATCATTATTTATACTCAAAAATCAAATGGATCCTAAGAATATGGGCCGCCATACAAATTTGGACTGGAGCCCTCTGAAGAGGGACTAAAACTGTTGGAAGGACTTTTTGAAGTTTGATTGATGAATTAGAGAAATCGGTCAAAGAGCTCAGCTTTATTAATTTGGGCTTTACCTTTGGACCTTGTCTTGGACTTGGATTTTAAGGATGTTGGAGATTTTTCTAGTTTCTGAGGAGCTGAGGGATTGACTGATGGAGCAATTTGGAGGTGCTGGGTTTGCTTATATTGTTGAAAACTTGTTTTAGTCCAGCCGTTATATGCTTGTAGAGCAGATGGACCATTTTGAAAACACTTGGACACACATTCTTTTAGCTTTGGATATATTTTGAAGTTTTTCCACCATTTAACCCTAAATTCTTGAGTAAGGGAAAACGACCTAGAAGATATGGTTCTAAGAAGAGAGTATTGCCAGCACATTATCCAAGAAATTCGAAATGTCTGGCAGAAGTATAAGGCATTAGAGAATTCGAATCCCTCGATGTTGGATTTTGAACAATATAATTGGAAGGAATCCTGGAGTTCTTCGGGGAATATTTCAGGAGTTGCTCCATAACGTTTCCACCATTCTAAGAACCAAATCGGAAAAGTTTTATTCTTCTAGAGACAATCTCGATGGATCGGAAGCTAATAAACCATGAATGGTTACAGCTTTGGATGAGGAAGACATTGAACCAGGCTTGGATATAATCGTAGTTATTGTAGGTTTTTGGGAGTGTGAAATCTTGACAATTGGAGGAAAATGATCTTGATTTCGTGAGAGGTATATTCCACTCTGTACTGGAAAGAACATGAAATATCAGACATTTGCAATAATTTATGGAAATGGAGATATTGTCTTTGAAATGGTAGGAACTGTTATATCGAAGGATATTCTTGTAGAATTTGATGGGTTTGGTAATTTCAAAAGGAAACAAGTTAAAATTTGATGGAGTTATTCTGTGGGCATATTAAGAGATTTTTGTGTTAAAATCTTCATGAGATGGAAAATTATTGGAAGTAAGTGTTGTTAGGAAAATATTTTGATATGCAGGTTTAAGGACATACAAAATATCAGAGGTGATTGGAGAAGTGGTTTGTAGGGTGGCTGTTTGAGATAGTGTTTGAGAATATAAAATTGGAGGGAAACCGGATAAGTTTGAAAATTGATTGGTGGAGACAGGAATTCCACCGAAGTGGGATGTGTAACAATTCCTTGTTGTTGTTGTTGTTGTTGTTGTTGTTGTTGTTGTTGTTGTTGTTGTTGTTGTTGTTGTTGTATACTGGAACTCTTCATTCTATTCATCCCTGCAGAAATCATATTAATCTGTTTGTAAATAGAATTACTTTGAAGGAGATGGACATCTTTATGTGATAATGAAAAAGAAAATTTGAAAGAAATACTTTTATCAGCAATGGAAGTATGGATACCAGTTTCATTAACCAAAAATGGATAAATTTGAGTTAAAAATGGAGTGCCAAGGATAATATTATTACTAATATCCTTAAAAATGGAGTAAATGGAGTTTTGAAACAGTAATTGTCGTTGCAAATATAAGCTTCGGAAAGTTTGTATCTAATTTGGAGTCTTTGACCATTAGCACTGGACAAATGTTCAGTGGTCTTCTCATAGTATTTAGCAGGAATTAGTCCTTCCTTAATACAATTGAGTTTTGCACCACTATATCAAACAATGCAATGCTATTAATTTGGAAATCATTATCTATAATCAAAGTGATTGGACAATACCATTTCTAGTAATTAATCCTTTGAATAATTTGAAGAAAATTTTCATTATTAATTGGATTTTCAGAAATCTGGATAGAATTTGTTGGAATAGGAGGTTCTGATGGTTTTGTGATTTCAAAATTGGAATTTTGAAGAAGTGTAATTTTTGCATCAAGTTCTAAGTCTTTTGTTTGAAAATTTAAAACATATTTCTCAAGTTCTTTAATATGAGATTTAATTTGATTAACCTCGGATTGAAGATCTTGGGTGTTTATTGGAGTAATAAAAGTTTTGTTATATAGAGAATCATCAAGAATTATCTGAAGACTAAAATAAATCTGCTTTTCCTTCTCTTCAATTGGAGAAGATTTTAAAACAATTTCCCTTAATCTTTCAAGATATTGCTTTCTTAGGGCACTATCTTGAACTTGATCAATAATTTCGAGAAGTAATTCTTTTTCCTTCTCTTTTCTGGAAATAACACAAAGTTTTTTGAACACATTTGGAAAGAGTGATCAGAATTAAATTCATCAGAATCCTGATCATAATCTAGTTGGTAAATAATATTGTCAGAATCAGAATGCTCGGATCCTTCTAGCTCACTCTGATTCAATTGGAAAATATTTAAGAGTTTATCTATTAAATCTTGATCATCTTGAAAAATTTCATTAATCTTATTTTTGAAACTACAATTATTTGCTTTGTGACCGATCCGGCCACATTTATAACAAATAATCTTTTGGAAATCTTTTTGGAAAATTCTTTTGGAAATGTCTTCTTCTTCTTTTGATAAAACTTTTCGAAGAATGTAATTCCTTTTGACGAAATTTTTGAACTTGTTTATATTTCTGTTTTCGAACAGTAGAAGGGGCTTGGATTTTCACAAAGCCAAAGGCTTCACGAAAAGATCCAAGTTCTCTTCTTTGTTAGTGCCTCGTTTATTTCCATACTTTGATTGGATCGTTAGCTCATTGCAAAGAGATAGTCCTTCCTTTTTTATGAAAGCAAACAATTGTCCATATGTCAATTGATCATACGGAACTGTTTCTTTGTTTGTAGCTTCTCTTAACTTTTGGAAAATTCTTTGAGCAAATAAATTTGGAAGTCCGGAAATAATTTTTTTCTTTCCAAAATGGCTGCGACCATGAGGTATAGTGAGAACGTTTTTCCGACCAATTGAAAAGTTGGTGGGATAACACTTTCACCCTAGAAGAAAGAGCACACATTTGTTCTCACACCAAACCGATGAAACGAAAGACGGATTTACTCTTGTACTCCAAACTATTTCTCTCCATTTTATTGGTGGAACAAATGAATGTTCAAAATCCAATACTTTAGTTTTAACAAATCTTCGTTGTCCAACTTGGAATGACTATTGCTGGTACATAGATACGTTTTTAATAAGGAAAAATTGACAACAGAGGTCTCAACTTTGGGTGATAACTTTTAAAAGGTCTGAACTATTGATTAACCTGTGTAGGTCCTAACTTTAGGGGGTGTTAACTTTTAGCGGGCCTAAGTGGCTTGAAACGAATTCTAATAATTATTTCATTTGCCTTTTTATCCTTTTATATGCATGTGATGTTTTTGTCTAACCTTTCAGAATTTTTTTTAAAATATTATTGTTACCAATACCTTTTGAAATTGGAAAGACAGTTGGAACATTATTAAGAGGTTTTATAATTTCATTTGGAAAACTTGGACTTTGTTGTTGGAGAGAAATTCCATTTATCTTCTTTGACAAATCTTCTACTGCTTTGGAAGATTGAGATTCGAAGATTGATGATCTTTTGAAGATTGGAATCAATTTGAGTAGAGATCAAATCAACTTGTATAGAAATTGTATGTAAGATTGTATTTGAAAAATTATTTTACTCATAAACCTTTTTGATATCTCCTAAAGTAGAATCTGACTTGTCATCAGCATCTCTTCATACTTTATATGGAGTAGCTTTACAAGTACCTTCATCCGTGTAACTTGCAAACCTGTTAATGGAGGATGAATGGATGAAACTAATTCACCATTTTGAAGAGTCCATTTTTGAACTAAATTGGATTTAACATATAAATCAGAAAATGGATAAGGAATTTTTAAATTACTTAAGTATATTGGAAGCCATGTAAAAAATAGAATATTCGTCGACAATTCGTTCATGAGAGCATAATATTGTTCACGAACAAAATTTTGAGCGAGATTGATCAAAGTTCGAGAAAAACCATATTCGTTTTCAAGATGTTTTGGATCATTGAAATATTTTCGAAGCAATTCTTTATCAATGTGGAATCCACCTCTAGTTAGAACATTTAAACTAGAGTGTTTTGGAGGTCTCATATCAAACTTAGTTGGTGATGGAATGTCATCATCGACTATTTCCGGTATGGGAGATTTTTCAAAGATTTTATAATTTTGAGAAGAAGATGGTATATCTTCAACATTTTGAAAAGTGTTGGATCGTTCAAAAGAGCAAGAGGATCTTGCAGTTTGAAAATCGAGTTGGAAGAAAAAGATGGAAATTCTCTATTCGAATTAAATCGAATCAGAACTCGCCATCTGGTTCTTCAATAATTTGTTCAACTTTTTTTTTCTGTTAAAGACCTTGGAATTGGAGGAGTTTGAAGTTGCCATTCATCTGGAATGGCCACTTCATCCCACGCTAAAGTTTGAGGAACATGAGTAGTAGCCTTACCATGTTCTACTTTGAAAAGCAAAGTTCGACCAGGAGCAAAACGTATTTTGCATCTTGGATTCAATTGGGTATTTAACAGTTTGTAATAAATGCGACAAATAACTGAAAAGTTTCTCACAACATCAAATTAGATATCTTTGGAAAGATTGATATCAAGAGTTAAAGACTGAAGAATATAAGGATCATCGAGGTCTTTACTCAAATTTGGAAAACAATTAAAATATATTGGACCCTGACAAATATTAGTATTTGCCAAAGTTAATAAAGAATCTTTGAACGATTTTAGAGATTTATCTCTTAAAGCAAGCATAACTGGACAATCAAGACCTAATCGAACCATAGGCTTGATAGCTATTTGGACACAACCAAAATGGATATATCTAAAACCTTCATTTAGATGTGTTTTGACAGACTCATTATCTAGTAATTGGATAGACATTTGTCTCTCAGAGCCACTAGTAGTGAATATATATATATATATATATATATATATATATATATATATATATATATATATATATATATATATATATATATAATATTTTGAGAATGTACTACAAATGAAGTTGTAATAAGTACTAAAATCCAAAATAAACATCAATTGTACCTAAATAGCTAGCTAGTAACATAATAAAACAAATAAACTCAAAGGCAAGGCATCATCTTCACATGCAAACGTCGGTAAGGTAGCGTGCTAGCAAATCCCGAACCTCGTGTATCTCGGTTGTGGTGAAAGAACTATCCCTTGATTTGCCATCGAGGAATACCTTATATAACAAACATAAGGAAACACGTATAAGATCATTTTGAGTTTGAGTAAGAGTTTACTTGACTCTAAAGATATTGAGCAAATAATATAATGTAAGAAATTAAGGAAATCGAGCTTAAAAAGCAAAAATCGGCTTAAAATGACAATCATTTACCCAAAATGGGTTTCATAGCATGTGAGTGGACTTTAGTTGACTTTAATACTTACACATGTACTTATTAGAACTATATATGACCTTAACATGAGTCTAAATGCGGGAAACCAAGTAAAATGAGCTTAAAAGGCCAAAATCGGCCAAAATGACCTTCATTTACCCAAAATGGGTTTGAAATCATGTGAGTCGACTTTAATTGACTCTAATGGTTATATATGTACTAATAAAAGCTATACATGACCTAAAATAAGACTAAATGCGGGAAACTAAGTAAATTGAACTTGAAAAGCCAAATTCGGCCCGAAATGGCCTGTACCCAAAATGGGTTTCAAAGCATATGAGTGGACTTTACTTGACTATAATGGTTTTATATGTAGGTATAAAAGCTGCACATGACCTAACATAAGACTAAATGCGGGAAACTAAGTAAATTGAACTTGAAAAGCCAAATTCGGCCCGCAATTGCCTTTATTTACCCAAAATGGGTTTCAAAACATATGAGTGGACTTTACTTGACTATAATGGTTATATATGTTGTTATTAGAACTATACATGACCTAAATGTGGCTAAATGTGGGAAATTAAGGAAAATGAACTTGAAAAGCCAAAATCGGCCCTAAATGACATACATTTACCCAAAATGGGTTTCAAAACATATGAATGGACTTTAATTGACTCTAATAGTTATATATGTACCTATTGGAACTATACATGACCTATGATTAAATGCGGGAAATTAAGGAAAATGAACTTGAAAAGCCAAAATTGGCCATAAAAGACATACATTCACAACCTAAGTGAGATTAAACATATAAGAACAGTCCCAAAACGGGGACTATTCAAGACTTACTCCTAATGGTAAGTCTCGAACGGGTATCTAGGCATATGATATGATGATGCATACATAGGTTTTACACAACAAAACATTTTACATCTAATCTCAATTCAATAATAAATATATATACATATTTGCACATATAAAACAATTTACTCGTGAAAGAAAGTTAAATATGAGTGACAACATACCAATATCAAGGTTGTAAATAGGGAAATCGAGCTCAACACTCAGTCACTAGCATCAATAATCAACAACAAAGTTTAAAGTTATCATTAGTATAAATTCGTAAATCAAACAAAACTAAACAAAACTAAACTAAGCTAAACTAAACTAAATAGCTAAACCAATAATCAACAACAAAGTTTAAAGTTCAAACCTAACTAAACTAATTAGTAAGTACAACAACAACAACATTAACAACAACAACAACGATAACAACAACAACAACACTAATAACCACAAAAATAACAACCACAACAAAAAGCCCTAGTTTTTTTTAACCTAAAAATCAAACTAACTACTTAAACTAAAATCAAAGTAACTCAAATCAATCAACTTTAAACCATTTAACTATTATACAACCTAATTTCACTAACAATTATTCATAAAACT
This sequence comes from Beta lomatogona, assembly GCA_947646795.1. NCBI lineage: Eukaryota > Viridiplantae > Streptophyta > Magnoliopsida > Caryophyllales > Amaranthaceae > Beta > Beta lomatogona. Next base: position 45,763 of record CANSNZ010000617.1, on the reverse strand, counting down.
ATAATTAATTATAAACTTCAAGCTTCAAATATGAAATTACAATAAAAAGTTATGAACTTTAGTTACCTAGGAAAAGGTGGAGGAGGAATGTAGTTGTTTAGGGCGGTTGGCGGTGCAGAGGTGGTTTTTTTATCCCAATTTTTTTCGGATTTTCGAATCCGATTTTTGTAAAAACTGGATCCGTTACTAAGTGACATATATGGTTTTTTCCACTAGTGTTCTCACCTATTTTCATGGTAGAATTCAAATCAATGACAAGACTATCTAAATCAAGACCCAAATTTCGTTGATGAACTCAATTAATAAAATAGCAATTTAGCATCAATCAAATAACTCCTAATCCCAACTCCAACTTTCGTTGATAATATAAAACTAGGAATAAATCAAGATCCAAAATTGACAACAAAAACTATCTTATCAAACCCTAAACATATAACTCAATAACATGGGAATTAGAGAAGAATCATATTATCAATTCATACTAGGGTTGAACTCAATCCGAGATAAAAATATACTTACTAATTATGACAATAAAAACAACAAACTTAATAGAAAATATAATAAAATAAACAAAAGAGAAAGGAAAGAATAAAACTTGACTAGCAATGCTTGAATATAAGAAGAATCCGAAATCTTGATGAAAGTCACAATCTTGAATCTCCAAATAGCAATAGGAAATAAACTAGGGCAAATATGGAGAAACTAGAAAGAAAACCTAGAAACAAAAACAACGTCAAACGTGAATAATGACTAATAATCCTAACCTAATTAGAAATCCTCTAATATATAGTTGTATCTCCTAATACTAGTCGGAAACAAAGTTAAAAGATAAGGAAATCCAAATAAATCATTAGAGGGTCGGAATTAAGTAATCCGCGCGTGCGTAGGAGATCTCAGAAAAACAACGCCAACTTATGAAGCCCATATCTCCCAGAATATAACTCACCTTAGGCCGTGCAACCGATCGTTGGAGATCCCTTCAAGTCTACTTTCCGATGCCACTAGAATCACTCAGTTATCAATGTCGAGTCACAAGTTATGGGTAAAACCATAAGCAGGACTCAATTTCCGCAATACTCTAATCAAATTCCAACTTCGTTTTAACTCCAATTTGCACTCAAAGATATACAAAATGATCCGTATCATTGTAGCTTGCTTCCAATTGCTCCTAAGTACTCAAGCTTGTCCAATAATAATCCAATTAAGTTGTCAATACTTGAAATTCACTAAAGAATACCAAAAACACACAAAATGAGTAATATTTCGCAAATTAAGTAATAGTATGCAATCAAGAACAATAATGCACCTAAATGTTCCTAAAATGCAACATAAAAACATGTTAGGGTTTTATTTTAATACCACAAGGGAACGATGTCGTAGCACATACGGATCGAACTCAGGGAGGTGCAAGATTAAACATTAGTTGATTCTAGACTATGAAATAGCTGCACAATTCAGATATCAATAAAAGTCTATTAAGTAATAGTCAAATTAATGACCAGATATGACAAAACGATGAATATGATAAATAAAACACTAAGATTAAGCATCACCACTAATATGAATTGATCAAACCATAACTGACACCCCAATTATTCAATTATAGCTCAGGCGAGATTGACATTCCTTTATGACTCAGTAATAAAGCACATTTGCGAACCGAAACTAAATCCTCAGTCATTCCTCAATACCTAGAGCTCGCTTTCGTGACAGCAAAAGGCCTACCTAACATGTATGTCTCCTATTTTCATGGCTTTCACACATAATTAGAAGCACTAAGAACCAATGTCAAATAATTCCCAATTCTAGTTCTCACCGATTTTCATGGGAGAATTCTAATCAATGACAAGACTATCTAAATCAAGACCCAAATTTTGTTGATGAACTCAATTAATAAAATAACAATTTAGCATCAATCAAATAACTCCTAATACCAACTCTAACTTTCGTTGATAATATAAAACTAGGGATAAATCAAGATCCAAAATTGACAAGAAAAACTATCGTATCAAACCATAAATATATAACTCAATAACATGGAAATTAGAGAAAAATCATATGATCAATCCATATTAGGGTTCAAGTCAGTCCTAGATAAAAAGACTACTCACGAATCATGACAATAAAAACAACAAACTTAATAGAAAACATAATTAAATAAACAAAAGAGAAAGGAAAGAAGAAAACTTGACTAGGAATGCTTGAATAGAACAAGAATCCAAAATCTTGATCAAAGTCACAATCTTGAATCTCCAAATAGCAATAAGAAATAAACTAGGGCAAATATGGAGAAACTATAGAGAAAACCTAGAAACAAAAACAACGTCAAACGTGACTAATGAATAATAATCCTAACCTAATTAGAAACCCTCTAATATAAAATTGTATCTCCTACTACTAGTAGGAAATGAAGTTACAAGATAAGGAAAGCCAAATAAATCATTTAAGGGTCGGAATTAAGTAATCAGCATGCGCATACGAGATCTCAGAAAAACAAGGCCAACTTATGAAGCCCATATCTCCTAGGATATAACTCGCCTTAGGACGTGCAACGTATCGTTGGAAATCTCTTCAAGCCTACATTCCAATGCCACTAGAATAACCCAGTTATCAATGTCGAGTAAATAGTTATGGGTAAAATAGTAAGCAGGACTGAATTTCTGCAAATTCTTTAATCAAATTCAAACTTCATTTTTGCTCCAATTTGCACTCAAAGATATACAAAATGATCCGTATCAACCTAGCTTGCTTCCAATCGCTCCTAAGTACTTAACCTTGTCCAATAATAATCCAATTAAGCTCTCAATACCCGAAATTCATCAAAGAATACCAAAATCACACAAAAGGAGCAATATTTCGCAAATTAAGTAATAGTATGCAATCATGAACTATAATGCACCTAAATGTTCCTAAAATGCAACCTAAATGCTCCAAAAAACTACATAAAAATATGACATATCAAAGAACCATGCAAGTTCGGTTCTTAATTGATGGAGGGATTTTATGGTAGAAGAACCAAGTAAGTTAGTATAGGTTCGTACTTAATTAATTGGTGGAGGGGGTTTATGGTTAAAAACCAAATAAGTCAGGATCTTGATAACACTAGCCAAACACAACCCATTCGAAGTCAGCATGTGAAAATTCAAAAAAGATAAGTTGTAGCAACAAAAGGCGACGTTGGAGCCTTGAAGAATGAAGAAACACGAGCCATGAAATTCAGTTGTAGAAGAGACGAAACACTGTTCAAATAAGAAACCAAGAAATACTTCAAACCCAGATTTGTTTACGAGACATAAAGCACAACAACCAACGCAACATAATATAGAAGCTGCAGCGGCAAAAACACGAGTAGTGAAGGAGATATTGCGATTTGCAAGAACGAAATCCCATCCTAGATATTTTCGATCCCGGTAGTTTATCTCTTTATTTAATCTCACCCCCAAAAAGAACATCTCTAATTAATTTAAGGGTAAAAAAATCCAACCAATGGATTTAAAACTCAAACCCACCGCCAGGAGAACATTGTTTTCGAGTTTTTACCCAAGATCAACTTGCTCTGATACCATAATAAAATAAATTGATGAAGGGAAAAAGCTTGAGAATATTATTAATCATGCATGGAGCAATATTTATAGTATAAGAAGCTAATTTAGATAGAATTAGGAAAACATATCATAAATTAAATACTTCCTTCGTTTCTCAATAAGTGAAACATAGAGAAAGTGGGGGAATACCAAGGAATGTAGAGAGAGAAAGTTGGGACCACAATAAAGTAGGGTAATTTAAGTGGTAAGAATAAAAAAGTTATGGTCCCCTCTTGCTTTTTGGTGGCATATTTGTAATAATATTGAACTTTTTTTATACCATTTTGACCTTGGTTGCACTTACTGTGACTATTCCAAATAAGGAAAATATTTCACTTATTGAGAAATAGAGGTAGTATAATACAAAGAGATATTATCTCTAAATATATATGTCTAGATACACACTTCTAGATTGATAGATTTAGCAAATACTCCTAAATCTATTCTAACAAAAAAATGAGAAGGGAGGGAAGAAGATAGATAGGAGAAGAGAAAGTGCAAAGTAAGAGATAGAATGGAAAATGTAACACTCCATTCTTTAGAAAGAAAAATGTTTTTCATTCCCCGAAGAGCTATTTTCCACCCATGAAAAAATGTTTTTTTGCCCTATGAAAAATGGTTTTCCATCGATTTGACCAATTAAAGGAAAATGGTAAAAGTAAGTTTCTAAGAAAATGTTTTCCGCCCATTTAAACACTCTCTCAATGGGATATAGGGAGGATGAAAGTGACCGCATGAATTGAAAAGAGACAAACTGCAATGTGCTTCGGTTATGACAGTATTGTTGGAATATGGATGTAGTACCTTTAACTCTTTTGGATTCACGGAGAAAAGTTTGTTTCTAATGTTGATAAATTCTCACTTGATATGATATAGTACTCTATACTCATGGCATTAGATTGCACTATACGATATTGAGTCAATTCTAAACAATTTTCATACAAAGCATCTTGCGTACGGCAGGCCACACCTATAAATATAGGTGTGACGCGCGTGCACGTCTGTCTGCCAACTAATTCATTTTCAAAAGGTCATATCTCACTCGTTTCTCATCGGAATTGAGCTTTTGACCAGGTATTGGAAAGCTATCGAGCCTAATTTTCATGTCCAACTTGAATTTTCCAAATATATTGAGTGTACTGTGAGATATGGCCTTTTGAAGTTGACCATTGTGTACAAACTCTTATGAACAAATGGAGTTACTCTTATGAGGAAATGGAGTTACTTGTATGAATATATGGTTACTCTTAACAATATAAGGTGTCACTCCTATAAATAAATTTGGTTACTTTTATAACAAAAGGAAATATTAATCAGTTTACTCTTATGAACGAAAGAACTTAGCTCGTATAAAGAAATGGGGTTACTTTTGTGAATATAGTGGTTACTCTTATTATTAAATAGGGTTGTCTTTTGATTAAATGAGGTCACTCATGCCTACGAATGAGGTTACTCGTATGAATAAATGAGGTTACTCTTGTTAATAATTGGGGTTACTCATATGATTAAATAGGGTTGTCATATGATTAAGTGAAGTTACTTGTATGAAGAAATGGTGTTACTTTTGTGAGCAATTGAGGTTACTCGAATGACTAAATAGGGTCGTCGTATGATTAAGTGAGGATACTCGTATGAATGAATGTGGTTACTTTTGTGAACAATTACGGTTACTCATAGGATTAAATAGGGTCGTCGTATGATTATGTGAGGTTGCGCGTTTGAAGAAATGGGGTTGCTCGTGTGAATAAATGGGGGTTACTTTTGTGAACAATTGGGTTTACTCGATAAATAGCATCATCGTACGATTAAATGAGGTTACTCTTATGAACAAATGAGGTTACTCATATGAATAAATAAGGTTACTCGTATTGGTCCTGATTGTTGTTTTTGTGAACGATCGGAGTTACTCATATGAATAGATAAGGTTACTCGTATTGATAAATGGGGATTAGTTTTGTAAACGATTGAAGTTACTAGTATGAATAAATGAGGTTATTGATATGAATAAATGAGGTTACTGATATGAATAAATGAGGTTACTCATAAGACTAAACTAGTTTGCTCATATGATTAAAATAGGTTACTGATATGGTTAAACAAGGTTACTCAAAAACTAAACGAGGTTAGCATAAAAAACTAGGTTACTCATGTGATTAAAATAGGTTACTGCTATTCTGCTCTCTTCTCCATTAGTAAATGAAATTCAAATAAACTACATTACAAAATCAAATCAACTAAATAGAAAATTAAATGATCGAAATTCAAATCATTCGTATTCTCCACTCTTCTCCAAATCACAATAATAAACTGGTCCCCAAATTTAATGTTCATGGCCATATTGATCTTTAACAATCTAATAATAAACCTGTATTTAATAACACTGAAATTATACCTGATAAACCCCTAAAAATGTCTTCTTTTACTGCAAACAATTCCAAATATGAATCATTCTTGGCACCCAGTACTTGAAATGACCAGAAGAAAGTGAAGAAGAATCTAAATCTCCTTTGGTTAAATTTTACTTGAGAAAGCTAAAAATTATGAAAACTCATTAAAGTTGGACAAAAATACAAGAAAGTAGTGAAGACCCAGTTGAGGAAACTGTTGAAATTGTAAGTGAAATTGGTGATCTATCATTTGTAGTGCAAAACTTACTGTAGAACAAGAATAATTAATATGGTTGGACTTCTGGAGCATTTTATGTCTCATAACAATAAGATGGCCAATAGCGGAGAAAAAGAGAGAATGGTAGAGAGAGAAACTCCCACAAAAATAAAATATCCCCCCTCTCACCAGGTCCTCGAAGGCTGCGAGTTATCCGGCCCGGCGGGTCTCCATCTTGCCATTTCGGGTTAGGTCCGATCAAAATGCGAAGAGTCAAGACAACCCCCCGGATCCCTCGATCCTCCCCTCCTATTTAAGAGTTGTCAAATTGGTGAGTCGTCTGCCCGAAATTTCGTAGGGCGGTGGTGACATCCTCAAGTTCTAAGGGTGCTAGTTCAAATTGTTTGCCCGGTGCAATTTAGCATGCCCTTTGCTACTTCTCCTCCGTTGGAGGAAATTCCTGCGCAAAAAAGAGTGTCTTTATCCCAATCTCGGAAGAATGTTACTCAAAGTTGAGCCATCCTTGGACATCGTCCCTTATATATAACTGTAAGAATGTAATTACGTGTCTTTCTCATTCCATCTTTGGTCAATATATACAAAAACATATGAGTACATTTACAATGCTATAATTAAGGATACAAGTTAGGCAACTATATATACAAAAGTCAATATGAAATATTCTTCAATATTTCATAATCTATCACACCCCCTCAGTCGAAACGGGAGGATGACGAACATTGAGACTGGTGCGAAAATCCTCAAACAATATAAGGGGCAACCCTTTAGTGAATATGTCTGCAATCTGATACCGAGAGGGCACATGATGAACCCGAACCTCGCCCCTAGCAACATTTTCTCTAACAAAATGAATATCCATTTCAATGTGCTTAGTGCGTTGGTGTTGCACGGGATTCCCAGAGAGATAAATAGCACTCACATTGTCGCAATAGACCATTGTAGCTTTACGAATGGGACAATGTAGTTCGAGCAGGAGATTACTTATCCAACATGACTCGGAAACAACATTAGCAACCCCCTGTACTCGGCCTCGCACTCGAACGAGAGAGGTAGGTTGTCGTTTGGACGACCACGAAATCAAATTGTCACCCGAAATACACACGATGCTAGGAGGTGGACCGACGAGTATCAGAACAACCTCCCCAGTCAGCATCAGTGTACGAAACCAGATCTGTAACCGATGAAGGAGAAAGGTGCAGACCAAGGTGAAGAGTACCTTGAATATAGTGTATGATACGCTTTAAAGCATTCATATGTGCATCGCGAGGGTCATGCATGTGTAAGCATACCTGTTGAACAGCATAAGAGATGTCAGGCCTAGTAAATGTGAGATATTGCGGGGGCACTCCGCAAGCTCGCGATACTTGGTCGGATCGGCATATGGAGCACCCGAGGTGGCACTAACCTTCGGTTTTATGTCAACCGGAGTGGGACTCGGTTTACACGAAACCATGCCAGCACGATCAATAATCTCCTCAGCATACTTGCGTTGTGACAAAAATAAACCACCCTTGTGGCGAGTCACGCTGATACCGAGGAAGTAATTCAAAGACCCCAAATCCTTCATAGCAAACTCATAGCTAAGATGTGTCATAATAGACTGACGGAGAGCATCAGAAGAAGCAGTTAAGATAATATCATCGACATATAACAGTAAGTAGGCCATATCAGACCCTCTCCGATAAATAAACAAAGAATGATGCGAGATACTTTGTTAGAAAAACCAATGGTAGAAACAAAGTCGACAAACCTCTTGTACCATGCCCGAGGTGCTTGCTTAAGCCCGTACAAAGACTTCCGCAATAAACACACATAATCAGGATGCTGCGAGTCTCGAAACCCCATAGGTTGATACATATAGACTGTCTCCTGGAGCTCACCATGCAGAAAGGCATTCTTAACATCAAGCTGATGGATGGACCATTACTTAGACAAAGCAAGACTGAGAACGGTGCGGATGGTAGCCGGTTTCACGACGGGACTGAAAGTTTCTCCACAATCAATGCCAACCCGCTGAGTTTTGCCATCACCTACAAGACGGGCTTTATGCCTCTCAAACGAACCATCAGATTTTTCCTTATGAGTAAAAATCCACATAGAACGAATAACATTAACACCGGGGGCGGGGGCACTAAATCCCAAGTCTTATTTTTAATAAGAGCATCAAATTCATCGGTCATGGCCAATTTCCAATTCGAGTCACGAAGGGCGGCTAAAGGGTTACGAGGAAGAGGGGATCGAGTAACCATGGTGGCATGAGCTTGGTCTTGGGTATATTTGGGGTTGGGCCGAAATATACCACGATGGCTGCGAGTTACGGGGCGTTGGACGGGATTGGAGTGGGCTCGGGCGAGGAAAGGATGGGGGGAAGTGGCGCGGTGTTTGGGCCGGTAGGGAGCCGGGCCGTCGGTGTTGTGTGAGTAGGTGAGGGGCGGGTGGGGGAGCTTGGAGGAGTTGGGCTGCTTGGGAGGCGGGGCCGGGGATATATGTGAAGGGCGGGGGTCGGTTTGTAGAGGTATTAGGAGTGGGGACCGCGGGTGAGTGGGCTTGGGGAGTTTGGGCCATGGATGATGTAGGTAGAGGCGTAGCATCTTTGGGGCGAAAGGTTGGGAGTGGAGTTGGTGAAGTAAATAGGGAGAAACATTATCCCCCAAAAAATCATACTCACTAGCGGTAGGTTTATGAGGGCTGGGCAAAAGGAAAAACATTTTCATCAAACCGCACATGCTCGCATACAATGACTTTATTACGAGATAAATCAAAGCACTTATATCCACGATGATTTGCGGGATATCCCAAAAATACACAAGGAGTAGATCGGGTTTGTAATTTATTTATTGTATTGGACGGAAAAAGAGGATAACACAAACACCCGAAAACTCGAAGGTGAGAATAAGAGGGATCACGTTGATAAAGAATTTTTAGGGGAGACTCATTGGCTAATAATTTACTTGGGAGAATATTAAGGAGGTATGTTGCCATTTGAAGAGCATGATGCCAAAAGGAGGGTGGCATAGATGCATGAATAAGAAGAGTGCGCATGATATTATTAATGGATCGTATTTTTCTTTCTGCCTTTCCATTTTGGGAAGAAGTATGAGGACAAGAGAGACGAAAAGACATGCCATTAGACTCACAAAACTTCCAAAAGAAGTATTATCAAATTCTTTCCCATTATCACATTGGATGCTTTTGATATGACGTTCAAACTGGGGTACGAATATGAGCATGTAGTGCAGAAAAAATTGAAAACACTTGGGATTTAGTAGCAATGGGAAAAGTCCACAAGTATTTCGAATAATCATCCAAAAATAGCACATAATAACGATGTCCTGAGGAACTCAAGATAGGAGAGGTCCAAAGATCACTTTGTGCATAATATCAAAAGGCATAACAGTAGTAGAAGAAGAAGAAATAAAAGGCAACTTAATATGCTTCCCAAGTACACAAGATTGACAAGTAGTAGACTTAGAGGAACTATTACAAGCAATCATTTTATTTTGCCGAAGAGTATCTAAAACCGAGGTCCCCGGGTGACCCAGACGGTCATGCCAAAGAGTGGATGCAAGATAAGCAGTATGAGAAAAAAACTGAGTTGGGCTGGTGGTAGTGATGGGGTAGAGAGAACTGGTACTATCACATCTCATTAGCCGTCTCCCCGTCTGTAAATCATGCACAGAAAACCCAAAAGGATCAAAGACTACAGACACATTGTTATCAGTAGTAAATTTGCGGACTGACACCAAATTTTTAATGAGTTTGGGTGCATGCAAGACATTGTTAAGAGACAAAGGTGGGTTTGGGGGAAGGTAATAAAGCATGCCCATAACCGTGAATTGGAATTGATTGACCACTACCAACGCGTAATACCATGATTTTTGCTCATATTAATATAAGACGAGAGATTACCTTGTGCGGACGTCATATGAGACGTCGCCCGGTGTCCATATACCGATTGGGATCCGGTTGAGAGAGAGACATGGTATGCATGGCGGACTCAATATCGTAGGAGCCCACTAAGATGCTGCTTGCATATGCGTCTTCTTGCTTGGGTATTGGGCCCCGAGAATGCTAGGTTGTGGTGGTCCGGTTTGTCTACCCCAAGATTGAGTGGGGTATGGAAAAGGAGGAAAAGCCCAAGGATATTGCATCCACATCCAACGTTGTTGGGACGGCATCTGCTGACCACCACCAGAAGACTGACCACCCCCGCGGTTGCTGCCGCGGCCAGCACCTCCCTGACCACCACCACCAGTGGTCGGACCACCACCACCACCATGAGTTTTGTTGTTGCGATGTTTATTATTTCGACCCTTGTTAGATTTGCCACGGCCTTGATTTGGAGGACGGGTATCATACGTCACGTCGGCCATAGGAGCAGCAACCACCATGGCATCATCACCACCAACAGTAGCCTCCCTCATGCTAGCTTCCTCCAATGCTAACATGGAACGAACCTCATAAAAAGGTGGCAGGATCTTTTTGTGACGAATAACCGAGGCAACCCCTTTGTAAGCAGGAGTGAGGCCGCCCACCATGCGAAGCACCAAACGGTTGTTTGAAACAGGAGCCCCCACATTCTTCAGTTGATCGGCAAGAGTTTTAAGTTGTTGGCAATATGCGGAGACCGAGGAGAAATCCTTCAAGTATGTATTATTAAACTCGTGTTCCAAAGCAACGGCTCGCGAGTTCTCATTGTCTTGAAACAAATCGCGAAGACGGTTCCACAAAGTCATGGCCGAAATATCGGCTTCAATGACGGTGTTCAAGAGGTCGGTCGAAATTGTGGAATAAATCCACTGAACAACTGCAGCATCCAGAGTATCCCATAGTTCTTGTTCATCATCAGTAAGAGTGGCCGGTTCTGTGGCTGTCCCAGCCTTAGTTTTTGGTGGGATAATATGATGAAGGACTTTGTGGGATCGACAATGGACTTTAAATAATTCTGCCCAATTTGCATATTGGACATTTTCCATCTCAAGTGTGATGGGAACATGGGTCTTAATGTTCGAGACCGCAAGAGCAGGAAGAAAGGAAGAAGAGGAGGATTTTTTGTCGCCCATGTTGACGGAAGAACAGACGAGAAAGGAGATGAAGAAGGTAACGGGAGGGCTGCGGAAGCGAGAAGAGATCAAACCCTAGCTGATACCATGTAAGAATGTAATTCCGTGTCTTTCTCATTCCATCTTTGGTCAATATATACAAAAACATATGAGCAGTTACAATGCTATAATTAAGGATACAAGTTAGGCAACTATATATACAAAAGTCAATATGAAATATTCTTCAATATTTCATATTGACTTTTGTAAGAATGTAATTCCGTGTCTTTCTCATTCCATCTTTGGTCAATATATACAAAAACATATGAGCTGTTACAATGCTATAATTAAGGATACAAGTTAGGCAACTATATATACAAAAGTCAATATGAAATATTCTTCAATATTTCATAATCTATCAATAACGTTGTAGGTAGCTCTTTTGCGAAGAAATTCTTAAAAGCCCATCTCATTCAAACTTGGCAGGTGAACATAAAAGTTGACTTAATTGAGCTAGGGAGGGGATTTTATGTCGTCCCATGTGAATCAGTGGAAGAGAGAGCAAAGATCTTAGCTAATGGACCTTGGTTCATTCAAGGAGTGCACCTTTGGGTTCGAGTGTTGGGAACACGGGAACCTAATTTCCGACCCTCTCAAGCCAAATGTTCCAAATTAAAGGAGTTGTATGGCTAAATTTGCCGGAGTTTCCCTTGGAATTCTATGACAGAGAGCTATTGTCCAAGATAGGTAATTCTATTGGAGATATTATTCGAATCGATGCTAAGTCGTTTGATGGAGGAAATAAGAGATTTGCTAGGATGTGCATTCTCGTGGAGAAAGCTCAAGTTCCACCGGTGGGAGCTTGGATTGGTAGAAGCTGCCAGCCCTTGGAATTTGAGGACGAGCATTGGTATTGTGGTAAATGTAATGTATTTGGGCATGCACCGGGAGCTTGTATTGTTCATAGGAAGGATGAAGGTGCGAGAAACTAGTCCCAAATATAGTGAAGGTTGGGTTTAGGTCAACGGGAAAGGTAGAGACGCCGAGTTGTGGGAGCGCGTGGGAAGGAAGTCACACGTGAAAGTCAACGAGGGGAGTTTAAAAGACGAAGCTCCAAATCTAGGTGGACCCTGAAAAAAGGTGTGTAAAGTAGAGTAAGTGAGGAGGCGGCAAAAAGCAAAAGGTTGGATTTAGGTGTTGAACAAAGAGTCAGTGATGTGACCAATGAGAACTCCTTCATGGCGCTAAGCTCTCTCGAGGAAATCCAATCTGAAGATCTTCGAAGCCTGCAGCCTATTCATGAGGAAACACGTGGGGTTCCTAGTGATTGTCTTCCCGATGACCCCGCTTTACCCAACAATGTTTCCATACCTCCTCAACTCTCCCCGTATTTCAGCTAGTGGACCTCAAATTTATCTATCTTCTTCGAAAACTCATTGTTTCCAAGTTTTTACCCCCTCAAAAAGCAACCCTTTCCAATGAACCTCAATACGGGAGGAGATGGAGCCCCAATCACCACCACCTAGATCACCATCCTTAGACCCCATCCCAATGCTTGACTCCCGAATTCTCTTCCGAGAGTCATAAAAACTAGAGCGGAACAACCATTCATCTTTCGAAGACCGACTCTTCCCCTAATGTTGGAGTTGTCCCCCAAAAATTTTGACTTCATTGTGTCGACGGATGTTCAAGAGGAGGTGGAGGAATTACTGCTAGCTGTGGTAAAAAAGATGATTCTCAACCCGAAATTGGTGGACATGAAATACAACGAAATGTTAATGTATGTGTCGGGAACATGATTCTTTCCTGCTCATCTCCCGCAATTTCAAAACGTCGCTAATCTACCAAGAGTCGCACAATGTCTGATGGAGTGGGTTCAATAGAGATGGTGAAGTAGACGGCGAGGATCACAAAATGCTTCATCTGTTCGAGCCATGGCTTGGACCCGAAGTATAACACCACGAATTTTCGCTCATAATTTCTTCGACTTATTTTCCCTTAATTATTATTTTCCGTTAAAATTAGAATATTTTACTTCTTAAAAATATTATATCTTATATTATTTGTTTTTCAACTTTTAAAATGTTATATTTATATTATTTCTTGGATTAAAAATTATAGATTTTCTAGTATTTAGAAATACGCGTTTGAGCTAATATTTTATTTATTCGATTTAAACGCGTTTGGACCGTGTGCACAACTTTTTATGGTGAAGTTTTGAGCTCCTAAAAGCTGTCCACAAGAGCATAATATCGGAAGCAATGGAGACGTTTTTGAACACCTTGTAACCCCCACTTTAATTCCAAAATTAAGTCCCATTATTCTAGCTCTTTTAGCCTTCTTTTATAACCTATTTGCTGCTGGAAAACTAATAAAAAAATTAGTCCAACTTTCTATTCTATTCGACCATTTGAAAAGAGAAAGAGAGAAGAAAGTTCATCTTGGTGTTTCTGCCACACTTTCACGAAAATGACTATATCTAGAGATCTTAACCGTTGGATCGTCTAGAAATTTGGACAACACGTTGAGGACGTATGAAACGTTACTTTGACTAGAGCGATTTGGCATCCGAGCTTCAGATCATCGGGAAAGTGGTCGGAATAGAATAGTACATAATGAAAATACAAGCAATTGGATGTCTTCAAAGGTAACTAACGGCGCTCCTAGTACGATTAGAATTCGTTTCGAATTTATCTAGTTTTAATAATAAATTTGGGTTAGTATTGTTTAGGAATTTGAGTGGGAATGATTCATGTTATACGTTTGTTTTCATGAGTTTTTTTTTTTTTGTGTGAATTATATGGTAAATATGATTATATAACCGTGAAGTATAAGTTATAGATGTTAAAGAGTAGCTAATTCATGTTCCTTGGATTCTTGTATGGTGAGTGATTTGTTGTCTTCGTATTATGAGACCTGGGTGATTGTTAGTATGGCATGAGGTAATCTCTTATTCATGAAGAATGGCGCTGTCAACTGATGATTGATGTTTATATGATTTTTGGTAGTTATAATAATATTGTTGTTGCCAAGTTACCACCTATTTCTTTGTGGGTGGTTGTTAATTTTTCCCTTCTTTAGCCAACTGGTTTTGGAGATGTAATGGTGTCTTTTATTTTCTCTCCTTCCTCTTGGTTTTATGCATACATAATACATACCAAGTATTACGGTGGCTTTGCATGATGTTGAGCTGTATAGTTAATGATAGAGTATGTATATTCGTTCTTGCAAATTGGTTATATTAGGCTTATGTCTTTCATATTAGTTCAGCCATATAATATATAACTATAGTCAATGCTATTCTTATTTATAACTATAACAAGATATTGTAATGTCTGCCATAACAAAAGTTTGTAATCTTGTATAATCACTTTGATTAACGAATACAATTAGAGAATTATTTCTAGGAAAAATTGTCAATAATAAGTCAATCTTTGTCCCGTCCGCTAAAAATAAGTCGTCTTTTGATTATTTTATGAATAAGTCTACCTATAGTACTTATCAATTTTAAACAAGTTAAATTTCGAATAATTTGACTTTTTTTCTTGCTTTTTTGTAATTTTTTATTTCTTTTTGTTTTGTCTCTCATCCCTTTGAAGAGTTACACATATCATATTTAAGCGGTTAAATAAGTTAACAACATGCAATAACTTGTTAAAAACAGATTGGTACTAAATGTTGACTTATTCAAGGATAATAAAAAGGTTGACTTGTTTTTTAGCGAGATGGCTCAAAGGTGACTTATTACGGTTTTATGGTTTGTAGGTTTTGTGAGTTATCTGTTTTATAACTTGTAGAGGTGTGTTGTAATGCATCGTGACTTTTTCTATCATTGTTATAAGTTATATATTGTATTTATGTTTAAGTTATGATTTAGTTGCATCATTTTGTTTTGTGAATTGGGCGAGATTTGATGAGGTATTTCTATGACCATGTTCTCATGTGTTGTTAGTTATATATGATTGTTTTAATTATTTTATGATGGTTTGGTTGTTTGTATTATATTGGGAGTATAATAATGTTGATAATTTTATAAATCAATATCTAAGTTGTCGATGTTACGGTACTCGAGGGAGAATTATACTTGTCTTTAATACCGTTTCGCCAAGAGTTATGTACCGGGGGTATTATAACTAATCTTGTAATTAACCTTGTACCCAAACTTAGACAATGAAAGTGAAGTAGTTAGAGTATTTGATTATATTGTATTGGTGTATAAATATATTTTAAGGAAGGTTTATCATTTTTAGTTGGGAGAACTGATTTTTTGTTAGTATTATTATTACTATTACTTTGATAATAATAAATATTATTGTATTGAGACCCTTGGATTACGATCCTAGTTTCTGCTTGGTTTTTAGGTGTAAGGCCTTAAGGGCAACCTTATATTTATATTTGATTATTTTATTGAGATTAAGATATCCGGTGGGATAGATATAGTCCTTGGCGAATAGAGTATAAATTTTACCGTATTTATTTGAACAATGTGCGTCTGACACGTGGCCCTGTGAGTCACACAGAGTCATGCGCTCGGCACACTCCTATGTGCGAAGCACGGCCGAGAATTCTATCTTTTTTTAAAGCGTGTACCAGGTGTATGCGGCTTATTGGTCATGTAGCCCGTGGCACCAATGTGCGCGACATGTGTGATTGTGAGTCATGCGGGGGTCATGCGCCTGTCACAGTTTCAATTTTCCTATTAATAGGCTTTGATTTTCCGAATTAAACGACGATTTTTTAATATATTTCTTATACACTTTAATACTTCGAACACGTTCGTTCTCCTAATTTATGAAATCTCATACTTCCACATACTAAACAAACACAAACATAATCAAACACACACATACGTTTGTGCTTTGATCGATCTTTTGGCTTCAAGATCACTCCTCCCGAAGGTAGTTATGCTATCAGACCTAAGCCGCATAGGTATACTCCTGAGGACCCTTGAATAATTCCATTTATCTTATTTCCTTAAAGTTACTAACGATTTCTTGTCATGATGTAGATAATTAGTAAATAAACGTTATTATTGTACATTCTAACCTCTTTTCTCTTATTTTGTATATATAATATCCATGTTATTATGATTGTTCTATGCATGATTTTTATCACCCACATGTTATTATTGCAAATTAAGACCTAAGGAATTGTTCTAACACTAGTAGAATAAATGCTTATTGCTGTGGTGGTATTGCTTCGGTTTTACTCATACGCAGCAATATATCACGACAAAAGAAAAGGTAAAATATAAAATGACCATATTGCTGCGGTTTTTTACAAAAACCACAGCAGTATTGTTCGAACTGAATTTTTTTGCAAATAGTTGACCATTTGACAAACCATATTGCTGCGTTTTCTATAGAAAACAGCAGCAATATATTTGCAACGGATATTTTTTGAAAAAAATGGAATCTTTTTTCCAGATCTGGCGCGCAAATATTTCTGCTGTTTTAATATTATTTTAATATATTGCTGCGGTTTCTGACAGAAACCACAGCAATATCCATGCGCCATATCTGGAAAAAAAACACGGGTTTATTTTGTTTTCATTCACTGTTTCTCTCGACTCTCTCTCTACTCTCACACTCTCATTCTCTCTACTCTCACATTCTCTCACTCTTACAATTTTCGGCGAAAAGGTGCCATTTTTCAGCGAAAAGCATTCGGTTTCCGGCGACAAGGGTCACATTACTTGCGTTTTTCCGGCGACAAGGGTTTTTTCGCCCCTCTCCTCCGCTTCTTGCTTGGTTGGTTCGGTTTTTCGCCCCTCTCTTCCGCTTCTTGCTTGGTTGGTTCGGTTTTTTGCCGCTCTCCTCCGCCACTTTCGTACTTCACCGCCGGCGCCACCCTCTCCTTGTCATATTAGGTTAGTTTTTCATAATTTTTTTTTTATTTTGTTATTTTCTTAATTAATAGTGTTTTAATGGATAATTTGGCTTAAATAGTAGTTTAAAATGCTTATTATAAAGTATATATATGATTAGTTATAAGATTTGAGGATTAAAAACTGATTTTGTGATGATTTTGCTTAAGTTTTTGTATGGACTACAATGTTATACGGGATTGTTTTTGCTTAATAAGTTCTTGTTATATTTCAAGTGATATGCCTCCTTCATATTGATAGATTCACCAATGGGAGGGGAAGGGAAATCTAAGGAATGGTTTGGTACTTGTTGTTTGGTGATAACTTGAAATCGCTTGAATGCGATTGTTGTTTGGTGATGACTTGGAATCGCTTGAATGCGATTGTTTTTATGTAAATCATAATGCCTACATACCCGTTCAAGACTTACTCATTAGGAGTAAGTCTTAAATAGTCCCCGTTTTGGGACTGTTTCTTAAACGTCACATCTCACTTAGGTAGTGAATGTGTGTTGATTCTTTGATTCTAAGTGAAATACGGTTAATCATTTTCCTAATTTGTTCTCCGGGTGCATATAACATAAGCAATTATCTTCATCGTGTACATGGAGGCCGGAAGGGAAATGCTTTGCCGATTTTACTTAGAATCAAAGATGATACATGCATTCACTAGTGGGATTGGACGTTTAAGGATGGGTTAGGTTGGAGTGATAAGGACCCAATGGAAGCATGCATTGAATATTAGCTTAGCTTGTTGTGTTATATTTATCTGAATTTTTTAATTGATAATAATTTTTTATGTATGGATGTATGTGTGGGGGTTTTTAGAAATGGATCGAAGTTGGATGTATGGAAAGCGTAATACGTTGCGGTTCGTGCAAGGTGTGAATGGGTTTTGTAAATGTGTTGTAGAGCATCAACAACTTACTTGCGAGGATGAGATTTATTGTCCATGTGTTGATTGCTACAATGTGAATACGATTTCTGATATTAGGTTAATAAGAGATCATATTATTCGTCGAGGATTTAGGATTGAGTATTATATTTGGTTATGGCATGGTGAGAAGGGAAAATATACTCATAATAGAGTTATTGTTGATGTTGGCACTAGTAACTCATTAGAGATTGATATGTCGAATGTTGGGGTTGAGAATGAAGTTGTGATTGAAGATCATGTCAGGATTGAAGGTGATGATGTAGTAGGTAATGAAAATGACCAAAGAGATAATAGTGACACTGAGGATGAAGAGTTTGGTGATGATCGATTAGGTGAGATGTTGGAAGGGGCCCATGACCATTTTAATGAGCGGCCACGAGTGTTTGACAATTTGTGCGAAGGCTGTCTGGGAAACCCCTTTATCTAGGGTGTACAAAATACACTCAATTGAGTGGGGTTTTAACCCTTTTCAACATCAAAGCGAAACATAATTTGGCCGATGTAGGCTTCACAAAACTCTTAGAAGCTTTACAAGATATGTTTCCTGAGGGTAATTTATTACCAAAATCCACCTACTATGCCAAACAATTAATGTGTCCTTTGGGTTTAGAATATGAGCAGATTGATGCATGTCCGAATGATTGCGTGTTGTATCGAAATGAGTATGCGGACCTTTATGAATGCCCGAGGTGTGGTAAGTCCCGCTATAAATTGTCGGATGGGGTTGAACCTGGGCCGGGCAATACGGGTCGTTCTGCGAAAGTGTTGTGGTATCTTACAATTGTGCCAAGGTTTAGGAGGCTCTTTTCTATCAAAGGAGATGCAAAGAACCTAAGATGGCATGCTGATCGGAGAAAGAAAGATGGAATGCTTAGGCATCCAGCAGATTCTCCTCAATGGAAGGCTATAGATTCCAGATATAGGGAATTTGGTCAGGAAGCTAGGAACTTGAGACTTGCATTGTGTACGGACGGAAAGAACCCTTATGGTACTTTGAGTAGTCAACATAGTACTTGGCTTTGTTCTTTTAGTGATATACAATCTTCCTCCATGGTTGTGCATGAAGCGGAAGTATATTATGTTGTCTCTCTTAAAATGCGGGCCTAAGCGGCACCGGAAATGATATAGACATCTATCTTGCACCTCTCATCGAAGATCTCAGAAAGATGTGGGACGAAGGTGTTATGGTGTTTGATGCGTATTCCAATGAAGATTTCAGGCTTCGTGCAATGCAATTCTGTACTATATACGATTATCCTGCTTATGGCAATTTGTCGGGGTATAAGGTCAAAGGAAAAAAGGCATGTCCCATTTATGAGAATGGTATGGAGGCTACACATTTGCCACATTGTGGGAAACATGTCTATATCATTAATAGGCAAATGCTACATAATTCTCATCCATATCGAAAGAAAAAAGCACTATTTAACGGGTTAGTTGAAAATGCTCCAGCTCCTAGACCGTTGACCGGAAAAGAAGTTTATAATCATCTTAAGGGGATGGGCACAATATTTGGTAAGGGGGTTAAACCTTTGGAAGACGATGGTGTCATTTGGAAAAAAGAGTATATATTCTGGAGACTTCCTTATTTGAAATACTTACCAGTTAGACATTGTCTCGATGTATTGCATATTGAAAAAAATGTTTGTGATGCAATTATTGGTACTTTGTTCAATATGCCGGGAAAGACTAAGGATGGTCTGAAGGTTCGCAGAGATGTGGAGAAATTGAAGATTCGGCCTAATTTATGGCCAAAGGTTAAGGAAAAAGCTAAGAAATGAAAGGGAACAACAACATATTTGTCTCCGACTTGTTATACATTGTCTAGGCAAGAGAAACGATTGTTACGTGAGTGTTTATACGGTGTTAAGGTTCCCCTTTGGATACTCATCTAACATGAGAAGACTTGTTTCTAAGAGCGATATGAAATTAATTGGGTGAAGTCCCATGACTGTCATGTGTTGATGCAAGTGTTTTTTGCCGATTACAATACGCGGGATTCTTCCTAAACATGTCGGGCTTGCCATCACGAGGTTATATTCATTTTTTAATACCATATGCAACAAGGTACTTGACCCTGATAAGTTGGATGCTTTGCAAAATGAGGTGGTGATAACACTTTGTCAATTTGAGATGTATTTTCCACCTTTTTTTTGACATTATGGTTCACTTAGTCCTTCATTTGGTAAGAGAGATTAAATTGTGTGGCCCTGTGTTTTTAAGATGGGCATAGCCTTTTGAGAGACATATGAGTTCTTTGAAAAAGAAGGTGAGGAACCCAAAGAAGACCCGAGGCGAGTATTATTCAAGGAACAATTGCCGAAGAGGTTGAAGGATATTGTTCTTCTCATTTTGCTAAGGCTGTGATGATAGGTCTTCCAAAGTCCGGACACGAGGGAAGGTTAGAAGGCAAAGGTGGTGTCGGAATGCGACATATTTCGCCTTCATTGAGTGAGTTGAATAAAGCTCATCTTTTCGTGTTGCACCATGTTACTGAAATTAATCCATACTTAGAGAGACGTATGCGTGAATTGCACCACAAAAACCAGTCAAAAGGGGAGAGGGCGTTGATGAATGAGCATAACAGGTCTTTCAATGATTGGTTTCACAATAAAGTAATTGGTGAATTGTCTGCAAACAACTATCATGTACCCGATACAATTAAGTGGCTGGCATACGGTCCACGTGACAGTTTTAAATCATATGAGGGGTATGATATCAATGGATATACCTTTTACACTGAATGTCAGGACAAGAAATCAAAGGTGGTACATAATTGTGGGGTTTCAATGGCTGCATCATCTAGGGAGTATGCGAGTGCAAAGGATAATCATATTATGGGATCATTCAGGAAATATGGGAGCTCGATTATTGTGACTTCACTATGCCTATTTTTCAATGCAAGTGGGCGGATAATAGACGTGGTTTGCGAACGGATGAGTGTGATTTTACTCTAGTGGATATGAGTCGTCTGCGTGACACTGAAGAACCTTTTATCCTCGCATCACAAGCAAAACAAGTGTTTTATGTATCTGATCCTGTAGACACTTAGTGGTGCATTGTTGTTAATGGTAAAAGGCGAATATTAGGAGTAGGTGATGTTGACGATGAAGAAGAATATGATAAGTTTGATGATATCCCCCCTTTCTCAATCCCAAGTGATGATATGATGGATGTGTCTGATACTGAAAATAGTTACATGCGAATGGATCACCAAGAAGGTAAGGTATAACGGTCATCGAGCAACCTATTGACCAAAATTAAAGGTAAAAAATGTTCTATATGAGTAAATTGAATTATAAATTGATGTACTTATAATAGATTTCATTACAATAATGTGTTGATATATATTGTTTTAAATTTTGTTAACACTTTTTGTTGTTTCTATGTATATGCTACAGATATGGCTAGTGACGGCTCGGGCGATCAGTCATCGGATTCCGATGCACCATTTCATTCGGAAAAGGAGGTTGACCAGGGGGAGGACAGTGATCGTGCTGCAGATGCGTTTGATGCTTGGA
Organism: Beta lomatogona; assembly: GCA_947646795.1. Classification (NCBI taxonomy): domain Eukaryota; kingdom Viridiplantae; phylum Streptophyta; class Magnoliopsida; order Caryophyllales; family Amaranthaceae; genus Beta; species Beta lomatogona. Next base: position 24,189 of record CANSNZ010000617.1, on the reverse strand, counting down.
TGGAAAGAATGGAACTAGAAGCTGATAGGAATGCTTTACTTGACATTGAGGTGGCATCCGATCCACGTCAGCCACCCCCCTCAGGTTCGCGCTTATTTGATTATTGTAATATTGAATATGTCATTTATTTGTTCGTTATCTAATTTAGTTTCCTTATTTTGATTCTTAGATCCTCGTCAGACCAATGCATATTATGGTGCACAAGGGAGGGGGAAGAAGTCAGGTGGGAAGACAAAGGCATCTACAAAGAGTAAAAGAGGTCCCACGATGAATCTCCACACCACAGAAGATATGTACTTACAGTTTGATGAATTGGGGAGACCAACAGGTAATTATTGATTGTAAGATAGTTATAATTTACCATGCTTACGATTTAATGTTTGGATTTCTAATTATTTTTTCTATTAGGCACGTGGCGAGCAAAGTATGGTATTTGGGTCGGTCTTTCTATACGCAGGCTTAACATCAATTGGAAATGGAAAAACATTTCTACTGCCCTGTTGGATTTGATGTGGACAAACACTATGGTAAGATATGTTTCATTTACACTAATGCTGAGCTAACGTGCTTATTTATTTGTTTATGATGGAAAACAAAATACGTTTCACCTTCCGGACGAGATAAGCTATAGGAGGCACTACTTGACTGTTGTGAACTCTAGATGGAGGGATTTTAAGAGCAAATTGGTATCTGGTTGGATCACAATGACCAGAGTCAGATCAAAGAAAGAGAAGCTAGGTGATACTCCGCCAGATGTATACAAGCACATCAAGATGGAGGATTGGCTTACCTTCAAAGAGGCTATGACGTTAGATGAGGCTGTAGTATGTTTATAATCAAATTAACTTGGTTTTATTAACTTAAATTATATTCTACTAACTTAATGTGTTTTTTATTGCAGAAAAAGCGAGAAAAGGTGCTTGAGAGTGCAAAAAAGAATACACATCATCACCACTTAGGTCAAAGGAACTATGGGGATGCTAGAGAGTTGTGGAAGCGGGGAGAACTTTTGTCCACATAGTTTTGATTCCGGATCGTCATCTAGTACACCATCCTCCTCGGTGTCATCTCATGTTAATCAGGGTGATGACTGGTGGTGTGCGATGCATAAGAAAGATCCAGTCACTAACCATCGATTTATTCCAGTTGAGGAAACAAAGATTGTAGCTGACAAATACGTATGTATATCACTATAAATTTTAGTTTGACATATATATGTTTTTTCGTTATTAAATACATTTTTGTTATTTGTAACTTGTTTTTTAGGCAGCTGGAGTACAAGGAGAAGCAAGCCAAGGGTGACTTCACTCCGGTACGTAACAAAGACGCCCTTTTTATTGCTGTTGGAGAGAAGCCAGATCACTCGGATCGTTGTTATGGTTTTGGAGGCTACAATGTTGGCTATAGGAAGGCTTTTGGTCCTCCACCTCCTAGGAACTATTGGAGCTCGAGTTAGGAACAAGAGGAAGCATTCATGCAGAAAATGACTGAAAGGTGGAGAAATGACATTACAACATATATGCAGAATGTAGCGCTTTCACAGCCTTCTCAGCTACATACTCCATTTATTGCACCATTTGTTCCATCATCTGCTTCACCATCTACTGGCCCATCTACTTTTCATCCTTTTCTGCCATTTGTTCCATCATCTGCTTCACCATTTGTTCCATCAGCTGCTTCACCATCTACTGGGCCATCTACTTCACAGCCCACTCAGCTACGTACTCCACTATCTGAATTTTCCGACACTCATTCTCCTCAGTTGAAGGTACATATAATTATCATATATACATGTGCTTTATACAAATAATTATCTTATATAAATAGAACTTTACGTTATTGTTAGGAAGAGACTCCATGTCGATTGTATTTGATAGATCCAACTAGTGGAAAGACTTGTCTAGTGGCAGATGCACATTCTTATGCTTTTGATGAGACCACTATAGTTCATGGGTCTAGAATTATGAATGATCACCTTCGAGTGAAAGTTCATCGTTTTGTAGAGAAGTATGGTCATTTGCCATTACCTGTCCCCGTCCTTGCATATGAAATCGACACTACAAAAACTGCTTTGGGTACGTGGGTGCAATGGCAAAATAGTGCAAATATTAGGTGATGAGGTAATTGTTCAAATTTTATCCATTTTTGTAAAAATAATAGGATTAAATTTAAAAATTACATAATCTTATGCGCGTTCTAAAAAATTACTCCCTCCGTTCCAGAATAGTCTGAACACTCTCCTTTTATGTTTGTCCCAAATTAGTTTGAACACTTTCATTTTTGGCATGGTCCCACTATTAATATATTATTTCTTTTACACATCTTTGGCCCACACTCTACCTTTTATCAATAAAAAGTTACCCAACTTTCTCTCTCCTCTAATAAAAAATACCCATCAACTTCTATCACATCTACTTTTTAAATAAAATAAAATTTGATAACCACACTACAACTTGTCATCTTGAACTACGTGTCCCAACAAGTGTTCAGATCTTTTTGGGATGGAGGGAGTATTATTATGTTACACCGACACCTAAAAAACAAAAGGGGATTTCGGGGGAGGTTGTTCGATGTCCTAGCCAGCAGCTTTCAGCCGGTTCGGCTACTCGTTATAGTCCGGTTGTCGATGATGTATCGTTCTTGGAATCCCTCACTTGAAGACCGTAAGGAGTTAGCGGATACGCTTGCCCTTGCCGTCGCAGGCGCGATGATACCGTTCTTTGTAACCTTGCCGAGCTCATTGTTCCATTATTCGAGAAGATGCCACCGCTTATCGACCAAGGAGGATATTGCTTAGTTCCTGAAAGGGGAGATGCTTAATATTTCTATTATCCAAGTGTACATGAGGTAACAATAATCAAAGTTATGATTTTTTTTACATTTGATTGTATGATAGTTGTATTTTCCACATAAAATTTACATTTGTCTATTTTTTTTAGGGCAACGCGATCGACTTGGATGGATTTGGGGCTGCTTGTTTGAGTTTGTTGGATGTGCCCGGAGAGTACTGCGGATGTGCATGCATTGGAGAATGTAACGACTTACATTCGGTGTGCTTTGATTTGGATCCGTCGTTCTTTGGTGCTAGTATCTTCTTCGCGCCAATTTTTTAAGAGTAACATTCTATCTTAATAGTTTTTTTATTGTTGCATGACATGTGAACTTTTTAAGTAATTATTCTTATTCAATCTTGCAATAGTCGTCATTGGATGCTCCTTGTGATACGTCCTATGCCCGGGATAAATTATCTCTTTGATTCCGCTAGCTTTCACAAGGTGCGGAAGTTAAAGATTAGACCGCCTATGATAGCGTAAGTTGATCGTTTTAGTATATTTTAAATGAATTTAAATTATAATATAAAGCAAATAAAGTGTAAATCATTTGATGTTGTTTTATATAGTGCTTTTAGGAGGTTTCGGATGAGGGGCAACGAAGTTCGTCGGGACAAGCTTCTTTGGAGATGTATTCAGGTATAATAGACTTATTTTATTCAATTAAAAGCATATGTCTTTCTCATTATACGATCAATTATCTCATTTTCTTAAAACTTTGGATAAAGTACCCACAACAACAAGGAGACACGGAGTGCGGTTATTTTGTCTTGTGCAACATTTTTGACGTACTCACTTTATATTGTGGTTCGGAGGATTTCGATGAAGTAAGTTTTTGTTCACTTATTATTCATTTCATATTTTATATATTTAACTATTTAAGGCGAACTTTGGTGAATTATTTTCAGGTTGCTCGTACCTCTACCCGCGATCCTTATACGGAAGATCAAATCAATGAGGTGAAAAATAAGTGGGCAAGATACTTTATTGATAATTCCATTGCGTAGGTTAGTTAATGTTAATTTTTTTTGCTTCTCTCATCCTTACAACGTATATAATTTAGTGCAACTTGTGCCAACCAACATTATCGTATTGACTTGGATTTCATGATATATATATATATATATATATATATATATATATATATATATATATATATATATATATATATGTTGGATTCGCATGATATCTATGTTGGATTAAATCGTATTTATTTCTTGTTGAACTTGCAATTTGGATTGTGCGTGGAAGTTGGAGGAAAATTGGTTCTTAGAAGATGATGGATATTGGTTGTTGGATGAATTTTGGATTATATGTTGGTTGTTGGATGAATTTTGGATGATGGATGGATGTTGGATGAATTTTTGATGATGGATGGATGTTGGATGAATTTTTGATGATGGATGGATGGTTGTTGCATATAATATTGTACAGGTTAATTCCCAATTATGGGTTTATCCAATTTACAAACGGAGCTCTGCCGAAATTTAAGCAGAAAATATTCTGCTTGCTTTATTCTGCTTCTTGCATGAGGATGTTGGTGGAACATACGTAAATATGAAATAATTTTTTTAAAAAAAAAGCAGTATATTCCTGCTGTTTTTCCCATAAACCGCATCAATATACTTGTATTTTTATTATAAAAAATATATATTGTTTGCGGTTTTAAGGAAAAACGCAGCAATATCAATATTTTTTATTATAAAAATAAAGTATATTGCTTTGCGGTTTTTCCTAGTGTAACTTAATCGAGATAATATGGACAACATGGTAGGAGCCTTGTAAATTTATTGTTTAATAACTTGTCGCTATAAAAGTATTATTTTATGTGTTTCTTGAACCAACTTAGAATATTCTTTTTAGGGTGTATGAAAATTATGATGTGGTTCTTCTTCTGCATAAAAATTGTTATGAATCGATATTTAGTAGAGCCAGCAATGGATGAATGTGGTTCATTATGACCATATTCGTACCCTCACCCCCGAACTCAAATTTTGGTTCATTGACCATCTATGGAGCCATGATGGGGAAATATACATTGGATAAGTCCCTAATATGTCCCTTTAATTTCCCAAATATCCAATAAGGTTTATGGGTGTTCCTTTAAAGACTTGTTGGCGACTTCGAAAACGTATTTAATAAAACCTTAACAATGGGATAGTCAAATACGCGCTCACACCGTATTGGCGAAATAAAATCCCGCCTACAATTTGGGGACTTCACTGGGGAGGATTTTAAAAAATTAAATTTTTTAAATGAGTGGGTGAAACTTGAAAAATACGATTCATTTTCTTTTTATGCCTTGGAATAACATACTGTTTTGCATATTATAGGCGTGTTTTTATTTCGCCTACGCGGTGTGAGCGCGTATTAGATTTGACTATCCCACTGTACAGGTTTTATTGAAAATTGTTTTGAATTGAAAGAAGTCGCCAACAATTCTTTTTAGGAAGAATTATAAACCTAATTGGATATGGGAAAATCGTAGGGACAAATTAGCCAATGTAGATTTCCCCATCTTGACTCCATAGTTGGTCAAAATGAACCAAAGATTAAGTTCGGGGTGAGGGTACAAATATGGTCGGGAACCATATTGCCCATTCTTTGGCCTCTACTAAATATCGATCCATTTGCGAGATTTTATGCCAAAGAATAATCATATAACGTTTTAAACACCCTAAAAATAATTAGTCTAAATTGGTTCAGGATACACATAAAAAGACTATATATTCAGTGACAAGTTATTATGCAATCAATATTACAGGGAACCTAACAAGTTGTCCAAATTAATATGATTAATATTAGAACAATTCTTTAGGTCTTTAATTAGCAAAAATAACATGTGGGGTGATAAAAGCAATAAAGTAGGGACAATCATATAATATGCAAAGAACAATCAGGCAGGCATTTAATATACAAAGGCATGAATAATAATAATATGAAATATAAAATAAAGTATAGAAAAGAGGTTAGAATATACAGTAGAGCGATTTTACATTAAAGATCTACATCAGGAAAGAAAACTATTACACTAGTAGAATAAATGCTTATTGCTGCGGTCATTAAGTTGCCTATTGTGGCGGTTTTAACCGCGCAGCAATTAACGACGCAGCAATTGGTAATTAAACTGTTGCTGCGGTTTAATACAACATATTGCTGCGGTTTCTGGGAAAAACCGCAGCAATATCAAAAAAATTTATTATAAAAAATACAGTATATTGCTGCGGTTTTTGGGAAAAACCGCAGCAATATACTTATTTTCTTTTTTTAAAAAAATTATTTCATATTTACGTATGTTCCACCAACATCCTCATGCAAGAAGCAAAATTCAGCAAGCGAGAATATTTTACGCACAAATTTCGCGAGCTCCATTTGTAAATTTGATAAACCCATAATTGGGAATTCACCTGTACAATATTATATGCAACAACCATCCATCCATCATCCAAAATTCATCCAACATCCATCGATCATCCAAAATTCATCCAACAACCAACATATAATCCAAAATTCATCCAACAACTAACAACCAACAACCAATATCCATCATCTTCTAAAAACCAATTTTCCTCCAACTTCCACGCACAATCCAAATTCCAAGTTCAAGAAGAAATATATACGATTTAATCCAACATAGATATCATGCGAATCCAAGGATTGCAGGTAAAGGTACGAGCAACCTGAAAATAATTAACCAAAGTTAGCCTTAAATGGTTAAATATATAAAATATGAAATGAATAATAAGTGAACAAAAACTTACTTCATCGAAATCCTCCGAACCAGAATATAAAGTGAGTACGTGAAAAATGTTACGCATAACAAAATAACCGCACTCCGTGCCTCCTTGTTGTTGTGGGCACTTTATCAAAAGTTTTAAGAAAATGTGAAAATTTATCGTATAATGAAAATGACATATGCTTTTAATTGAATAAAATAACGCATCTCCAAAGAAGCTTGTCCCAACGAACTTCGTTGCCGCTCATCCGAAACCTCCTAAAAGCACTATATAAAACAACATCAAATGATTTACAATTTATTTGCTTTATATTATAATTTAAATTCATTTAAAATATACTAAAACGATCAACTAACGCTATCATAGGCGGTCTAATCTTTAACGTCCGCTCCTTGTGAAAGCTAGCGGAATCATAGACATAAATTATCCCGAGCATGGGATGTATGACAAGGAACATTCAATGACGGCTATTGCAAGATTGAATAAGAATAATTACTTAAAAAATTCACATGTCATGCAACAATCAAAAAACTATTAAGATAGAATGTTACTCTTGAAAGATTGGCGCGAAGATGATACTAGCACCAACAACGACGGATCCAATCAAAGCACACTGAATGTAAGTCGTTACATTCTCCAATGCATGCACATCCGCGGTACTCTCCTGGCACATCCAACAAACTCGAACAGCAGCCCCAAATCCATCCAAGTCAAACTGCGTTGCCCTAAAAAAAATAGACAAATGTAAATTTTATGTGGAAAATACAACTATCATACACTAGTAGAAAAGTGCTAAAATGCTCCGGTTAAAAAGGCCACAAATGCTCCGTATTTGACCCGTAGCAGACGTCATTTATTTTCTCAAATGCTCCGTAGTTGTGCTAAAAACCGGAGCATTTGACCAATTTTATATGGCCTGTATACATCAAATGCTCCGGTTAATAAGGAAAAACCGGAGCATTTGTGACACAAATGCTCCGGTTGTTACAGAACCCGCAGCATTTGAGGTCCCAAAAATAAATAATTTTTTTTTTTTTTGCTATTTTTATTCTAAATTGATGTACATTCAATTACATATATATAAAAGTTATATTTCTAATACTTTTGTTGATAAATACAACAGCTATACAAAAAGAACTCTTTGATTCGACGCTTCGATCAGATAAAAGGAACACTGTAGTGAAAGATATTAGCACTAACTGTGACATCTAATCAGTTAATTAAAAGATTAAATTATGCGGCCCAAGAAAGTAGGATTTCGTTATATTATCAATGAATGGAAATTTTTGCAGATAAATGAAATTACATTGACCTAGTAAAAAAAAAAAGTCAAAAGTTACAAATTTCATTATATTATCAATGAAAGGAAATTTTTGCACATTGTGCAAGTAAAAAAAAGTCAAACGTTACCAATTTCCCAGTATAATAGCATTTCCTAGATGATAGCTAAGACTTCTGAAGTAGCAGAACACACCAAAATCTATACAGCTGGTGTTGATGTTAAATCGCCCTTGCTCATTTGTTTATTGTTAGCACAAAGCCTGGAATTCCCGAATCTGCTAACGTATCTGACACAAAATATATTTGCTTATCATGTTGATGCTGGAACTCTCCAGATCTTACGTTAACATTAGCTACTACGTGCGGCGAAATTTGTGTTGTTAAAAATATTGTGAGGCAAAGGCCTAGCGATCAAACCATTAGTGACCCAACCTGCTGATTCACTATCATGCTTCAAATGGTCAAACTCCCTTCTTAAAAGGCAAACATCTGAATTGCATCAAGTACAAACTAACCAAACTTACCATTTACTAGCACAATTTTGCTCGATTATTGAAGTGCATATAGGAAACAAGGTAAGTACTTACTCGATATGGGTTCAGATGAATGGATTGATAACACTTCGGATTGCAGAACTTGTGGACCCAAGTTATGAAACCAAAGCAAGCAAAGGGTAAATGGTACTAAGATGCAATTAGCTAATGCTATCCCAAGCATGATATCGATTGACTTGCTCACCATTCCTTGTGCTTCACCCTTTGTGATTACCTAGCACAATTAATCCCAATAAGTCATGAGGGATCTTATATCATCCTAGAAATAAAGGAGAGAAAAGACCTCTCCATTTTGACCACTGATAACATAAAAAACCATACTTACCTCCGGAAAATTCCTCTTTGCATCCAAGCCTGCATAAAAACAACTTCTTTTGGCAGCCTTCAAAACCCTGGCATTAAATATTAGCACATGACGAGCAAAATGTATAGACTTCTATAGTAAAATGCTATAAAAGGAAAGCGATGAGTAGGATTTTGAATTTGAACCACGTTGAAGGCTGCAGTGCACTGGGCACCGTATGGGCATTATAGATTAAATGAAGGTTGCAATGCCTTTGGGTGGCATGGGCGACAAAGCAGGTGGGAGTGAGCGAAGGTGAAGAAGAATGGGGGTTGTGAAAGATAGCATCGACAATATTTGCTATTTAATTGCTTCGTAAGTTGAATCGGGATCTTCATGATGATGAATTAGATGAACATGAGGAGCGATGCGGCCGCGGAAGGTTGAAGAAATTCGGAAGGTGCGGGTATCGAGATCAAGCCGCCTATCGATGCCAAATGCTCCCTTTGAAAGGATGATATGCTTACACTTTGGTGTCCTAAATTAGAGATATTGGTCGCCGCCTAAAATCATGAAAAAAAAACCCCACATTAGACGTGTCAGATAAATTTCCCTCTTTGCTCAACAATATAACATCCAATATATACTACGTAATTCAGAAAATAGCACAGCAATGCATGCATCATGTAGTCATTAATTATGCAAAAAAAAGCCAGTAGCAGATACAACTATAAGTCTTGGACAGGTTTGCCATAGTTGCCCAATCACTTATGGTCAAGCTCGTAGTATATCTTGCATAGCGAGATAAAACAAGTGGCGGTCTCCACACCAGAGGATAATGCTACATAATCCCCCTTCTCAACATTAATAGCAACTCTGCATCTCAAAGAAGGAAAAATTTACTAAACATAGAAGATTGAAGACTCTAAAACACAGCTAACAGAAACAAACAAATGTCAGTTAGCCTTTATATCAGATCTATAATGTCATGCACAGGACGTGTAATGAATGTATGTATTGTGCAATCCCAAGAAAGAGACAAGCTAAGATCATAAAAAAAAATCACCCAACTTCAATTAAAAATGTCAAGAAACCATGACAAATTCAAAGTCTAACATCAACATTTAATATGCTAGACTACTAGAGACAAGGCAGGCTCCACAACTCATGCTATATACTACAGTTGATGTTCTGCCATGATTATAAGATCCAACACATTTTTAATCGTTAAAGACATTGACCATTCTAATAAAAGGAATCCATGTAAACGGCATAAACTTAAACTGAACTAAATGCTAAATCTAGAAAAATATTTCTCATGACTTTAGAGTACTAAAATTGAAAAAGTTTGAGATAGAACTAATCTCAGTAACACCAGGATCAAGAATCAAGGAGAGATTGCTTATCAATTGGTTGTGAATATTAAATCATAGGACGGGTAAGAAATATGAATCAACGGAATGATTAATACATCTTATTCAATTAAAAACAATTCACATTTATTTCAGTTCTACTATGCAAAGATTCAAAACTTAATAGTCTTAAGTATGCAACGGTTGTCCTGCATGGTCCAAGAACATAGATCTCAACTCTAGTCATTGCAGCAAACGACAATGGCAGTTAAACAAACTAGCAGAGTCACAGTTCAAGAACTTCAAAAATCAACAAAACAATGAAGAAAGATAATATGACAACATATACCTAGAAAGAAACTTTGCTTCTTCTTAGATATTAAACAGAAGCCAACAACTACTTGCTGAGATAACCCTAAAAATAACGAATCCGAATTTCAAATTGGATTCATCTCTAAATCACTCATTCTCTCCTCTTCATTGTTGATTTTAATTCTCTCTTCGTCTAACCTAATTCCATATAGAACTCCAATATCATCGAAAATAACACCAAATTCAAGCTGAAAATTAGCGGTTTTTACGCACGAGATTGAGAATAAAAAAGAATCGAAAATGAAAATGCAGGCAATAATTGATAAGAATAATTGAGGGTCGGATTGAGGAGAGAAATTGTAAGAGAGGCGTTGGAGAGAAGGGAGGTGAGATTAGGGATCTGAGGGTTTTTAGTGGGAGAAGTACAGTTGCGAGAGAGGGTCTTTGAGGAGAGAGAATGTGGGGGTGGGGAGCGTTGGACTAATACTTAGAGTCTATGGTTTGGTTTTCATTTCAAGCGGTTAAATGACTAAAATGCTACGGTTAAGCGGAGCATTTGACTCATTGAACGTTTTTTTTTCAATTTCGTTATTTTATAATTCCAAATGCTCCGTTTTTATTAAAACCGTAGCATTTGTAATGTAACAAAAGAGCTTTTTACACTAGTGATACAATCAAATGTAAAAAAAAAAATCATAACTTTGTTTATTATTACCTCATGTACACTTGGATAATAGAAATATTAAGCATCTCCCCTTTCGGAAGGCGAGCAATATCCTCCTTGGTGAGATAAGCGGTGGCATCTTCGAATAATGGAACAATGAGCGCGGCAAGGTTACAACAAGCGTATCATCGTGCTGCGACGGCAAGGGCAAGCGTATCTGCTAACTCCTTACAGTCTTCAGTGAGGGATTCCAAGAACGATGCATCATCGACAACGTAACTGGACTATAATGAGTAGCCAAACCGGCTGAAAGCTGCTGGCTAGGACATCTAACAGCCTCCCCCGAAATCCCCTTTTGTTTTTTAGGTGTCGGTGTAACCTAATAATAGTTTTTGAGAACGCGCATAAGATTATATAATTTTTAAATTTAATCCTATTATTTTTACAAAAATGGATAAAATTTGAACAATTACCTCATCACCTAATATTTGCACTAAATTTTTTGGCCATTGCACCCACGTACCCAAAGCGGTTTTTGTAGTGTCGATTTCATATGCGGGGATGGGGGTTTGGTAGTGGCAAATTACCATATTTCTCTACAAAACGATGAACTTTCATTCGAAGGTGATCATTCATCATTCTAGACCCATGAAATGTAGTGGTCTCATCAAAAGCATAAGAATGTGCATCCGCCACTAGACAAGTCTTTCCACTTTAGTTGGATCTATAAAATACAATCGACATGAGTCTCGTCCTAACAATAACGTAAAGTTCTAATATATAAGATAATTATTTGTATAAAGTACATGTATATATGATAGTTATATGTACCTTCAACTGAGGAGAATGAGTGTCGAAAAATCCAGATCTTGAGTACGTAGGCGAGTGGGGTGTGAAGTAGATGACCCGGCGGATGGTGAAGCGGTGATGGAACAAATGGTGAAGCGAGATGATGGAACAAATGGCGAAAAGGGCTGAAAAGTAGCTGGTCCAGTAGATGGTGAAGCAGATGATGGAAAAAATGGTGCAACAAATGGTGGAGTATGTAGCTGAGAAGGCTGTGAAAGCGCCACATTCTGCATAAATGTTGCAATGTCATTTCTCCATCTTTCAGTCATTTTCTGCATGAATGCTTCCTCTTGTTCTGACTCGAGCTCCAATAGTTCCTAGGAGGTGGAGGACCAAAAGCCTTCCTATAGCCAACATTGTAGCCTCCAAAACCAAAACAACGACCCGAGTGATGTGGCTTCTCTCCAAGAGCCATAAAAAGTGCGTCTTTGTTACATACCAGAGTGAACTCACCCTTGGCTTGCTTCTCCTTGTACTCCAACTGCCCAAAAAACAAGTTACAAATAACAAAAATGTATTTAATAAAGAAAAAACATATATATGTCAAACTAAAAGTTATAGTGATATACATACGTATTTGTCAGCTGCAATCTTTGTTTCCTTAACTGGAATAAATCGCTATTTAGTGAGTTGGATCTTTCTTATGCATCGCGCACCACCGGTCATCACCCCGATTAACATGAGAGTACACCGACGAGGATGGTGTACTAGATGACGATCGAGAATCAAAACTAGGTGGACGAAGTTCTCTTGCTTCCTGACTCTCTAGCATCCCCATAGTTCCTTTGACATTAAGTGGTGATGATGTGTATTCTTTTTTGCACTCTCGAGCGCCTTTTCTCGCTTTTTCTGCAATAAAAAACACATTAAGTTAGTAGAATATAATTTAAGTTAATAAAACCAAGTTAAACTGATTATAAACTTACTACAGCCTGATCTGACATCATAGCCTCTTTGAAGGTAAGTCAATCCTCCATCTTGATGTGCTTGTATACATCTGGCGGAGTATCATCTAGCTTCTCTTTCTTTGATCTGACTCTGGTCATTGTGATCTAACCAAATACCAATTTGCTCTTAAAATCCCTCCATCTAGAGTTCACAACAGTCAAGTAGTGCCTCCTATAGCTTATCTCGTCCGAAAGGTGAAACATATTCTATTTTCCATCATAAACAAATAAATAAGCACGTTAGCTCAGCATTAGAACAATAAATCCCAAAATTGTAAATGAAACATACCTTACCATAGTGTCTGTCCACATCAAATCCAACAGGACATGAGAAATGTTTTTCCATTTCCAATTGATGTTAAGCCTGCGTATAGAAAGACCGACCCAAATAACATACTTGGCTCGCCATGTGCCTAAGAGAAAAAACAATTAGAAATCCAAACATTAAATCGTAAGCATGATAAATTATAACTATCTTACAATCAATAATTACCTCTTGGTCTCCCCAATTCATCAAACTGTAAGTACATATCTTCTGTGTTGTGGAGATTCATCGTGGGACCTCTTTTACTCTTTCTAGATGCCTTTGTATTCCCACCTGACTTCTTCCCCCTCCCTTGTGCACCATAATATGCACTGGTCTGATGAGAATGTAAGAATCAAAATAAGAAAACTAAATTAGATAACAAACAAATAAATGACATTTTCAATATTACAATAATAAAATAAGCGCGAACCTGAGGGGGGTGGCTGATGTGGATCAAATCCCACCTCAATGTCAAGTAAAGCATTCCTATCAGCTTTTAGTTCCATTCTTTCCATCCAAGCATCAAACATATGCAGCACGATCACTTTGTCCTCCCCACTGGTCAACCTCCTTTTCCGGATGAAATGGTGCATCGGAATCCGATGATGATCGCCCGAGCCGTCACTAGCCATATACGTAGCATATACATAGAAACAACAAAAAGTGTTAACAAAATTTAAAACAATATATATCAACACATTATTGTAATGAAATATATTATAAGTACATCAATTTATAATTCAAATTACTCATATAGAATATTTTTTACCTTTAATTTTGGTCGATAGGTTGCTCGATGACCGTTATACCTTCTTGGTGATCCATTCGCATGTAACTATTTTCGGTATCGAGACACATCCATCATATCATCACATGGGATTGAGAAAGGGGGATATCGGCCAAACTTATCATATTCTTCTTCATAGTCAACATCACTGCTCCTAAAATTCGCCTTTTACCATTAACAACAATGCGCCACCGAGTGTCTATAGGATCGAGATACATAAAACACTTGTTTTGCTTGTGATGCGAGGATAAAAGGTTCTTCGGGTGTCACGCATACGACTTATATCGACTAGAGTAAAACCACACTCATCCGTTAGCAACCCACGTACGTTATCCGCCCACTTGCATTGAAAAATAGGCATAGTGAAGTCACAATAATCGAGCTCCCATATTTCTGAATGATCCCATAATATGATTGTTTAGCATCAATCGGAGTTTTATCCTTTGCACTCGCATACTCCCTAGATGATGCAACCATTGAAACCCCACAATTCTGTACCACCTTTGATTTCTTGTCTGACGTTCGGTGTAAAAGGTATATCCATTGATATCATACCCCTCATACGATTTAAAGGCATCACGTGGACCGAATGCCATCCCCTTAATTGTATCGGATACATGATGGTTGTTTGCGGACAATTCACCAATTACTTTATTGTGAAACCAATCAATGAAAGACCTGTTATGCTCATTCATCAACGCCCTCTCCCCTTTTGACGGGTTTTTGTGGCGCAATTCATGCATATGTCTCTCTAAGTATGGATTAACTTCGGTAACATGGTGCAACACGAAAAGATGAGCTTTATTCAACTCACTCAATGAAGGCGAAATATGTCGCATTCCGACACCACCCTTGCCTTCTAACCTTCCCTCGTGTCTGGACTTTGGAAGAACTATCGTCACGAGCCTTAGCAAAATGAGAAGAACATTATCCTCCAACCTCTTCGGCAATTGCTCCTTGAATAATACTCGCCTTTGGTCTTCTTTGGGTTCCTCACTTTCTTTTTCAAATAACCCATATGTCTCTCAAAAGGGTATGCCCATTTTAAAAACACAATTTCATCTTTCTTACCAAATGAAGGACAACGTGAACCATAATGTCAAAAAAAGAAGGTGGAAAATACATCTCAAATTGACAAAGTGTTATCACCACCTCATTTTGCAAAGCATCCAACTTATCAGGGGTCAAGTACCTTGTTGCATATGGTATTGAAAAATGAACACAACCTCGTGATGGCAAGCGACATGTTTAGGAAGAATCCGCGTATTGCAATCGGCAAAAACACTTGCATCAACACATGACATTCATGGGACTTTAGCCCAATTAATTTCGAGATCGATCATAGAAACAAGTCTTCTCATGTTAGATGAGTATCCGGTGGGAACCTTAATACCGTATAAATACTCACGAGACAATCATTTCTCTTGCCTAGACATTGTATAACAAGGCTGGAGTCGAATACGTTGTTGTTCCCTTTCCTTTATTAGCTTTTTCCTTAAACTTTGGCCATAAATTTGGCGAATCTTCAATTTCTCCATATCTCTTGTGAACCTTCGGAGACCATCCTTAGTCTTTCCAGGCATATTCAACGGAGTACCAATAATTGCATCACAAACATTTTTTTTAATATGCATTACATCGAGACAATCAGGTAAGTATTTCCAATAAGGAAGTCTCTAGAATATAGTCTCTCCGAAGGTTTAACCCCCTTACCAAATATTGTGCCCATCCCTTAACACGATTATAAACTTCTTTTCCGGTCAACGCTCTAGGAGGTGGAGCATTTTCAACTAACCCGTTAAATGGTGCTTTTTTCTTTCGAAATGGATGAGAATTATGTAGGAATTGCCTATTAATGATATAGACATGTTTCCCATAATGTGGCTAATGTGTAGCCTCCATAACATTCTCCCGAAATGTGACATGCCTTTTTCCTTTGACCTTATACCCCGACAACGGGATAATCATTTATGGTACGAATAGCATAGCACGAAGCACTGGAATCTTCCTTGGAATACGCATCAAACACCATAACACCTTCGTCCCACATCTTCTTGAGATCTTCGATGAGAGGTGCAAGATACTCCCTCCAGTCCCGGGAAAGATCCGAACACTTGTTGGGACACGTAGTTTAACGTGATAAGTTGTAGTGTGGTTATCAAATGTTACTTTATTTAAAAAGTAGAGGTGATAGGAGTTGATGGGGTATTTTTTATTAGAGGAGAGAGAAAGTTGGGTAGCTTTTTATTGATAAAAGGTAGAGTGTGGGCCAAAGATGTGTAAAAGAAATAATATATTACTAGTGGGACCGTGCCAAAAATGGAAGTGTTAAAACTAATTTGGGACAAACATAAAAGGAAAGTGTTAAGACTATTCTAGGACGGAGGTAGTAGATGTCTATATCATTTCCCGGCTGCTTAGGCCAAGATATTAAGAGAGACAACATAATATACTTCCCCTTCATGCACAACCATGGAGGAAGATTTTATATCACTAAAAGAACAAAGGCCAAGTACTATATTGACTACTCAAAGTACCGTAAGGGTTCATCTCGTCCGTACACAATGCAAGTCTCAAGTTCCTAGCTTCCGACCAAATTCCTTATATCCGGAATCTATAGCCTTCCATTGAGGAGAATCTCGCTAGATGCCTAAGCATTCCATCTTTCTTTCTCCGATCGGCATGCCATCTTAGGTTCTTTGCATCTTCTTTGATAGAAAAGAGCCTCCTAAACCTTGGCACAATTGGAAGATACCACAACACTTTCGCGAAGGACCCGTATTGCCCGGCCCGGGTTTAACCCCATCGACAATTTATAGCGGGACTTACCACCCTCGGGCATTCATAAAGGTCCGCAAACTCATTTCGATACAACACGCAATCATTCGGACATGCATCAATCCGCTCATATTCTAAACCCAAAGGATACATTAATTTTTTGGCGAGTAGGTGGATTTTGGTAATAAATTACCCTCGGGAAACATATCTTGTAAAGCTTCTAAGAGTTACGTGAAGCCTACATCGATCAAATTATGTTTCGCTTTGATGTTGAAAAGGGTTAAAACCCCACTCAATTGAGTGTATTTTGTACACCCTGGATAAAGGGGTTTCTAAGCTTCAGACAAATTGTCAAACACTCGTGAACGCTCATTAAAGCGGGTCACGGGGCTCTTCTAACATCTCACCTAATCGATCATCACCAAACTCTTCATCCTCGGTGTCACTTATTATCTCCGTGGTCATTTTCATTACATGTTACATCATCACCTTCAATCCTACCATGATCTTCAATCACAACTTAATTCTCGGCCCCAACATTCGGCAAATCAATCTCTAATGAGTTCCTAGTGCCATAATCAATAATAACCCTATTTTGAGTATATTTTCCCTTCTCACCATGCCATAACCAAATATAATACTCGGCCCTCAATCCTCGACGAATAATATGATCTCTTATTAACCTAATATCGAAATCGTATTCACATTGTAGCAATCAACACATGGACAATAAATCTCATCCTCGCAAGTAAGTTGTTGATGCTCTACAGCACGTTTACAAAACTCATTCACACCTTGTACGAACTCCAACGTATTCCGCTTTCCATACATCCAACTTCGATCCATTTCGAAAACCCCCACATATACATACATACAAAAGAAATTATTATCAATTAAAAAAATTCACATAAATATAACACAATAATCTAAGCTAATATTCAATGCATGCTTCCATTGGGTCCTTATCACTCCAAACTAACCCGTCCTTGAGCGTCCATCCCACTAGTGAATGCATGTTTCATACTTTATTCTAAGTACAATTCGACAACATTTCCCTTGAGTTTTCCAAGTACACGATGAAGATAATTTCTTATCTTATATGCACCGGAGAACAAATTAGGGAAATGTTTAGCTAAAATCAAATAATCAACACACATTCACTACCTAAGTGAGATGTGACGTTTAAGAACAGATCCCAAGCGGGGACTATCCAAGACTTACTCCTAATGAATAAGTCTTGAACGTGTAGGAATTATGATGTACATAAAACAATCGCATTCAAGCGATTCCAAGTCATCACCAAACAACAATCGCATTCAAGCGATTTCAAGTTATCACCAAACAACAAGTACCAAACCATTCCTTAGATTTCCCTTCCCCTCCCATTGGTGAGTCTATCAATATGAAGGAGGCATATCACTTGAAATATAACAAGAACTTATTAAGCAAAAACAATCTCGTATAACATTTTAAGGGCATACAAAAACTTAAGCAAAATCATCACAAAATCGGTTTTTAATCTTCAAATCTTATAACTAATCATATATATACTTTATACCAAGTATTTTAAACTACTATTTAAGCCAAATTATCCATTAAAAGACTATTAATTAAGAAAACAACAAAATAAAAAAAAATTATCAAAAACTAACCTCATATGACAAGGAGAGGGTGGCGCCGCGGTGAAGTATGAATGTGGCGGAGGAGAGCGGCGAAAACCCGAACCAACCAAGCAAGAAGCGAGAGGAGAGGGCGAAAAAACCCTTGTCGCCGGAAAAACGCAAGTAATGTGACCCTTGTCGCCGAAAGCCGAATGCTTTTCGCGAAAAAATGGCACCTTTTCACCGGAAATTGTAAGAGTGAGAGAATGTGAGAGTAGAGAGTAGAGAGAGAGAGTGTGAGAGTAGAGAGATAGAGTCGAGAGAAATAGTGAATGAAAACAAAACAAAGCCTTGTTGTTTTCCGGATCCGGCTCATGGATATTGTTGCGGTTTACGCCGAAACCGTAGCAATATATTAAAATAATATTAAAAATATGATTTTAATATATTGCTACGGTTTCTGACAGAAACCGTAGCAATATCTGCGCGCCAGATCTGGAAAAAAGATTCCACTTTTTTCAAAAAATATCCGTTGGAAATATATTGCTTGCTGTTTTCTATAGATAACGCAACAATATGGTTGATCAAATGGTCAACTATTTGCGAAAAAATTTGTTGGTACAATATTGTTGCGGTTTTCTATTTTACCTTTTCTTTTGTCGTGATATATTCCTTGCGTATGGGTAAAACCGCAACATTACCACCGCAACAATAAGCATTTATTCTACTAGTGTTAGTAACTTCAATATAAAAATAATTTATTAAAGGACCCTCGAGGATTATACCGTGGCTTGGGTCTGCGAGATTGATAACCTTCGAGACGAGCAATCGTGAGCTCCGAAAATCTAAATGTGTGAAAGTATGTAGATTGAATGTATATGTGTTTGAAAAGTATGTGTTTTGTAGGGAAGTTTTGTAGTTCGTAGAGAGGTTCGTAAAATATTCGTCGAGTGTTATGTGAAAAATCCGCTCTTCAATCTGTTCGGAAATCGGGCCTATTTAAAGGGAAAACGGCATTGCGCCTCACGCGCAGGCTGCGCCCGGGAGTAGGCGACGTGGCAAGCGCATGGCGCAACATGACTAGTAAAAAGGCGTACACGTGGTACGGCGCTTTTGAAAAAAAATAAGAAAGAAAATATGCGTCTCAAGCAGAACTGCGCTGACGCGGGGACTCTACATGAAACGAAGTCTACGTGGCGGTTCGGTGCGCTTAGCACGGCCTATGCGCTTGGCGCGGCTCACGTGGAAGCCCACGTGTCGGGACACGTGCGCTCGGCAAGCACTTGTTTTTGACATGTTTTGATAGTTTGTTTTGATAAAAACTCGTTCCAAAAGATTTTCTTTTATCTTTTAACTACGGATATTTGATTTTACGGGATAAAATCGATTTTCACTTAAAAAATAGGATTTTTTAACTAGAATAATACAAACTTTTGCCCGTTACGTCAGTAATAATACAAACTTTTGATTTTTTAAATAATACAAACTTTTGCCCAAATTTCCTCCGGTAGGGAAATACCGGTTGTTAACTTGTTGTAGGAGGTAAATAAGGCCGTGACACCCACTAGGACACGTATCTTTATTTGATTGGCTGATTTGAAAGAACAAAGTTGATTTTTTTTACCTGTTATTCAAGTTGCAAGTCATCTTGCTCTACTCCAGGGAATCTTGTTACAAAGTTTGTATTATTAATAATAATCGAAAGTTTGTATTATTGTTGGAGAACAGGCCAAAGTTTGTATTATTGTAGTTAAAAAATCTAAAAATATATCTTTTGAAAATATTTATTTCTCAATTAATTATCAATTAACTGGGCTTTTCAAAGAATTGGGCTCAAAATACAATTAATTATCATAATTAATTAATTGGGCTATAAAATTGGACTTTAACACTTTTCGAAATGGTTTTGAATGGCTTTTCAATTTGCTCCGCCCTTGGATCGGAGCAATTAAGACCATGATATGTTTTATCATCGGATCCTTAAATGGGGAAACACGATTATGTGTCTAAAGAATCCCCGGTTTGAGCGAGGTTCGGAAACCGATAGTCAAAATATACTGATGTCGGGACGGAGAACATTCTAAACGCTGCTGCGATTTAGAGGCGATCTATATACGCCGATCTCTGCAAAATAAAGTTAGTATGCAGGACAATAACTACAAGCAATCTAATTACCTGTAGAAGAAAGATGTTAGCAGATAGGTGCAAACAACTCACATAAGCACATAGTGATGCAATAATACAAACTTAGACTTTCTAAGGATGCATGAGACGCAATGAAAGGATTAAGGTTATGCAAAGCTAAAGGGTGACACGTCATGCAAGGTCAGGGTTATGTAGGACTAGAATGTATGAAATGCAATGCAAGGTCAGGGTTTTGCAAAGCTAGAAGATCTGGATATGTAGAATGATAGAATGATTAGAAATAGATTGAATGATTTTCGAAAATCGTTTTTAGTAAATAATCGGGGTTTGTAGACGAGGTCCGCGGATTACAACTCTTTGGGAGTTTGATTTGAATTGGAGGAACAACCACACGTAGGACGCCCCCACTTTGGGTGAGCTTGTCTTGAATTTGTCATGTACTTGATTTGATATTGAAATATAGTTGCTATGCCTTGAACATTGAAAGTTTTCACTTGGGAATGGTGCTTGGGGATTCTTCTTTGGGAAGTTGACATAGGCAAAGTCAAATATCGCCAAAAACCATGGAATTGTCGGAGAGTCCTTCAGGGACAAGGAGAGCTTGTATTGAAAATAAAAAGGTTTAAATTTGTGACTCAAATGAATGTAGGTGGGAAAAGACTTGAACCAGGTTAGGTGCTGACTCGAGTCTATGTCGGGATCTAGAAAGAGTATGCTCCTATATTCTAGAAAATCAAATCATTAGACCATGACTACTTTTTATTTTATTGAAACGGTCGGACCTCGAGATGAGGATTCCTCCGTATCCTTGCTAAATGAGACCATTCGTAGTTCTAGATCTGATTTCTTTTTTATTGGTCCCTAACTTTTGCCTAGGCCGCCCTTTCGGGTTTTTAACCTAGTGGACATGGACATACCTTGAAAAAGAGTTAGGGTTGGTGAAAGGTTGAAGGCTTGAGGTTTAGATGAAGGTTGAATTGATCATGATAAGGTAAGGATTGTGGATTTGGATTATATGGGTTAAGGTCGATGGATCGAACAAATTTGAATGAGGGGATGAAACTTGTGTACAAGCCCCCTAGCTTGACTTTTATTTTTGCCTTTGGCTTTTTCTTTTTTGCCTTTTATTTCTTTTTGTCTTGTGCGTTTTTTTTTTTTTGCTTTTTTTCATTTTTTTCGCATTTTGGATTTTTCACTCTTTGTTTTTGCCTGGCATTGATATATTTTGATGTAGTAAGGCTTGCACACAAGTTTGGTGAAGATTTGAAGGTTATTTATGGAGCTTTGATGTTGAAGGGATTGTTTGGTTAATGGAGATGATGGTTTAAAGGATTTTTGTTTTTCCTTGGTTGTATGATCCAATGTATGTCCTCCTATTTATTTTCTCTTTTTTTTATTTCAGATCTTTTTATTATTATTATTAGTCAAGTTCATTAGGTGATTTGAGTTTCATCATTGAATTAGAAGCATAAATAAAAGGATGGAAGGCCAATGAAAATGAAATTGAAAATGCAATTATTTTTTATTAATCAACAATAAATAGAACAAGGCTTATTAGAAATAAAAAACTAAATGACATAGACTCGATAAGAAGAGAAATAAAGGAGCTATGGGAGGGACTCTCCGACTCAACCTAGAAAACTAGCGTTAATGACTAAGGCCCGACGTTGTTTAGGTTCTACCCAAGGGGTTCTTTGTTGTTCTCGACTTTTTCTTTGCAGGTGGAATTGGTAATCTACCGTCTTCAAACGTATCCTGCAGGTGATTCTTTAAGGTCCAACACACGGATGTTGGGTGTCCATTCCTTGGTGGTACTTGCAAGGCATTACGATCCCACCTCTTGGATCTATTCTCGGGAGCAGGATGCGGAGTAGGGCCACAGGGGGTTTGAAGTGCTCCCTTTGCATGAAGTGCAGTGAGGCTTCTTACGAGGACATGCCTAAAGGTCCGAATGTTCTTTGAGGCTTTGATAACCTCTCTTTTCAGCGGTAATGGCATTGACCTCATTGCTTTTGGAGCTAGAAAGGCTATTGTTACTCTTCTTAAAAGAGTTGTTGTTTTTGTTTGAACCCTTGTTCTTTTTGGCATGTACCTCTTCTTGAATCGGCATGCCTATCTTATAGAGCTTCGTGAAAGACTCTATAGGTTGGAACTTGATATGATCCCCATACTTCGGCTACGGGTTACGGATCACCTGTCGGACTTGATCCTCCTCGAGATGGCCTGTTAATCATTTGAGCACCTTTGTCCCTCCATACATAAGGAAGGTGACGAAGTCTTCGTTGAAGTTTTGTTTAGTTAACTCCAACTCACGAAGCCAATAGGAAGTAGAGTATTGTATATGTATTGTTTATGGAACTCCTCTGCGATGTAGTCCCGGTCGTTCGACTTAGCTTTGTTCAATGATCTAAACCATTTGGATGGATGTGCATCCAAGGTTAAAGGAAAGACATATGCAAACAAGTCCTTGCTCATGCCCTTGAGAGCCATAGAAATGGAAAACGCTCTCAAGTGGTCATCCAGGTCTTTGACCCCCTTAAATTTTTTGGGAGGTCACCCAATGTTACCTTTTCAGTTCAGGATCAATGATGTCATGGCCCACGAGCCTGAATCTCGAGTGGGGGAATTGGCTGGATCAATTGCTCGAGTTTTTAAACCTCGATTCTGTGTTGGTTTTGATCGGTGGTGGAGTGTCGCCTTGCTCGTCTTCCTCGGTGAGCTTCTCCCGTTAGTGCCTTGATCTCTTTATCTTGTTCCTCAAGACGAGGGTTCATCAGTGTGAGTTGAGCCATAATGGCACTGAGTCAGTTCATTAGTGTCCCCCATTTCGGATGATGATTCGGAAGAGTGGAGGATCAAATGCCCGAAAAGTGAAGATGCGCTTGACAGTGTGGGAGTAAAGTCGACCTTGTTGCCCTGCGCTGTTGGACGTTCCCATGTTATAATCTCACGATCCGTCACCGAAGCAAATAGAATAGACCTCTTGAATTTTGGAAATTACGCTTTCGAAATGAGAAATGGAGATGAGAAATGGGAAATGGAAGTGGAAATGGAAATGAAAATGGGAAATGAAAATGGAAAGTGATTTTTGAAATGGAAATGGAAATGGTTATGGGTTTTGGACTAGTATAGACTTGACCATGATGGAGACATGGGCCAAACTATATGCAAATGCATACATGGACCGCACCTTGGATTGTGCAAGCGGATCGGACTCTACGATTGGGGTTTAGGAGAGACTAGACTTTGAACTTACGGGTGAGCAGCGGCTAGAGTTTAAAGAAGGTTTGACAATAAGGGGGACTATACTCTTAACTTATGGCAATCATGCTAGGCACCTAGACTTTGAACTTATGGGTGAGCAAACAAAGTCTATATAACAAGACTGGAACTTACATTAGACTAAGCGGGAGCCTAGACTCCAAAAATTGCCTATAGATTTATTTGATGCTAGACTTTGAACTTACGCGATGAGCAAGCAAGCTAGACACCTAGGAAGGCCAAACTCTTAACTTAAGGCAAGTGTGCTAGGCAACTAGACTTTGTGTAACACCCCGTACTTTCACTCTCTCTTTATTTTTGGTGTGTTTGTTTACATTAAAATGATATTTTTCATAAAAATAAATAATTTATTATTTAGGATTATTTTGGAACGTTATATAAAAATGTGTATATATATTTATATGTTGTGATATATTTATATATATATATATATTTATTTTAAGTTGTTGGTTATTTATTTTAAAGGTTATATTAATTTT